>JAZKJV010009063.1:0-600000 GCA_037367405.1 Ottelia alismoides | reverse complement strand
TGGAAACTCAACCAGGTCTGTAGGTTGTTGAGAAGCAGTTGTGACTTGAGCATCCACAATTTGTACCGGACTTTAAGGTACAATTTTACTAGTAGAGTTGTATTAGTTATTGTATTCTTTTTGTGGATTTGGTAATTTAAGTATCTCAGTCATGCAATGAAAATTTTGCGGACTATGTGCAGTTTTGCAAAATTTTGGGAACCATGGATATACAATGTGGCAGGAACATCTTATTTTTACTTTTCCTACTTTACAATCTGAATGTTAATCATAATATATGAATGTTGTTATTGCAGAATATTTGGATCCTATGAATTTCAGGTTTGGCGCTCCTCCCGCATGGGAGAAGCATCACACCAGTCTGATTAGGGTGAAAGCACGAGTTGGGTGGCGCAGGTTGTGGTTTTCTAGCTGGTAATCTTTCCATGTTAATTCCTTGTATCACTTTGTGGTTTACTTGAATATTTCCTATATTTTGTGATTGATAAGTGATTATGGCGCATTAGTTTGTTTGCGAATTTATGATTGTAGCATTCCGATTATTTGATCAAACATGTATGGGAATTGACATCCGGCATTAAAGCCTTGTTCTTGTGAAGAAAGTCACTGTCTAACACACATGGTCCATATTGAATGATCGCACTCAGAAAGGAACTTGGTGACTTGTCCACCATTCTTCCATGAAACCAACTACTCGAGGTGGGAGATGAAGATGCCTATCTTCTTCCAAATCTCAAACTTCATGATATAGGATATGATGCAAAGAACGTTTGAAAATATCGAAGAGAAAGAAACAAGATACAATGATGTGGTAATGTGTAAGATGTCTTTAATTTCTAAAGTTACAAATTCTTTATATCATGCTCCTTGATAAGTCGAATTCAACAACATTTTACATTTGAAGATCGCTTATGATATTTGAAATGCCAACATATGATAATGAAGATACATATTAAGTTAAGGAATATCGATTTAGGATGATTGCATGCGGTTGTGAAATGTTCAAGATGCAAAAGGGGGAATGAATCAAGGATATGAATGTGTGATTCACTTAAATTGTGACAAAATAAAAAAAAAGTTTTAAAGGATACCTGTCTCAATTAGTATTATTCAAAACCTTTTTGATAATGTCAAAAATAGATAGTAGAAGAGAATAAAGACGTTTTAAAAATAGTTTTCAAATTGTTATGCACACTTCATTTTTGCAAACACATAGGATATTTCATCATCATAAAAAATCAGCGGGTTGTTAGGTCTCACATAGGCAGATACATTTTTTCCTGATAAGAAGACTTATGCATTTAGCTTGTAACTAGGTCAAAAGATATGATGTTAAAGTACCTACAGGAAGCTCAATCATGTTGAGCTATTGCTTAAAGACTAAGTAGTTCATGGCTAAGGAAGGAAATCAAGCTTAAGCTCAATGGAGCTCAAGCTCAAGTAAAAGTTAAAGACTTTCTTTCATTGAGTCAGGTGCTCTTAATTTTATTTATAATGGTGTAAAGAAAGTTAAGCAAGCATTGATCATGCAAGTCTATTTTAAATATGGTCAGCAACCTTTTTAACCAACTAATTCCTTTACCAGTTGATGAATCACCAATTCATCATCTTTATTCATCTATTTTAGCTTAAAATCCCTTACAAAATACATGTAATAACATTAATCTTATTTATTTACAATCTAATATCATCTCATAATAGTGTATTATCATCATTATTTTGACCCAATAAATAAATAAATAAATAAGAAAGCAAAGAAGGGTGTGTATATGAAATAAATACAAACTGATCCTGACCTCGAGAGCAGGTCAAGTCCTGACCTAATCGACACGAATAAAGGAGGGGGGAGATAGAGTCCTTAATTTATAAATATCTCATAAAATAAATTCACATGTACATATTGATAACTATTCATTATGCACAGATCTTGTATTATTTTATATATCAACAATTCAATCTCAAATAAAAATACTTTCTTCTTAAAACTTGTACGTAAAAATGAGTTTTTAATAATAAAAATAATTGCAAAAATAAACCATGTACAGAATAAAAAGGACAACACTTTGAAAAAGCTGTAAATCCATAATTGAAAAATCAATATCTACTCCACATGAATTCAAAATGAATCAAATTCACTTTCATTGTATTCAAAATAAAATAAGCTTTGAAATGAAAGGGGTTTCATAAAATTTAGAGTTAAGATGTGAAAGTTAGCTTTTTGGAGTGCCACTATATCTACGTGTGCATAGAGTATCTATTTATTTATTTATATTTTTGGATATATTATATTTTTAATATTCTATACATATTTTATATTATTTATAAAAATACAAATAAAAACAAAAATAAAAAATAATAATAAAATTAATAATTGTATTTATAACACATGTATAATGTACCTATATTGTACACAAGTGTAATTATTTATTCCAATAATTAATTTCATAAAAACCAAATAAATATATATATATAGATAAAATATAAAATGGTATTTTTATGTGTATAAATAAATAATTAAAATTATGTATACTATGTATATAGGTATTTTATACCTATAAATACATGTATATAATTATTTCAAACAAATAAATTAGTTTATTTAATTTATTAAAAATCACCAAAATTATTTTTTAATTTATACTTTTTTATTTTAATAACTTTTTTAAAAACTTATTGTTCTATTTATTTATTAAATATCTCTTTTTATTTTTTGTTATTTTGTCATTTTCTGTTTGTTGTTATTCGGGATGGGCAGTGATTGGTCTCGATCCAATTGTTGACCCACGGATCAACTCCCCCCTCTCATTCCAAACCAGATTCATACGCTTGACCCGCTCCCTTCTCTAATTTATCTCACATGATCCAGGCCCCCGTTTTACCTGATTTCATGCCCGATTAATCACCTCACGATCCTCATACACGATCGAATAAATTCCCTCTGATCTGATCACTCTCGTGCCTAACTTTTTCATTTCTCTTTCAAAAATTTCTCGCCCTATAAATAAAGCTCCAGGCCCCCTTTTTATTCTTGATCTGCCTTTATCTTATAGACTAAATCCGCATTTTAATAACTTGGTTGTGGACTATACTTTTCAATTGACTGACATGTTTCATCAGTCGATTAATTATGCGATGTAATGATCATCAATTCAAACATTGCACTTTAAAGTATCGAGACAAATATTTTTAGTCGATTGTTCATCCGACTTTTTTATTTTTAGTTGACTAATATTATTTCCAGTCAATTAATGTGGTTTAGTTTTCACTATTACTTTATATCCAATGATACTCATCGCTTAACTCACTCAAATAACTTCTAACATCTACTTGGTCTAGAAATATGATCACAAGATACCTTAACTCGCACACAAAATGTTCAAGATCACACACACTTAAACTCTTCGTCTAAGACACTTGTGAAGTGATCTAGAGCTACTTTGACGTTGTGTTTCACCCTCAAATTATCTTTGAGATTCAACATTTCATCTTATAAGTATGTTCCTAGCTATGTAAGATTATTTCATTTATCTCACATTACATTGTTTATGTTACTTGTATTTTGAGGTTACATGAGTTTGTACTGTTGTAGATATGGTTAGAGTTGACCATGCGATCAACTCAAGTGTATAGTTAGTGTTGTTTGCATGAAACAATTTTTAATTCATGGTTTTCTTGATTTATTTGCTATATGATTGTTAAGTGCCCGTGACGTATTTGTCTGTTTAAGGATTTGCCGTTACATCTATCTGGTTATTCGATTTGAATCGTACATGAATTCACATAAAGGAAGATGCACGTGTTTAATTTGAATGTAAATTCAAGCTTTGATGTTGTCATTATAGCCATCAATAATCCACTCAAAATTGATGGGTGAAACAAATGTATAAACATAGATAATATGGCATCGATAAATCTAATATTCAAATGTAATAAATCAAATCAATGTTTTTTTTTCCGAAAATAATTGGGAGACACCAAACCATATCAGGTAAATTCAAACTCAGGAAAACAACATTCCAACTACTTTGGTCTCTGAATATATTCTCTTGCCCCACCATAACCTAATTTTTATTCCCAAAGTTAACGAGAATGATAAATGTTATGAGAAGCTTAAATCCAAAGTGATCACTCGTTTGGAAGTCTAGATGCGGTAGGTAATTGAAGGTTACATTTCTTTACTCGAAAATAGCTTGGTGCCACTTACATTGCTTTAACTACACTTTTCTTGTAATGTCTTTGGTGTTGTTTGTCTCTAGCACATGCATTTTAGTTGGAGGCCTCTATTACGTTTCCTTTGTGTAGTATTATTTGTTTCCGCATCCTCCCTTTGTTAAAATGTAACATAGATACCTTTTTAGACATTTTATGACATATATCTTATTTCCTTTGGGAACAGTTTGTTTTGTTTATATCTCATTCCATTATAAATATTATTTTGAATGTTAATCTATAGATTGCATATTATATGAATCCGTCAAGTATCAATATCTGCATGTACTCGGGAAGATAAGCATCGCATGATGTCGGGTCCATCAATCCATGCAAGAAAGATAAATATGACGATATCAGAGCTCAAATACTCATCTTACTTTCATTTTGCTTAAAAATATATACCTAAAAGTAAGAATTAAGAACTTTACGCATATGATAACAAATCTTGTTGGGATACTTACATTATACTAGATTCTAAAAATGAAAGCATGCTAGGAACTCTCGATTTCTACACATCTCCTAAAGAGAACAATTTATACAATTATCATGTCTGCTTTTCTCCTTTATACATGCAACTCACCAAAATATGAAGCCTCTAACTAACATACACAAGCTTAATAATTTTACTCTTACCATCTATATAAAAAAATTCAAAGTTATTCGCTTTAAAACTTCCCAACAACACCTATTTTCAACTGCAAAAGTGCGGATAATTATATTACGTATCTCCAATGCAAATAACTCTACTATTTTATATATATGTCACATTTTAATACATTCTACAATACTAAAAAAGTGTATCAAAGAGCGGGTCTATCAACAAAGTTCCTCTATAAGTAGATACCAGAGGGTCGGCAAGAACCTCCATAGCAATGTCAAATATTTGAACAACTATAGACAATAGTGGATTATAGATCTTTTGTAAAAGACCTTAGATAGCGTTTAGTTGGTGGGTAAACCCCCCCCCCCCCCCTAACTTACCCTCCCTCTCTCTCATGTGAGCCCCACTTTATTCATTTTTTAAAAAAATTAAATAAATCTATTTTACATCATCAATCATATCAACAAATAATATATTATACCATCATATCATATAAAAATTATAAACTACTCCACTTCCAATGACGGAGACAAGGGGGGGGGGGTAAGGGGGGGAGGGGAGCGGGAGGGGGCTTGGCCCCCCAAGTCTCCTAACATACTTTAATATTACTTAGTTATATACTATTAATTATTAGAATGTATATGTGGTAAACATGAGTTTATTGGGGTTGTCCAACATGGCTGCCCCCGCGTTGTTTTTGGTGTTTTTTTATTTTTTTAAAAAATATCGCCATGTATATCCATCCCTATATCCCTCCTATATGTCATTCGAATTTCGTCACAAACAGAGACTTCTACGGCCTCCATAGAGATGATGTCGATTTAAAAAATCATGTTACCATTAAAAAATGACTGTCTGGATTGAAGTCGTGGGAGTCTCTGTTTCTGACAAAATTCGAATGGCATATATGAGGGACATAGGGATGAATATACATGGCGATATTTTTCAAAAAAAAGTCAAAAAATGCCGAAAACGGCGCGGGGGCAGCCATGTTGGCTGTCCCAAGGGGGCAGCCCCATTAAACTCGGTAAACATCCAATAGTTATACTTTTTAAAAGTATTTTATTTATATGGTCGAACCACTAATCATAGGAGTCAAATGATATTGAGTATGCGATTTGAAATACTTTGCTGGATATCCATGGTCATGGGTTTATAGTCGATCCATATGGGTCGAGATATTGGGATGCATACGTGGATATACTCGTATCCGATCTGCCATGTATCTGTTGTATACATATTATGGCATCCGTATCTGTATCTTTTTTAAAACGGATGCTAATATTAATACCATTTGATATTCGTAAACATCCGTATATGTACCCGCATATATATTTTCATATACAGATATAGTTGTAGATTTATGTTTAACCATACATAATATAATTCTATACCACTCTTCACCATATTTGTATAATTATTATGTTATAAACATATTTAGTGTATTTATATTATGTATATTCCATCCAATACATGTATATTTAAGATAATATATAGATTATTTCTGATACTACTCGTATGCCATTAGTATAATTGATCAACTCTTAATTTCAACTCTAATAAGCTTTAAAGAGATGGTTATTATCCGTAGGATGGCCAATATTTGTTTGCTAAATATTTATAGTCGAATTAAAATTATATGTATCCATATTTTAAAATATAATTTGAAATTTTCAATATTTGCAAGATGATATCTATTCTGTATCCAAATTAAAAAATAAATAAGGATACCATCACTACAACAAAATTAAGCTATAGTGATGTTTTTTTCAAAATCCATCACTAAATTAGCCATTGTTAAATATATAATGACGATATTATTCGTTATGAAATGATTTTTCGTACTTGAAATTAGCCATTGTTACATATATAATGTCAATATTATTCGTTACGAAATGATTTTTCGTACTTGAAATCAGTAACGAATATTATATATGTCATTATATCATTATCAACGGTCCATATAGTGACGCTTATTCGCTATTATTTTTCAAACTTCTAATTAATCGTCCTAAAATTTGAACTAAAAATAGTGATGATTAGTTGATATTGTGAAAAATAGCAATGGATAAGCGTCGTCATGTGGACCGTTACTAATGATATAGAGACATGTATGGTATTCGTTGCTAATTTCAAGTATGAAAACTCATTTTGCAACGAATAATGTCGTTGTTATATATTTAACAACGGCTAATTTAGTAACGGATATTGAAAAAAGCGCCACTATAGTTCAACTTGTTGTAGTGCATATCCCTATCTGTATACATTTGTTTTTCATCTCTGTATATGGACTGTTGCTATTGATATAGTGACAGATCTGACGTTTGTCGCTAAATTTTGATATAAAAAATCATTTCATAATGAATAACATTCATCACTATATATAACAATGAATAATATGGTAACATACATTTAAAGAGCATGACTATAGACTCATATTATTGTTCGAGGAGTGTATTTAGGGATAATTTTATTGATACAACTTTTGTGGGGATGCTTATGTAAAATTGTAAACTTGCTGGGGTGTTTTTCTAAAAAATCTTTGAAAATACAGTGCCAAATATTTTGTAAGCATTTTTCTTAAATTATGTTACCAATGAAGTTTAATAAAGATTGAAATGAAATGATAAATAATGATTGAATAAAGTAGATAAATCATAACTTAATAGCTTGCCCCCCCAAGTGAAAATTCCTGCCTTCGTCCCTGTCCACTTTTACTCACTTTTCAAACTTCAATACAATCACATCACAATAACTATTCATTTTTTCAAATTCCAATACAATCATATCACAACAAACCCACTTCTAACCCACTCCCAGTTTAACCCTCTATCCAAACACTAAAACTAAAAAACGAGTTACCCTCTACCAGTTTAACCCACCTTAACCCGCCATAGTAAACTATGAGGAGGATTGAGAGGGTTGGAAGGAATAGTATCCCGGATTAGGCCAATCCAACCATGTGCAACCCTACAAACAAACGGACCTTTGTGTAAAGAGGGGGGTTGAAGAGTGGATATGTAAAAAGATCTATAATCATTTGTTTAATCGCCCTTGGTGTAATTAAGACCTTACACCCTGATCCACGTCATTATCACCCCCACCCCCCAGCACATTTTTTCCTCCTGCACCCTCCGGGCCACGTTAACCTAAACTCCTCCTCCCTCGTCCCCGAACACCCTCGATCGCTCTCTCCCAAGCGGAGAAGCAAACAAAGCAAACCTGAGAGAGAGAGAGAGAGAGAGAGAGAGAGAGAGAGAGAGAGAGAGATCTGAGAAGAGGAGGGAGGAAGCGGTCGATGCTGTAGGCAGCAAGTGATCCGGCGGGAATGGAGCAGCTGAAGAGCATCGGGAGGGAGCTGGCGATGGGGTCGCAGTCGGCGTGGGGCGCGGCCCAGTCGAAGGAGTTCCTGGACCTGGTGCGCTCCATCGGCGAGGCGCGCTCCAAGGCCGAGGAGGACCGCATCGTCCTCCGCGAGATCGAGTCTCTCCGCCGCCGCATCCATGAGCCCGACGTCCCCCACCGCAAGATGAAGGAGTACATCATCCGCCTCCTCTACGTGGAGATGCTCGGCCACGACGCCTCCTTCGGCTACATCCACGCCGTCAAGATGACCCACCACGACTCCCTACCCCTCAAGCGCACCGGCTACCTCGCCGTCACCCTCTTCCTCTCCGACGACCACGACCTCATCATCCTCATCGTCAACACCATCCAGAAGGACCTCCGCTCTGACAACTACCTCGTCGTCTGCGCTGCGCTCTCCGCCGTCTGCAGGCTCATCAACGAGGAGACCATCCCCGCCGTCCTTCCCCAGGTCGTAGACCTCCTTGCCCATCCCAAGGAGGCCGTCCGGAAGAAGGCCGTCATGGCGCTTCACCGATTCCACCAACGTTCCCCCTCCGCCGTTGCCCATCTTCTCTCCAACTTCCGCAAGGTCTCTCTTCTTTTACTCGTTGCTCCCACCCACCTGAATTTTGAATCAGCAGCTGCTGTAGCAATTGATGGCAGTGGGAATCTCATGACATGCACTGGATCTGTATTGGATCGCCATTCCCACAAAAGGCTTACGAATTGTACAAAAAAGGATAAAGTCATATACGCTCGAATTGTATGATGGGTGGTAATCAAAATTTGATTTTGCGTTACCAATGATGTGAAATTTGCTTTCTTTTGTTGCATCATCTTGAAACTTATGAACGATCTCTTGTGTGTTTGATTTTTCACTGTTTTGGAAATGATGCTTTGACATGTTTTCTTTGTTTGTTATCACAGAAGCTCTGCGACAATGATCCTGGAGTGATGGGTGCGACACTGTGTCCTCTTTTCGACCTTATTATGGAAGACGTGAATTCGTATAAAGATTTGGTTATGAGTTTCGTCAACATACTCAAACAAGTTGCGGAAAGGAGGTTGCCGAAAACTTACGATTACCATCAGATGCCAGCGCCATTTATTCAGGTAATTTTTTATGTGAAGGCTATTTCAATGCTTGATGATTGTGTATAAATGTCTTTGTTTGGCCATTCCATGGTTCCCAGTCAGGAGCAGTTTGGTTGTGTATGCGTTATCTCTGATTTCACGCACATGGTAATTGATCTTTGTTGTATATGCTAGAGTTTCCCTATGTATATTACTTTCCATTCTTTCTATGGTGAGCTTATCAAACATGCATATAAGGCATATATGGTTACTCCATTTTTGCAGATGTAATTCGAATGTTTATTCTCCGCAAGATTCATATTTGGCCCCTTGATCATACATAGTTGGCAGGTTGAGAATCCTAGCAGCCTCGTCTTGTCGAGCTTGCTTACTTGACTCTTAGCCTTGTTGACCCTCTGGAGAAGGGTTTCTTCTGGTCCTCAGGATTCGAAATTCGAATATTTGCTCCATCCTATACTTACATCTGCCTATAGCAATGGTGAATTTCTTCCATGAGATTAGGGTATGGAATTTAGCTCCCATCAAGTCACGTGAAGGATTGGCTGAGTTGATCTTGTCAACATAAAGCATTTTACATTTGGCTGGACCAAGAAGCACATGTCATGAGCTATTTTTTTCATCCACATGCATGCGTCATGTGTTTAATGTTGAAGGGAATGAATGAGATGATTTCCATTAACCCTAGAGCTCTCTTATATAGGAGAAAAGCTCTATGGGTAATTTACATAAAGAGGACAAAACAAATACTGAATGATAAAATTACTCTAACATGATAAAATTACTCTAACACTCCCCCTCAAGCTGGAGCATATATATCCAACATGCTCAGCTTGGAACAACAAAGATAAAATGGACCCCTAGCAAGGGCCTTGGTGAACATGTCTGCAACCTGCTCTCCTGATGGTACATGAGAAGTTGAAATAAGCCCCTTTTGAATTAAGTCCCGTGTATAATGGCAATCTACTTCAATGTGCTTCGTCCTCTCATGGAAGGCTGGATTATTGGCTATGAACAATGCTGCTTGGTTATCACATTTCAGATGCATGGGAAGAGGAACATCAATAGTTAAATCAGTTAAAACTGATTTAACCCACATCATCTCAGCACTACCTTGGGCCATTGCCCTATATTCTGATTCTGCACTAGATCGAGCCACTACAGTTTGCTTCTTACTCTTCCAAGCTACTGGTGAGCTGCCAACAAATACAATAAAACCTGAAGTTGACTTTCTATCATTAGGACACCCAGCATAGTCTGCATCAGCATAACCTGTGACGGATATCGAGGTATCTCTTCTAAATAGAAGACCAGTGCCTGGAGACGACTTCAGATATCTCAAGATCATAAAAACAGCATTCATGTGAGCCTGCCTGGGTTGCTCCATGAATTGGCTTACCCTATTAACCGCAAAGGCTATATCCGGTCGGGTAATAGTGACATACAAGAGCTTTCCCACTAGCTCTCTATATCGTCTCTTATCTACCTCCTCAGAGTCATCATCATACAGTTTGATATTAGAATCCATAGGAGTAGCCGCTGGTCTACATCCTACCATACCTGTCTCAGATAAGAGATCCGTAACATACTTCTTTTGTGTCATTACCATACCTTGCCTGTTTCGTGCAAACTCCAGCCCCAAAAAGTAGCGAAGTGTACCCAAATCCTTCATAATGAACTTCTCGCCAAGAAACTCCTTGGCTGCTTGAATGCCCTGCTCATTGCTGCCTGTAATAACAATATCATCAACATACACTAAGATGATCACAGTACCTCGCTGGTCTCTCTTTACAAAGAGAGTATGATCTGATGTAGATCTGACGAATCCCTTCTGTTCAATCAACTCCGAGAGCTTCTGAAACCAAGCCCGTGGACTCTGCTTCAGGCCATATATGGCCTTATTAAGACGGCACACCATACTGGACTCCCCCTCAGCAGCAAACCCCGGCGGCTGCTGCATGTAGACCTCTTCCTGTAAGTCACCATACAAGAAGGCGTTCGTGACATCAAGCTGAAATAGGGGCCAGTCGCGGACAACAGCAACTGCAATGAGAATCCGTAAGGTAGAATGACGGGCTACTGGAGAAAACGTCTCCTGATAGTCCACCCCATATGTTTGGGTGAACCCACGAGCAACCAACCTGGCTTTGTATCTATCAACCGTACCATCTGCCCGATGCTTAACAGTAAAAACCCATTTGCTTCCGACAATGGACGCACCTGGTGGAGGATGCACAACACTCCACGTACCACGTGACTGCAATGCCGCCATTTCCTCTTCCATAGCTAAACGCCACGGGCTGCTCTGTAGGGCCTCCTGATAAGACCGTGGGATGTGTACTGCCGATAACCCAACAACAAACTTGCGAAAGTCCGGGGACAAACGCTCCAACGACGCCTGAGAGCAAAAATCCATCCCATATTTGGGATTCATCGTCCGAGCACGCTTCTGCCGTCTATGAGCAATAGGTATATGTAGGTCATCGACTGGAGGATTGATAGTACCATCGGTACCCTGTATATCCATCTGCACATTCACATCACCTGTGCCATCAGTAGAACTCAAATGATCAGTACATACCTCGGGCGTGCTGGATGATGGAGGAGGCACATGAGCAGAGGGCCGTCGCTGATAAACCTGAGGATAATAAACAGTAGTTGGTGGTGGCGGCGGCGGTGGTGGTGGTGGTGGTGGTGGTGGCGGTGGTGGTGGTGGTGGCGGTGGTGGTGGAGTAGACTGTGGTGGTGGAGGTGGAGGCGGCACATAGATGTCATCTCCTTCCTCTGAATAAGTGAGTCTGTCACCTGTAGGAGAAAAATACATAATGGACTCAAAGAAGGTGACATCTGCACTGACGTAGTACCTTCGTTTAACTGGATCAAAACATCGATATCCCTTCTGGGTTTTGGAATAACCCACAAAAACACATTTGACAGCTCTGGGAGAAAGCTTGTCAAGACCAGGAGAAAAACAATGAACAAATGCAACAGACCCAAAAACACGCGGTGTTAGGGAGAAAAGATCCTTCTCGGGAAACGCAGTCAAGAACGGAATCTTCTCCCCTAACACTGTCGAAGGCATACGATTAAGAAGATAACATGCAGTGAGGACCGCATCCCCCCAATAGGAGTGAGGGGCACGACTCTGAATCAAAAGAGTTCTGGTCATATCCAACAAATGACGATGCTTCCGTTCAGCCACCCCATTTTGTTGGGAGGTATAAGCACACGACGTCTGATGCACAATCCCATGAGACATAAGAAATTTGGACAATTGGGTACTACACAACTCTAGAGCATTGTCAGACCGTATGTACTTCACTTTAGCGGAGAAAATATTTTTTATTTCAATAAGAAACGACTGAATAAAATGACCAGCATCTGATTTATTTTTAAGAAGAAAGACCCAAGAAAGTCTAGAGAAATCATCGACAGCAACAAGATAAAACCTGTGCCCTTGAAGATCAGGGACACGACTGGGACCCCAAATATCAAAATGTAGCAGCTCAAATAGACCATGATGACTTGGACCTATACGACTTGGAAAAGACGACCTGTGATGTTTGCCAAGTTGGCATGCCTCACACTGAAAATTAGACTTGGGAGAAATCTGTGGAAGAATATGGACCATCTTTTGCAACGGAAGATGGCCAAAGCGAAGATGCCAAGTGTAGGGTGATATCGATCCAGCCCTCATAGAAGAGATACCAGCAAAAGGAGATTGCACCAGTCTATAAAGACCCCCTTGCTCATGGCCAGTCCCAATCACTCTGCCCGTTAATATGTCCTGAAACACAAGAGTAGATGGATCAAATATAGCACGGCAATGTAAATCTTTGGTGAGTTGACTAATAGACAGTAAATTCATCGAGAACTTCGGTGCATAGAGAACATTGGACAGTCTCAAGGTAGGAGTCAACTGTACCTCCCCCTGACCAGTAATAGGGGAATATGTACCATCAGCTATCACCACCGATCGTTCAGATTGAACAGGATGGAAGACACTAAACTGACCTCTGTCACCACAGAGATGGTGTGATGCACCTGAATCCATGATCCATTCTGACAGATCTGCCTTGTAACACTTACTAAAGGCAATGGGTGCGGAACCTATGAAGGCACCCACGGATGGAAAATATACCTTGTTGTCTGACATGACGACAACAATAACCTGTAACTGGGGTTACACGATCGGAAGACAATGTCTATTTGTTCATAGACTCAATCCAGCGGCACGCGTACAGAACATGTTCATTCAAGGAAGCATAGCTAGGGCATATAATGCACAAGCACATACCTTGCGTGCACAGGAAAGCACAGGACTTGCATATGACTTGTTGGCCTCCTTTCCTGAAACTGATACAATGGCCTCCTTTCCTGTTGGCTAGCAAGATACCTATAGCTTTGGATATGGCAGCACAATTGAAATTGAAATGTCTGCTCTGATCTCTGGAAACGTGTTTGCTCTGATCTCTGGAAACGTGTTTGCTCTGATGACGATATGAAATGTGCTGGAGCTTTCAACATCTATTTAGTTCCATCCGAGAAAAAAAAAAACGAACAGCAGGGGCCTGTAAAAAGGTGCACTACAGGGCCAGGTGATAAGAGGAGTGGCCCTTCGCCTTGCAAATCATGGAGAATATATTGGGGCTAATCCTCGAATGAGATTGTAATCTTGTCACGAGGCTACAGGAACAAAATCCTTCGGAGTTCTAGAAGAATATCCAGATTATCGATTGGAGTTTGACTTGGCAATGCAAAGCAATGATTTGAACAAAAGACCTGCATGGGCCACCACAATGCCTGTTGACGATGCCTGTTGACGATCCTGCATGAGGGCACCACAATAACTGTTGACGATGAGGAACTCCAGGTCACAGACTTCGGGCGAGAGGCTTCAGGGCATTCGTGTCGATTGCAGGCTACAGGCGATGGCGATGGCGATGGGCACGGAGTCGCAGAGGACTCGCGCGATGGCGCAGACGCACAGGGACGCACAGGGCGCACAGGCTCGCGCGATGGCGCAGGCGCACGGGGGTAGCGCCAATCTCGAGAAAGAAGGAGAGAGAAGGGCGGCGGGTGGGGTAGGGTTAGGGTTCAAGAACTCCTGGCTCTGATACCATGTTGAAGGGAATGAATGAGATGATTTCCATTAACCCTAGAGCTCTCTTATATAGGAGAAAAGCTCTATGGGTAATTTACATAAAGAGGACAAAACAAATACTGAATGATAAAATTACTCTAACATTTAACATAAAGCATTCTACACTTGGCTGGACCGGAGAAGCATGCGTCCCGAGCTTATCTTATTTGAATCGGTTAATTTACTTTCAAGTCATCGGAGTAAAAACAGCTCAATGCAAATGATTTTTTTGGAACACTCTTCTATGATGTCGGCATCCAATGTTGGTTGTCATTTCGAACATCCGAGTCTTACAGGCGATGCTTGGATATGGTTGTAGACTTGTAGTTAATATATACTTACAACTTGCATGCTATATTTCTGATTATCATTATTCTGAATCTTTTTTTGTTTTATTTGTTTTTGCTGATTTTGTATGTGTGTGTGGTGACCTTTAGATGAGTTTTAAATTCTTTTTCTGCTTCAGACATAAAGGTAGATGTTCAGATACTTCATGTTTGTATTTAGAATCGACCTTCACTATGCATATGTTCGTTTTTTTGCATCCTGGAAAGGGAAGCTAATATATCGATCAACAAGTGGATGATGCCAATAATTTATCTTTGCAGATCAAATTACTTAAAATTCTTGCATTGTTAGGGAGCAACGACAAGCAGGCAAGTGAGGGCATGTACACTGTACTTGGGGATATTTTCAAGAAGTCCGATCACGCAACCAACATAGGGAACGCTGTTCTTTATGAATGTATTTGCTGCATTTCATCTATTCATCCAAACTCAAAGCTATTAGACACTGCTGCAGAAGTAACGTCGAGATTTTTGAAGGTTTGTATATAATAGCTTTTGGACTATATAATTCCATTACAATGGAAGTATTGCATTGTTTGTGTTCTACATATCTGTATCCTGATGTTTTGTGACACCTTGCTGTTGTCCTGTTATCATCATGCAGAATGAAAGTCATAACCTTAAATATATGGGCATTGATGCTCTTGGTCGTTTGTTCAAAATTAACCCAGAAATTGCTGAAGAACATCAGCTTTCTGTCATTGATTGTCTAGAGGTAATTGACATGTTTTTAATATTGTCATTCTTAAGTTTTCCCTTTCCTCAATTTATTAAGTTTGAAAGATGAGACTCCGTTTTCATGTGTCAGTGTACATACATTTCTCAATATGCCGGTCTATTCTCACAATCGACAGTATCTTGGGATCTCTCGGGCTGTGTTTCATTGTCAATATTAATCTAGACCAATGTTGTAGTGTCATCATCCGCTCACTTTTAGTCAGAACTAATATTATTGTACTTAAATTGGACTATTTTGAATGAAGTCAGAACTAATATTATTGTACTTAAATTGGACTATTTTGAATGCTTTTCATTGATTACATATATTACAAGATCTCCAAGCTTGATTTAAGTACATGATAACATATGTCCTGTACCCTCTTAATTCCGCAGGATTCCTTTTGGGAGATGTTATCTCTGTAAAGTTACAGGTTTCGATTTTTTCAGGGTATAATCTGTGTACTATAGTCATACTGCACTATAAAGGAGTTCCTTTTGGACTCATTAACTGTCTATGGCATAACCATAATGTATGGTTGAGGGATCATGCACAATAAAGCCTTGGAATAAGGATTTATCTATAATAAGCTTATCTTGGTATATGGGTGGCGATCATTTGGACTATCCTTTAGAAACGATGTTATCTTCAAGGAGGGGAGATTTTAGTCTGAGAATGTACATGAGCATGCCAACGCTCTTTGTGAAATTTGGCGGTAGTAATTTTTGTTTATAAATCTTAATATGTAATTTTTTGATGGGTCTCTAGTGCTGGCCCACCCCTTCATTTCTTAAAAAGGCTATAATCCCATCTGTTTTTTCTTCCGTCAAGCGCCGATTACCATTTATCTCGTTGCGCATAATAACTGATATTTTTCTGTGCTAAGCTAACCATCTCACACTAATGGCAACTTATGCATTATTCCAACTAAGTTAACCACCCCATAACTATTCCATCTAATTATCTCACAAAAGCTACCGCTTATCTCACGTTCCATCCAAGTATTCTACGAGAACGGTTTGCTACCACTTTTCTCCAATTCTAGCAAACTATCTCACATTAACTATCACATATTTTTTAGTTACACATCCTCCTATAATAACTACAACTTAAATTTTGTTTCAACTGAGCATCCTCTAATAACTACTAATTATCCCTCATACACATTTTAGAGAGCCCCTAAAGAGAAATCTCATTAATTTTGGAAAGGCAACCCCATGTCAAGCAAGGTCGAGGACGTAAAGCGTGGCCGGAGTTGGATCCTACAACTCCCATGGTATCGACCCATAGCAACCCCCTTGCTGCAAAAATTGCTTGGTTCTAGGTTGTTTCCATCGACTGCAAAAAGTAGAGCATCACCCATAATGTACATAGTTGTCAGTGGGGGCACTGCCATTCGTTGTCACATGTCAAGGGATATTGACCATAACAGACCCAACAATTCTTCTAAAAAGTCATCACCTAGGTTTATTAAATAATTGGTCCCCGGATCTCTCTGCAGTGCCTTCGATTCCCACAAAAGATGATTTCTATTGCTTTACCTCCATAGAAAAGCCATCTCATGCATCCACCAATTGGAACGTCCGGATGTCTTGTGATCGTCGAACCATCTCTCCAGCATCTTCCATTGCCATTGCCAATCTGATCAGCATGTGGGTCTTTTCCTCAGGGTCCATCTGTCACGATGATGGGGACGCATAACTTACCAACACCGCAAGTGATAAGGGGGCATAGTCTTCTTTGGTAGCTAAAATACCACAATGAAAGCGGATGATTGGGTTGTGGTAGTCCTATTTGAAGTGGTCTTCTTGTTCTCTACTCACAGACACTGCTTCCCATGAGGCACATGATCCCCATGACCTCATCGCTGCAAAGTCCAACCTCACAGCTGACTTTCACTCTGTTGGGGGCACCCCCACAAAAATCTGATACTTCTGCCACCTCACCTCCTTTTGCCTGCTCCCTCAGAAGACACATCTTCCCTTGCTCCACTCCTCTCGCTTCTTTTCTACGCTCCTCTTGATTCTCTAGCTAATGAGGCCTTTTTTCCATGTGCTTCATGTTTGATAAGGAATGTCATTCGGTGGGCTTAGCTTGTTTTTGGCATGTGTGCAGTCTCAGTAGTGATGGGATGATAAGAACTTTTTGTAATGAACTTTTTAGTCCGATATTTAATGAATTTTGGACGACCATCCACCTTTTATAGTTATTCTTTGGCCTTAAAATAAAGGAAACTAGTGTCGTTTTTGAATCCATGTTTTTAACTGTGTAAAGCCTTTAAAACCTGGTCTCATTTTGGAAAACACATTTTTTTCAGGACCCTGATGACACGTTGAAGCGGAAAACTTTTGACCTCCTTTACAAGATGACAAAATCATCTAATGTTGAAGTGATTGTTGAGCGTATGATTGATTACATGATAAACATCACTGACGGACATTACAAAACAGAAATAGCATCTCGCTGTGTTGAGCTTGCTGAGCAATTTGCCCCAAGCAACAATTGGTTCATTCAGGTGAGCTTTCTGAGCTCCATTCTTCGGCCCATGAAAAATAAGTTCTAAGAAGTAAAGTTACTTCTGTAGCTGAATTTATTGAGGTTATTGGTTGGCTTTTTCTTCAACGTGGGGGGATTTATTAAAATGACATTTCTCTGTTGATACAGGAAAGTATAAAGTGCAAGTTCTTAAATTCCAATATTTGTTTCCATGTCTGCAAAGAGGAATTTTATATAATTGGGTGATTACTTTTTGCAATGGAATCGTTAGGATGGCTGGGAAAACATTAGGGGGTGCAATAATCATGTTTTCGTTTGTCTCAACGGTGTGTCATCCCTCAGCATTTGTTACACATATCGTTGCAGACCATGAATAAGGTATTCGAGCATGCTGGTGATCTTGTGAATCTGAGAGTAGCACATAATTTAATGCGCATTATAGCAGAGGGCTTTGGGGAGGATGATGATGGGGCAGATAGTCAATTGAGATCTTCTGCTGTAAGTAGTATTTTGCAATTTTCTTTAGTATTTGAATATTTTAAGCCTCTGCTCATTTACCCGAGTTAATACTTTTCTCAAATAAATAAGTTGTCGATGCTCTTATGTTGAAGCACCATTAGGGGATGTTGAATTATAGAAGCCAACTCCTATCACCATGATTATAATCATTTTGTTTTCCTGTATGACATGCCATCTGTTGCTTTTCTTTTTGAGAGGTATCGGGTTTTCATTTTATTATTTTTACGAATACCCCTTTATGTTGTTATTACTTGGTGGGCTGTTTGGTTTATTTTGTAATTATAAGGTGCTAATACGACTTGTGAGCGTATTGGGACATTATTTATTAATATTTACGATGCATGTTTTTACAGATGCTCTATACATGATCACAAGAAGGAAGTCCATAAAAAAATTCTCCAAGAATTAAGATATTATAAACATGGTTTGAGAAGATTCTGTCAACTCAATCACCTGCATATTCCTTTCCTCTTTATCACACAATAACAATCTTATCCATAAGAAATTGTCACGATATGCTCACAATCAAGGCCATGTACTAGTATATCCAAAAATGGATCTCAGTTATTGCAATATCCTGTTGTGTCTGATCATACTTCCACAATTCCTCTCAAATTTTAGCACTATTTGGTAATCCTTTGGTTGATGTTTTTGGGTTGACAAGAGACTGACTTGGCAGTTCAATTTATTGATGAGCAAAATATTAATCAATTGGGATGCTCTTTTGGTTACGTGCTTGCGTAGTTTTGTTAGAAAAAGGGACAAGAGATGCCTCAGGCTTGCGGTAGCCTCATGCATCAGGGCTTAAGGCTTGGTCAGGTTTGTCGAGACTTATGTGCTAGAACATATTGAGGCAAAGCATGGTATATGCCTTAGTTGTGATGCTTTTTAAAGTTATTAATTTCTTTGAACTTCATATAAACTAGTATTGGCGGTGACTATATAATCCTTGAACCATCTGAGGAATTTAAGAAATGATATATCATTTTCTTCATAGATATTTTCATGAATATTTTTTTGTTGACGTGATCTTTTATTACTGTTTCCCTTTTTTATTTCAATGTTATCTTCTTTAGAAGCATATTATTGCTTGAGCTATTGTATAGAGGTACGAACATTGGTGTGCTAGTTTTATTTAAAGTTACTTTGTTCCTTCGTGTATAAATTTGACATTTATTCTTATTTTATTTGCCTATTCAATTGCTTGAGCAGGAAATGTACATCTCACGATCTTATTTATTTTTAATATTTACTACAGATAGATTTATCATATACGTTATTTATGTCATTTTCTTGGTAAAACATGCTTTATGTATCGTCAATACAGGAAAGCCGCTTAATGCATTTTACACATTATAATGTTGAATGCATAAATGGAGCACTCTTGGACCCTAGCATGCAACGGTGGTAAATTTTTGTAGTCCTAAGCGGCTTCTTGAATGGATTTAGGAAGTTAAGGGAAATATCCCTAGTTGCTTGAATACGCAGCCCTTTCCTTTTTGTTTTCTACAAAATAAATCTTTTCTAGTAAAAACTGGCCTGCAACGAAAAAATTTCTGCTCTATTTTTTTTCTGAAAATAAGGAGGGTGCAAGGCCTTGTTATGTTCTAGTGCTTTCTTTGAATAAAAAGATTGATCGGAAAGATGACTTTATTCCGAACACACAAAAGCGCCCAGCGATGTGCAAAAGCTATCGTATGATCCTCCCAAGAGTTGCAGCACTACGTGTGGATAAAGCTCCAAAATGCAGGGCCATTCTCTGCCCTCAGCCAAGGAATGCTAACTCACTAATAGAAACTCACCTACTGGCCGTAATTGAAAAAGAGGTGATCCATTTCTTCAATATCATCACCACATTTTGGACACGTCAAGTCTCGAGTCCAAAGAGTCTTATCGCTATGCTCCTCTGTAAGTAAGTGACCGTGCCTCATCAACTAAAGAAACAACTTAATATAATGCAGAATCTTATTCTTCCAGATCTATCTGTAGTCCTGCCGTAGCTCCTCATAAACTATCTCCCGTGATGTCGAAAAAGCCCTGTACTCCCTCTTGACAGAAAAAGGACAATTTGTCCGAACACAATGATCCCTCCCAACTATGGGGCACTCCATGCCCTCCAATTCACTAGACATGCAGAGGAAATCTCTTACTCTCAACTCAAAAAAATCAGCCACGAAAAGGAGGGCCCAAGTACTGTTTGACCATGCCTACGCCATTGAGGTATCACTGTCACCTTACATTGCAAAATTCTAGGAAAATGATCTCTAGGAGGATTCATTTCGGTCCAACCATCCAACCAAAAGCGGAACAGATCACCACTACGATCAATGTTAAGAAAATCGACCTAGACGGCTGCATATGCGGCTGCATATGCAGACTCGAACCCTCAAGCGCACCGCATATGCGATGTTGGCGCATACTCGGTCTGAGTAATTCGCATATGCAACCACATATGTAATAGACATCGCACCCTCACAACAGAACTTGATTAATACCTGCCCGATACCCGATTAATACCCACCCTCACACCCTTACAACAAAACCCCCTCCCTCGCACCCTTGACCTTACTCTTGAGCCCTAACTCTCGACAAGAATCCCCCCTCTAGTGCTCCTCCTTGCAGCTCCACGGCTCTGCCTTGCAACAGAACTCCCTCCGGGGTTCCGCCTTGCTGCGTCGGTGCTCTGCCTTGCAACAACTGCTGCCCGTCTGATCTGCTTCTTTAAGCTTTCAACCCCCTCCGGTCTGCTCCTCCGCCTGAGTTGCTTTGCCACCCTCTGCTCCTCTGCCTCCCTCTGGAACTTATAGCTGTCCTCTGCCAAGGTATGCTATCCATTTCTACAACATCTTTTACTTGTAGAGCGTACACGTTTATGTTGCTGGTGTTTTTTTTCAGAAGAATTTTTATCACGGGAATAAGTTCCAGCGAAATTCAGTCGAATTTCGGTTTCGGGTGACCGAAATATATTGATCAAAATTTGGGGGTCCATGTTCAAAAACTAACCGAAATGACCGAAGTTTCGGTCGAATTTCGACCAAAATTCGGTCGAAATTTCGTTTCGAACCATGATCGAAACGAAACCGAAATCCGACATTTAAGGCCTTGGTTTTTATGCTATGAATGTGTAGTGTTAATTTCCGTGACTACATTTATATCTCGAGAACAGATGCCTTACGTTGAGAATGATTACCTATGCTTGTTTTTGGTTAATTCTTGGTTAAACATGGAGTTTTTGGGTGAATTCATCACGGGCAAACACCAAGGTTGCAAAAGTCGGTAGTCGGTACTCGGTCGGTTGGGTCACTGACTAAGGATTAATCGGCAGTCGGGCGACTAATCGGATTTAGTCGGACTTTAATCGACTTTGAATTTTATAATTATTTTAAATATATAACTCATTTTTATACATATATTTACATAGATTTTGTACATTTATATACTACCATAATAAAATAAAAGAAAATATTGAATTTAAATAAAACATTAGGCATATTATACTAAGTTTGCTTATAAAAAAAGTAAAACATTAAAAAAACTACGGATCTCCGAGCGAAAATTGGTCGATTAGTGTACCTAGTCGGAATTAGTCGGTACTCGGTCGGCCACCCCACTGACTAAACTAGTCGGACCTACTAATCGGGCCAGTCGGGCGACTTTTACAACACTGGCAAACACCCTTCACTTTTGAAAAAAATGAAAGAAAGTTGGGGATTGTGATAAGCTAGGGATTGTGATATATGATATACAAGAATGAAGGGATCCTTCACTTATCGCAACATTTAGCCCTAAATACTGGAATGTTGGCCAAATAGTTTAGATCTCTGAATTATTTATTTTGTTATGAATATTTTGATCTTCTCTTTTAAACGGATGACTTTTGGAAATGATTTGGTTGAAATCATATTGTATAAAAAAGTTCTAACTTCATATTTCTTCCATGTTATGTTTTTTGAAACAAAAATATCTAATATTTGAATTTATTATTATATTTTTAATTATTTTATATTAAAATAATAGAAAACACATAATCTGCATATACTTTCGCATATATTTCTGCATGTCCGCTTACTTGCTTCAAATCACCTAATCGAACAAATATCGCATACCGATATGATATTCTGAACCTTGTCTACGACAACAATCTCAACAGATTGTCCATTTATGTAAGAAAGCTAAAACACCCAACTAGAGAGAAGAAGGCTATTGAACATGCGAGGCTACCAAGGTAATTCCAAATCCATATATCTTCTCGTTGCAAGTAGTGGAAGCAAGCACATAGAAACATGATCAATCAATCAAACACAAACATATAGATTTACAATGTTCATCTATAAGTGGGTTACATCCTTAGGCAATGGCGTTCGATTTCATTATTTGCAAAGAAGAAAATACAGAGGATAAAGATAACCTAACCTCAGGGAGTTTACGTAGTATGCCCAGTACAAATGGATCTCAGATGCAGATAAATCCCGAATACCCACATAAAAATTTGTTATGGTATAATGTGGGGATAGTGATTCAAACAGACTGATACATATAGAGTTGCTACCGTATCCTTATCTTTTTTTAAAATATGGATATGAATACGGAAACATATATCTTACGGATATATTGAAAATCACAAACTATCCTTAAATACAGATTTGATTATAAAAGCGAATAATCATAGTTCAGATACAAATATTTTACAAACGGATATGGATTTATCCTATGGGTAAACTTTTTTCCCTAAGATTTAAATTCAATGTCAGAATCACACAAACTACAAATATAATAAAATTAAAAAGGAAATAAAGTAATATGTTAAATTAAACTTTTATAAGAAATAGTTAAATACCATAAGATATATACTTGGGTAATTTACCAAGAAAAATGACCCAACTATGCCTCTGTTCCCAATTTGAGGTCTCATTTTTTGAAATAATATAAAGATGGTACTAAAATTTCAACTTCATGCTCTAACATCGACATAAAATGGTTGTGGTTTTCCCTAGAAAAATTGAGGGTTGTTGAAACATACAAAATCACGTATTAAAGGATAAATTAAGATAGAATCCCTTATTGTTATGTTTTCAAAATAAGGCACTACTTGGGAACTGAGATATAGTTGGGGCATTTTTTAATTTACTCCATTTATTTTTCTTCTTGCATTTGAAATGACTCTAAAGAACCCACTTCAATGGTCTGGTGGTAGTGCAGTGTGCCTACCACCTAAAAGACCAGGGTTCGGATCCCCTTTATGGGGTTGCGTTAGATAGTTGGCATTCAACGAAAAAAAAGTCAGATCTTTCAACATGGATTTGAGCAAGAACCCTGTAGCCAACCATACTTGAAGTGAGAGAAGGCATTGCCATTTTTGTACCCACTTCAATGGCTTGGTGATAGTGCATTGTGCCTACGACCTAAAAGATTATGGTTCAAATCCCTTCGTGTGGGAGTTGCGTTAGGTAGTCGATAGCCAGCGTATAAAATAGTCGGATCTTTCAACATGGATTTGAGCAAGAATCCATGCAATCGACCCTATCTAAAGTGGGAGAAGGCTTTGCTATTTTATTCGAAATGACTCTAAAGTGTATATTATGTTTAACACAAACACATACATATTTTTAGTATTATAGATATTCATATCTGCTTCTGCCAAAAAAATTGCAACCATATCCATATCCATATCCTCAAGAAAATTGAAAATGGTATCCACATCGTATCTGCAAAAAAATAAAAAACCATATCCATATCCGTATCCGCTGAAATAAAAAATGCACATCAATGTACCTCTTAAAACATATATGATGACAGTCAGATGCAGATATATCCATATCTGGTTGCATCCCTAGTGGGGGAGGGTGTAGACCAAATGGTTAGAAATTAGAATTCAAGGTATATCGGCACTTTCGCATCAGGCAACACATCAAGTCATCATCCTTACCCCAAAGTTCGACAATCCACTTAACTACACGAGTCGTATTCATGTACTCAAGCATCAAAACTCCTAGTCCCTCATTTCTTTGCAGCCTCACTACTGCCCCAATCAAGGAGATAGATCCCACCTCTCATTAACGATTTGATCAACACTCGTTCCACTTGGTAACATCATGTTGGAAAAATAGAATGGCATGTAATTATTGAGACCCTAGGGCTCTTTTATATAGGAGAAAAACCCACATCATAGACACAAAAGAAATATAAATGAGAGATAAAACACAATGAGATACAAATATCTCAACACTCCCCCTCTAGTTGGAACATATATGTCTATCATGCTCATCTTGGAACAACATCTCTGAAATGAACCTCTAGCAGGGCTTTGGTAAATATATCAGCCGTCTGATCTCCGGTAGAAACATGGGAGGTGGATATGAAACCCTTTTGGATCATGTCTCTGGTATTGTGGCAATCCACCTCTATATGCTTGGTCCATTCATGGAATGGAGGATTATTGTCAATAAAAAGAGCCGCTTAATTGTCACATAGAAGATGCATGGGAAGAAGTACCTCAACTGCAAGATCAGTCAAAATTGATCTAACCCACATCATCTCTGTGCTCTCCTGAGCTATGGCTTTGTACTCAGATTTTGCACTGGATCTAGCAACCACTATCTTCTTCTTTCTTTTCCATGACACGAGTGAGCTCCCACCAAAAATAACAAAGTCAGAAGTAGCCTTCCTGTCTCTAGGGCATCCTACATAATCTGCATCTGCACAAGTTGTCACATCAAGAGATGTACCTCTGTTGAATATAAGACCAGTACCTGGGGAAGACTTCAAATATCTCAGAATCATATAGATAGCATCTATATGAAGTTTCCTGGGCTGCTCCATGAATTGACTCACCTTGCTTACATTAAATGATATGTCTGGCTTGGTGATAGTAGCATAGAGAAGCTTGCGAACAAGCTTCCTATATCTCCTCCTTTATACCTCAGTATCTTCATCATATAATCTCATGCTCAGATACATAGGGGTAGTAACAGGCTTGTACCTTGTCATACTTGTCTCAAGTAGAAGATCAGTCACAAACTTCATCTGGGTCTTCACAAGACCACACTGGTTCCTGGCGAACTCTAATCCATGTAAATAACGAAGACCACCAAGATCCTTAGTCATAAACTGTTGACCTAGGAACTCCTTGGCAGACTGAATGCCTTGCTCATCATCACATGCGACAATAATATCATCAACATAAACCAGAATAACAACAATACCTCTATGTATCCTCTGGACAAGCAACGAATTATCCGCAGTGATTGCACAAACCTCTGGTTCTCTATTAGCTATGATAGCTTCTGGTACCAAGCTCTCGGACTCTGCTTCATGCCATAAATCATTTTGTGGAGCCTACACACCTTTTGAGACTCCCCCTTAACGACAAATCCTGGTGGCTGCTGCATATAGACCTCCTTCTGTTGATATTCATATAGAAACACATTATTCATATCAAGTTGGTAAAGAGGCCAATCCTGAGACACATCAATCGATAGAAGAATGCACAATGTCGAATGTCTGGCCATAGATGAGAAGGTATCCTGATAGTCCACCCCATAAGTTTGGGTGAACCCTCGTACCACAAACCTTGCCTTGTAGCGATCCACACTGACATCTGTCGATGCTTCATTTTAAATATCCATTTGTACCCTACAACAGAGGCTCCTAGAGGAACAGAAACAACACTCCAAGTACCACGAGACTGCACAACGACCATGTCCTCTTCCATGGCAAGACGCTAGCTCCTATCATGTATGGCTCCCTGGTATGTTCGTGGTATAGTGACAGTCGAGAGCCCCATAATAAACCTCCTGTACTCCTCTGAAAGATGATCCAAGGAAACATGAGCAGCCAGAGGATAAGTGGCACAATTACGATGAGACTTCCTCAAGGCAATAGGCATATCAAGATCATCGGCCTCTTTGTTCTCCATTATCAACTTCTCATGTATCCTATGATTAGTATACATGCGGCCTCGCACCCCCCCTACGCTGCCTGCATCGCCTTATGCTGCCCTAGCAGCCTTGCGTCATCCACCCTCGCAGCCCCACGTCGCCCTGTGCTACTCCAGTGGCCTTGCATCGCACCCCCACCCCGTCCCACGCGACCCCGTGCTGCCTTGAGGCCCTGCATCGCCTCCCACCCTCACATAGCCCCGTGTCGTCCCTCGACCCTCGGGCTGCGCCACGTGTCGGACTTCCATTCGATGTACTGCTAGGTCTACATGATACTTAAGACTACAATGACTATCTAGGTCACTTTTTCTTGACCTTTGCGGCCACCATGACATCTGTTGAACCCAAGCCCCTATAGCCGACTTCGTCTGTGATGGCCCATGGCACTTCTATCAAATTCAAGGGTTCCGGGAACTTTGTACTATGGTCTCGGTTCTTCAAGGTGTTTATTGGTGGTCAGCGAAAGAATTATGTTCTTAGTAAAGTTTTTTGCGTAAGGAGACAGAAAAGGACTACGATACCTGGTACGTAGATAACTGCCAGGTGATTACTTGGATGACCAACATTGTAGATCCGAATATGGCCTTCAATCTTCTATGCAGGAAACTGCAAAGGCGATGTGGGAAAGCTTTGAGAACACTTACTCTAGAAGACAACCAAGTCCAGACTCTCAGATATCTATACACAAATTTCGTCTGCAAATCAAGGAGATACATCCTTGATCGTGTACTATCGACTCCTCACCAGCCTGTTTAAGGAGCTCCTTATCTTCCAACCTGCTTGTCGTGACAAACAGATAGGAGAACACGTAGAATGGCAAGTTTGTTGCTTCTTATCAGGGCTACGTCCATAGTGCAAGCCTGTGAAGGATCAATTTCTGACTGCTGCAGCTCTACCCTCTCTTGAGCCCATCTTTGGCCGACTACAGGAACTTGAGTCTCCTTTACCTCCTCTGTCTGCTGAGACTACAACCCATTTTGCCAAAGGACGCTCGACATACCAAGGAGGACGTGGCCGTGACTTTGGTCAAGGTAGAGGCTGTGATTTTGGACAAGGACGTTACTCAGGTCGCGACTGTGGGAGTGATCCTACTACTGCCCGCTATCCACCATGCACTCATTGTAGACGCTTGAATCATCCCTCAGAATGTTGTTGGGCAAAGTTTGGCAGGCCTCCCAATGCCAACATCGCCTACGAGACTGTCTCTTACGATGGAACCTATGATACTGTGGACACCTCTCATGTTTAGTCTTCCAGTGACAGTCATACCTCCTTTGCTGCTTCTGAGTATGCTCGCCTTCAACAACTGTTACAAAACTCTGTAGTGACACTCCTGCTTCTACCCCTACTGCTAATCTAACTACTACATCAGGTACAATTGCCAGCTCTGCATCTACATCTGCTCCTGCATGGCTCATCAACTCGGGTGCATCAACTCATCTGACGGGAGAAGGTAGTCTTCTCACCTCCTGACGACCATCTTCTATTGTGAAGACTGTTCGTGTTGCCAATGATGCCCATTCTCCTATTACTAATGTGGGTACCATGGAATTTTTCTCCAAACTCCGGATTACTGGCATTTACTGCGCTCCTGACTTTCTTCCTAGTCTATTATCTGTTCACAAGTCGTGCGTTGAGCTTAATTGTCGAGTTATATTTATTGAGTTTTGTTTGGGTCTATCTTCTAAAAGAGCGTTCAGAGATTAATAAAATTGTCAAAAATTTCTTTCATTATGTCAAGAATATCTTCTCTGGTATACAAATTTTCCGTTCTGATAATGCCTTGGAATTCTCACAACAAGACCTAACAAATTTCTTTGCCTCCCACAGAACCATACATTAAACCTCTTGTCTATATACGTCCAAACAAAATGAGATAGCAGAAAGAAAACTCAAACATCTCCTAAATATTGCTCGCTCCCTTCGTACTCATATGAAGGTTCCAAAGATCTATTGGGGTAATGTGGATTTGATCGATGTTCATCTTATCAACAGAATTCCATCTCCAAACCTAAATGGATCAACCCCCTTTCTCTCTACTTTTTCCAACTGAGTCACCCTTTCCTCTTCCGTTGAGAGTCTTTTGATGTCTTTTGTTCATAATTTTCACACTGCAAACATACTTTCTTCTCGTTCAACCAAATGTGTCTTACTCGGTTATTCTCGTACTCAAAAAGGTTACATATGTTATGATCCAACCGGATGTCGCTGTTATATCTCTGCAGATGTAACCTTTTTTGAGCAATCTCATTTCTTCACTCAATCTGTTACAGATATCCCTATGGATCTCCCACCTCCACCCATTGTCTATAAACACAAACAAATATCTTCACCACTAGATGTTCCTTTGCTTGTTTCTCTTTATCGGGATGATATGCCTTCTACAAGTGTCCAGTCTGATGCTGTCCCGGATGATCCCCAAGATCTTCGAATTGCTCTACGTAGGACTAAGAGGCAATGCACTTCTCATCCCATGTCTTTTTTCACTTCTACTGCTGGTGTATCTTGCACTGACAGACTATATGCAGATGCTCTCATGACTATTTCTATTCCGAGAAATCACCATAGTGCTTTGCAGGATTCATGATGGCGAAAGGTCATAGATGATGAGATAGATGCTCTTATTTCCGAGGGAACATGGGATCTAGTGCAATGTCCCAAAGGGACTAGACCTGTGGCATGCAAATGGGTCCTCATGACCAAACAATCACCAGATGAGTCGATTGACAGGTTGAAAGCTTGTATTGTGGCAAAGGGCTTTACACAGACATATGGAGTGAACTACTTTGAGACATTCTCACCGGTTGCACGTATGTGGTCAATAAGGACTATCCTTTCTGTGGCAGCCAATAAGGCATGGCCTATCTTTCAGTTAGATGTGAAAAATACGTTCCTATATGGCGATCTTGATGAGGAAGTGTACATGATGCAGCTTCCGGGTTATGAAGTCGAGGGAGAGTGTGTATGTCGACTTCGCAAAGCCATATATGGCCTAAAACAGAGCCCAAGGGTATTGTTCGACAGACAGCTGCAGAGATCATCAGATCAGTACTCTTAGCTTACAGAGAATAACCTCTGATTATTCTGTGCTTGTCAGAAGACAAACAACTAGTACTGTTATTCTTGCAGTCTATGTGGATGATATGGTTATCACATGTGATGATGTTAAAGGGATACTAGAGACCAAAACCTTCATCCAGAAGGTATTTGTTACCAAGGATCTTTTTTTTTGACGCTCAAAAGAGGGGGAAGCACTCAGCGGTGTTCGCCCCAATTTATTAAAAGTAAATAAGTGAGTACTTACAAGATGTATGAAGGAAAGAGACAACAAGTGGTAATAGGTATCCAAAAAAGAGATACCCCCCAAACACTCGAATCAACGCTACTCAGAAGACCAATCTTGACAAAAGCGAGACGCCGAGATACAAATGTTTTCCTTGTAGAACCACTGCCGAGCAAAAAGTGCTTCGTTTCTTCCCAACCAAATGCTCCACATACGCGCAATCGGGATCAACAGGTCCGCCCTTGAACGATTCCTGGCGTTTATCAAACTGTCGCATAAAGCATCAAAACTGGAGATATTCAGCCACCCCATATCTTCCCAGATGGCACGAACATGGTCACAATGGAAGAAGAGGTGCCCGCTGGATTCCACCTCCAAACCGCAGAGCCCGCACAATTGCGAGACATTAGGAAACATCATAGCACAACGGTCGCGTGTAAGCAGCCGACCACGCCTAAGAAGCCAAAGAAAAATGCCAACCCGTTCCGGCAACTTGAGACTCCAAATGAACTTACAATGATTCAGCAGGGACGCCTCGACCCCCACGGCGCTGGGAAGAAGAGCAAGGTATGCCTTCCGCGAAGAGAAAGAATCCTCCATCCAGGCGAAATGATCCCGCCCCCCAGTGGGCGTGGGGGCATCAGAAAGGAAAGTCATCAAGGATGTGGAATCGAGTAGACGCTGATCCGAAAAATTAGCAATGAAAAGAGGGCACCAGCAACCATCGGCCCAGCACGAGGCCACGGTGACGAATTTGTCGGCCACCAGCGCAAATAGGTGAGGAAACAAATATTGCAAAGCTCCTCTCCCGGACCAATCATCTGTCCAAAAGCGGAAAGAACGCCCATCACCCAGAATAGGTTTGAATAAAGATCTGTTGAGAACAAAAGCGGACAAAACACCGCGCCAAAAAGGGGAAATGTGTCCCTCGGGACGCCCCCGCGAGGTGGTTATTAAATCAAACCCCGCCGCCTCCCTAAGGCACCTCAGCATGAAGTTATCTTCCCTGCCCCACACCTTCACCGCCCACTTGAGAAGCATAGAAGTTACCAAGGATCTTTGTCAACTATGACCTTTCTTGGGCATAGAAGTACTACACACTATAGAGGGTCGTCGTCTCTCATAGAGAAAATACTGCCTGGACATTCTTACGGAAGTCATATTACTTGGATACAAGCTCGTTGGTATTCCTGCAGATCATAAGAAATACTTCACATCCTCTGATCCTATCTTCGAAGATGTTACTCGATACAGAAGCCTGGTTGGCAAACTTCTTTATCTTACTGTCACCAGACCAGATATTTCATGCAGTGAGCAGAGCTAGTCAACACATGGAGCAACCTTGTTACAATCATTGGCAGGATGTTTTTCAGATTCTATGATACTTGAAGGAATCACCAGAGGATCAACACTCCACCACAGGTTATGCTATGATAGTTGGAGGAAATCTTGTTACTTGTAGAAGCAAGAAGCAGACTGTTGTACCTAGATCTAGTGCAAAAGCAGAGTACAGAGCAATGGCCCAAGCTCCTTGTGAGATCACGTGGCTATTAACTTTTCTGCAAGAACTTGGTATTGTTGTCACTACTCCTGTTCCACTATATTGTGACAACAAATCTGCTACATATATTGGCACAAATCCGATGTTCCATGCATATAGAGGTTGACTGCCATTTTGTTCGTGATGCTGTCAGGATTGGAAGGATTGCTACTCCTCACATCAACATTGACCTTCGGCTTGCAGATGTCTTCACAAAGGCACTACCCAAGAAGCGACTCTCCTGAATTGTTTTCAAGTTGGGCATGACCGATAAATATGCTCCAACTTGAGGGTGAATTTTAGGAGAATATTCTATGTGCTAGGAGAATATTCTATTTGTTGTAAGGGGAATATTTTATGTGCTAGGAGATTATTTTATGTGCTAGGAGAAGATTTTATGTGTTAGGAGTATATTCTTGTAATCCCGTTAGGGGCATTTATGTATTTCTCCTTTGAGCTTTCTAGGATTTTGTCCTATATAAGGACCCCTAGACCTCTTGAATAAGACAATGACCTCTTGAATAAGACAAGCTCTTTCATCTTTTCATTATTCTCCACACTATGGAAATACAATAAGGTTGTTATCAACATAACTTGTATTATCAACATAATATGAAAACATGTTAGTTAATTACCTCCATTAGATAATTATAATTCTTTATGGAATAATGATAAGTAAAGATAAACAATTCAATCATACAAAGAAGCCTACTAATATGAGCTACAAAATAGAATATCAAATAGGGGCACCCGTTCATGGAATGAAATGGAGCATCTTAAAACTGATATAATTAAAATCAACAAAAAGAGAGCTCATTATCAATTTTATTTTAAATTGATGTATGACAAATTAAAGTAAGGACAAATGTACTGCATCACAGTAATTCTAATTGCATAATAATTTTATTTTTTTTTCTAACAGAAAAGAAATCAATGAATTCAATTTAGCCGAGCTTTTCAGAAATCAATGAAATTAATTTTAAGTATCCAATTTAATTTAACTGAATTCAATTTAACGAAACAAATCTAATTCATTTTATATATGTTGTAGATATATATCGATAAATATCTAAAATATTTTAATCAAAAAAAGTATGAAACCAGAATGGTACCTGAAAAGCTTGCTTACATTTGACAATGGCAAAGTGATCCGAGTGGAAGCATTCAACAAGTTGCGAGGCGGAGGAGTCATTACGAAGGATGGTCCAAGAGGCGGAGGAGTCGTAGAGATTTTGCGGAAAAAGAGGAATCACGACGGATGACTCACGACAGAGGTGGAGGCATTGCGACGTCAAAGGCGCTGCGAAGGCGTTACAATGGAGGCAGAGTTGTTGCGAAGGTGGTGTAGTACAAAGGCAATGAAGAAGCAGTGAAGAGGCGACTTGGAGTCAGGGAACAAGAGTTTTGAAGCTTTGAGGGTTTCGAAATCAGGGAAATGGCAAGGCTCGAAAGGTTTTTCGCATGGAGTGGGGTTTGATTAGATAATCGGATCCTTATCCGAATCTCATAATCGATCAAATCACATATGGACTTAGTATTCGACTGCATATGCAGTTTATGCGGCCCTCATAGGCGTTTGAATTGCATATGATCGCATGTCATATGCGGTTCGAAGGGGTGGCCACATATGCTTATGCGACCGCATATGCGGTGGCATGGACCGTACTTCCGAACCTTGCTCTTATATATTCTCATTTTCTTCATGTCATCTCGTCTACTACCCGTTGGTATTAGTCACCGGCTGATGATGATCGTGCGAAGATTCTTGTGGGGTAAAGCAAGACATGCGGGGTTCGGAATTCACTTGGTAGATTGGGAAATCGTTACATTGCCAAAAGTTGATGGTGACCTCATGATTTCTTGATTGGAGGCTATAAGCGAGGCACTTCTTAACTTGGTGAGCAGGATTTGGGGCAGAAGTGAAGACCTTTGCTACCGTCTCATTTAGCGCATCTACAACATTGAGGTGTGGGCTGATTTGTTGCAGCACCCACTGTTCCACCCTTCGGCCTTCTGGAATGGGATCAATGCGATAATGCCTTTGTTTGAAGAGCTCTTTCAACCGGTGCTTGATGATGGTAAATCTTTTGCATTTTGGACAGACAATTGGATGGGAGAGGGGCCCTTCTTTTCTAGATTCCCTCGCTTTTTTGCCTTGGTCGCTAACCGTGGATGGCAATCGGATGCCATCTTTTGAGATGCATTTCTCTTATCAACGTCTAGAGGAGTTCCTTCTTCTATAACCTCTTCTACAGTTAGATAAACTGACAAACTAGCAGATGGACAAGATCACTGGGTGTAGAAAGATAATACTTTCTCAGTAAAATGAGCTTATTATAGGGCAATCTTCAGACCACTGCCATCGAGGACAAACACTCCGATCAGGGATCGCCATATCGCGATATATCGTCAATATATCGACGATATATCGGTATCGACAGGTCACCGATATATCGCCGATATGGACGATATCGGATATCGACAGGAGAAAATGCCTTGGTGGATACCGGGTTTCGGCGATATGCGTCGATATATCGCCGATATATCGGCGATATATCGGTATCGACATTGTATCGAAACGATATCGATACCGATATTTCCTTCCTTGACTTCGATTCATGACTGTAACTATATATGGGGATTAAAGTTACATAACAGAATTGACTTTTTTTGTGACTGTTGCGAAGAAGACGTATTATGACGAGAGATTGCTGTGCACGACTATTTGCAGATGTTTCCAATAGATGTCCTCTTTGTGAATCCCATATTGAGACGGTGTATAACTTTTTCTTCCATTGCATAAAGACATCCATTATATGTTCCGAGCTTGACGTGGACTGTCTGGACATACAAAATCTGGACCTTTTTTGGAAATCCTTGTTTGAGGTAAAATATTGCTCTAGAGAGGAACTCCTGTGGCCTCTTGCAACGCTTTGGGCAATTTAGCTTGCTAGAAGTGGTGCACTCTTTTCTTTACAGTGTTTTGACTATGAAAATGTAATTTTATATTCCAAGATTCTTCTGGAGTCATGGCTCCTATAAGCTTTCTTTTAACTTTTCTACGTATTTTAATATATTTGGAACAAACGTCTTAGCTTGTTTCCCCCATAAAAGGAGGCCCAAGTTAGTAATCAGGAGCATAGCACATAGGTTGCTTGGAGTTAAAACATACTCCCGAGTCTTCAACTGAGAAAGCCCAAAGGGGACAAACACGGGCTTTTCTCTATTAATCTGAAGGCCACAAATGTCACTTAAGATGTCCATAATCTGGGATGCTTCCCTTGCTTGCTCCACCCCCCACCCAATGAACAAAATCATATCATCTGCATATTGGAGGATGAGAATTGAAATGTCACCGCACCTGAAGCATGGCAGAAACCACCATCAAACGACAATCTCATCAATATTACTAACACATCCACAACCACCACAATAAGAAATGGGTGCCAAGGGTACCCTTGCCGAACCCCCCTCTCTAGCTGAACACCCCCGCTCCCATGGTTTCAGATTTTGTGAAATTTCGACGAAATTTCGGTTTCGACAAGGAACCGAAATCTCGAGCGAAATGGCGATATGAGGGCAGTTTTCGGTCATTTCTTCATAAATGGTGGTCGATATGGGCGAAATGTCGTCGAAATTTCATCGAAATTTTGACGAAATATCATATCGAGAGGGCATCGATACGATATCCGAAATCGATATTTAAACCTTTGCCCGCCCCCGGGTGTCTGCCATTACATATCTTTTCATCTAGGCTGCCAAAATATCTGGAAATCCTCTTTGTTGCAACGATGTTTATAAAAAATATCAATCCGCATAGTCATATGCTTGTGAAAAGTCGTCCTTCCATAACATGCGCTTTCTATGGTCCACCTCCAATCCATCACTCACTTTCTCTGATGCAAGAACTAGCCCATCTGTCATCAACCTACCTGAAACAAAAGCGATTTTCTTGGCTAAAAAAATAGAAGCCATCTGCTCCAGGGATATAACTGTGCACAACACACAACATAGGAGATTCACATGAACCTTTGCAATAATGAGGTACACCACATTGGAAAGGGGTCTCAGCCTAAAATCATCAATCCATGTAGTCACCTCCAGCTTGGGCTCAAGGCTCTCAAAGCTAAAATTACTTAAATTGAATTCATGAAGTACAACCACGTGATCGTCCTTCACCTCTTCCAAAATTTCTTTGTAAGATAGCACATGAAAACCATATGGCCAAAGGGATCCATCATCATTAAGCTGGAAAACCATATTCTTAATTTCCGAGATTTCGTACACAACCACCAAGTTATCTGCTTGACTTGCAACAACCGAGCAACCCCGTTATCGTGCCAACTCATCCCCACATGAGTGGTTCCTTCTATTCAAAGATTGGTAGTCTGCTACTAAGGCTCTTCCCACCTCCTTGGTCCTTATCCCCATGCACCCATGCCCGTCGATCGAAAGGGAATGGATGAATTTTTCTTCTTCGCCTCTCATTGGCCATGGAGTGGAAAAATCATGTATTTATGTCTCACTCTTTGAGCCAATGTTGCCACGATCAAATTGTCTTACTATATTCTATGTGATCTCTTCATCTTGGGCGAGGTTCCTTTGAACATCATAAACTAGTCAATATGGGATCTCGACTTGGAGTTCCTCCAGGTAAAGTGACACCCAATTGCATTTATGGTCTCCAACTGCTTGATTTAAACCCTGTAATTAATCAAGCATCTAATAAACTATATAAAATGCTCAAAGAATGCTAACTCTAGTAAATAGGTCGACGATATCTCAAGCATCTAATAAACTATATAAAAAGCTCAAAGAATGCTAACTCTAGTAAATAGGTCGACGATATCGTTAGCTGACAGCTGACTATCAACACTATCCTAGCTCAAAGCGGGATCAACGTTGCAATCCTTACTAGTAGGTGGGTCATTGAGGTAGATGAGCTTTGATAAGTGAATTCCTAAAGTTTGACAGTCAGAGAACCTATGGAATTGAAATGCTAGAATACACTTTCCAATGTCCTCATATTTTTGTGAAAAAGTGCAGAAGGTAGTAAGTAGTTGGTAGGAATTGACCCCTGATAGTGATACTCTTGTCCTTCATTAGGGATCGATTTTATCACTTTCCTCCCTGGGTCACCGGGCGCCCAACCTACGATCGACTCACCTCCATCCACCACATCTACTGCTTTGTTATGAAACTAGTCATTGTTAGGTGCCTTTCCCTCTTATCCTCTTTATGCCTTGGTGCTTTAGGTCCTAGCTTCACTATACAATAGTATCTGGCCTCCTTTGAATAGGAGCAATATGCTTGGAACCATGCTTTACCTATTTCCTGTGACTTTCTGGTCTAACCCCAACACCATCCCCTTGCTTCTCCTTTCCAAGGCCCTAAATGTCGGTTTCAGTCACCATTTCGGTATCGACCAGAATAGAATTTCGGTGGAATTTCGACCGGAATTTCAGTCATTTCAGTCATTTTTTGTACTTGGACCACCATATTTCGGTCATTTCGGTCATTTTGGTCGAATTTCAATTTCGACTGGATATCGATATTCGACAGAAATTCGACCGAATTTCGCTGAAATTTGAGGCCATGCTCCTTTCCCCCTTGTCCAGGATTTGTTGCTTCTCTGATGTTTGTGACCTGGGATTGCTCTTCATTCACTGTGCGAAGGCTACTGGTCCTTCTGAAGACGAGGTGGAAAGCTAATTCAGGCTGTGGACTAGTGATTTTCCATTATCCTACTCATCTCTCTACGCTTCTCTAATAGAACGAGGAAGACTTTTTTGACCAGCTCCATCCTCTTCCACCCATAGGCTCTGCAGAAAGGCATATCTCACTCTCAAATGTCTAGTGCTACTGCCATTTGATTTATATGCCTTGGATCCATATTAGATCTTTGATTTCTTCGAGGTGGACAATAGTGAAAGCGAACTAATGGAATGATCAATGATTTGCTTTGAACATGGACTATGCTATGTGGTTGTTTTTTCCTCTCGGACTCTATCTCATACCCTCTCCTTAAAGTGGATGCGAGGATTCTGTTTAGTAAGCAAAATGAGATGTCAATCGTTATTGAGATTCTAGGATTTCTGTGCTATAATCAATGATGATAGCCCGATCCATCCTGCATCAATGCCACCTCTCAAACTCGGTCTATCCTCCGGTCCCATTGTTATGTTGAGATCCCCACCAATGATTCATGCGTCTAACTCAAGGCGCCTTCGAACTCGAAAGATCTGAATGCAAAGATGCACGTGTGACCAACTGCCCAATACACAACATCCAATCTTGAGACACTTTCGTTTCCTGAATCATGGCTATATTAACCCCATACTCCATCAACATATCCCGAACAACCTTCCATTTCTTTGACCTCCCCAGGTCTTTACCATTCCCGAAGGCGTTCATTGAAAACCAAACTAACCTCCTTTGGTGAGACGATCCCTATACAATCTGTTTCTTGAAAATGTAATCCTCCATCTGCTTGGTACTTTGCGTATCCAGGTTTGTGCAGAGGCATACCCTGGTCCATCAAAACTCGTCAAACCGAATACCTTCCATTGAGATTCATCATCTACCCAAAGCTGTTACGTTTTGCTCAGCAAGTTCTTGCTGAAGTATATCAATAGCTCTGTGAAGAGAAGAATTGAGTCCATTACGGGATCATTTATAACATAGTCGGTGACGAATCACTAGATGTGGCTTCTTATCTCCTCACGACAGTGGGACAGATAGCCACTTCAGAGATACCCGAGGTTGAAAGTTCTCCACTGGATTTTTTAAAGGCAGTGAAGAAAGTGTCATTTCTTAACAGGTCAACCAGGTGCAAGTTTCGAAGGGCGAAAAGGTAGATTATCTCCTGAGTTGGGTATTCAAGCCAACAAGGGAGTGGCCATTTGCGACAATGCCAAAAACTGGTCGGATCTCTATATCAGGGAGAACGGTGAACCAAGTCGAACCAGCTCCACATCCGTTTATTGAGTCCCTACTTGGGTTGGGAAAGACGGGACTACGAACCGACTCTGATTGGGGGTTGTTGAAGGAGGTAAACACATTTCCCCGACCCCTTGCCTGACTATGCCGCTGTTAGCAACCAAATGCTTATGATGTTGGAGGGGTGATCCGGACCTTGAGTCCTATAACGCCATAGGGAGTCCGAGAATGAGACCCCGACCTGTGACAGTGCCAACAACAAGTTGCATGGTTTGAGAAAATGTATCAACCTCTAAGAAAGGAGAACGAGCATGCATATATAATACTCATTATAGATTATCACGGTTTCTCCCACTATAAGTAGAGCCGACTACATGGATACTTGCTCAAATTCATGTTGAAAGATTCGATTGGTTTTTACGTTGGCTGTCAACTACCTAATGCAAACCTCACAAGGGGGAATTTGAACCCTAGTTTTTTGGGTGGTAGACACACTGCTCTACCACCGGACCATTTAAGTGGGTACAAGAACAAAAAACAAAGGCCCCCAAAACTTTGGAAGATCATGTGATGGGATTTGCATGCACCTCTTCGAACAGTGCCTGGGATCATCCTCTTCGACTTGCAAAGTACATTTCCATTTGGCATGGACTAATCAAATATTGTTGAAGAATAGGATTTCCGCAAGGGATGCTAACAAGAGTTGGAGGTGGTCTGGCTTAGGTGCGACGCTCTTGTCGAGAGACCATGCTTCTAGCCTCACGCTCTCGGTGACTTTTGAAGAGCTGAAGTCGACAGTCTGGAATCTCAACGGCGATGGTGCGCAAAGTCCGGACGAGTTCCCCGTCTCTTTTTATAAGGATTTCTGGGACCTGCTCGGTGGTGAGGTGCTGGAGGTTGTCCGGGAGTGCTGCAGGGGCAATGCGGGCTTCGAGCGGGTGAACAAGGCGTTCCTCGTTCTGTTGCCTAAACGGGCGGGTGCAGACAGAATTGAAGACTACTGACCCATTGCGATCTCTAACATGTTGTATCTCATTGTCGCCAAAGTGTTCGCGACCAGATTGAGCAGGGTGCTGGACTACATTATTGCCCCGAACCAGACGGCTTTTGTTCCGAGGAGACAGATCACAGATAGCTTAGTAATGGCTTCTGAAATTATTGCGGATTGGAAGAGGGAGGGCACTCAGGCCATCCTATGGAAGGTGGACTTCACGAAAGCATTTGATACGCTGGATTGGCGCTTCCTCTAGGCTGCTCTGCACAGGAGGGGTTTTCCGGAGCTCTGGATAACCTGGATGAAGCGATGCGTGACAACGGCTTCCCTGACGGTGCTGATAAATGGTCGTCCTGAAGGGGGGTATTTTCAACCTCAGAGGGGGGTGAGACAGGGCTGCCCCCTTGCGCTGCCTCCTTGCCCCCTTACTGTTCATCATCGCAGCGGACGTTCTTACTTGTATGGTGGGCAAGGTGCAAGAGGCGGGGCTGACGAGGGGTTACTCGAGAGATGACCCGAGGATCTCGCTTCTCCAATATGCGGACGATACCATCTTCTTCATAGAAGGGGGTCTGGATGAGGTCAAAGGAATGGCGACTACGTTGGAGCTTTTCAGCGAGATGTCCGGGCTCTTTCAGAATAACATCAAGTCGAAGGTGGTCCCTTTCAGCATGTCGGTCGAGTTGGCGGGTCTGTGCGGCTCGGAGTTGGGTACTGGGGTATCTGACTTCCCCGTTCATTACCTGAGTCTGCCGCTGAACCCCAGGAGGTCGAAGTTGGCGGACTGGCTGCCGCTGGTTGAGAAGGTGGAAAAGAGGCTTGCGGGGTGGAAGGCGTCGATCTTGTCCAAGGGGGGGCGCCTGGTGCTCTTGAGGGCGGTATTATCTGCCATGCCGGTCTGCTACTCCTCCACGCGGCTCATACCGGCGGGGATCAGGAGGAGGTTGGAGGGTTTAATGAGACACTTCTTATGGGGGAGAAACGGTCAGGGCAGGGGGATGCACCTGGTGAGCTGGGAGGTGGTCACTTTGCAGAAGAGGGACATCGGCCTCGGTATATGTCGGCTGAGTGAGCTAAACGAGGCACTTTTGATGAAGTGGGTGGCCAGAGTTTGGGGTGTGGGAGAGGACCTGTGTTGCACCCTCCTCAGGCGTATCTACGGGGTCGATGCTGCAACTCTTGTGGCGGCGACGACTGTCGGTTGGCGCGGGCGGCGCCCCTCTCCATTCTGGAGGGCGGTCCTCTTGCTCTCTCAGAACTTTCGGACGTTCTTCAGGCCGGTTTTGGGAGATGGGCAACGGTTCACTTTTTGGAATGATGACTGTCGGATGGGGGAGCGCTGTCCTTGCGCTACCCTCGTCTTTTTGCTTTGGCGACGGACAAGGAGGCTAGGGTCGCGTCCTGCTAGGTGGATGGTAGCTGGATGCTGGCTTTTCGTACGGGTTTCTTTGATCAGCGCCTGGAGGAGTTCTTGCATTTGCTGGACGCGCTTCGAGACGCCGTGAGTCCCTCCGGGGGACGGGACCACTGGGTTTGGCGCGGGGGCTCCTTCTCCGTCGGGAAGGCGCACTCAACGATCTGCAGACTGCCCCCCACTCTTTCCGCGGATCTGGCGGCGGACTGCTCTTTCCTCTGGGGCTTGGGGCTTTTGGCAAAGGTTGCTTTCTTCTTCTGGCTGTTTAGGAGGAGAAGGCTCCTGACTCGCAACCGTTTTCTTAGGCTGGTTGGGGCGGTGTCCAACAGATGTCTTCTGTGCGAGGAGGGGGTCGAGACGCTGGAGCATCTCTTCTTCGCCTGTCCGGTGGTGCTTCCTCTTTGGGGAGACTCGAATTTGGGCTGGGTTGACAGGGCCGACGTGGCGGACTTTTGCAGGGCTCTGGGGGTTTCCAGGCTCCGGCCGAGGTCGGAACTGCTGCCACCTCTGGCACTCGTTTGGTCTATTTGGTTGTCCAGGAATGAGCGTTTGTTTTCTGGTTAGAGGTTTTATGTTGAGAACGTCAGTGCTCGCGCCTTGGGCATTTTGCGCTCCTGGCTAACCTAGAGCACCCCCTCTTTCTTTTCTTACAGTACTTTTTTTTTTAAAATTAGTAATATACTCATGGGGCGAACACCTAAGAGTGTCTCCCCCTTTTTATGGTTTAAAAAAAACATTGTTGAAGAACATTATATCACCCTCGAAAATAGTTAAATCAACTCAAGTCAGAGATCTACTAATTTTGTAATGAAAAGGAGGAACACTTATAGCTCTGTTGAATGTCCGGATTATTAACATGTAGAGTTGGGAAACATTGTTCGAAAAAATGTGCCTCGAGGAGGAAAAGAACCTCGAGGCGGTTGCCTCAGACCCCCTGGCTGAGGCGAGCTCCTCGACTGACTGAGGTGGTCGAGGTGAGGCGAGGCGATGTGGTGATACCTAAGGCGTTATGGATTTACCAAGCCTTTTTTAATAAAATAATTGGTTCTATCAACGATTTTATTTATTTTTAAAGGCGTAGTTGTTAAGGATATATTTATACACGATGAATGTTTAAATTTGACGCCTTTCTTGTTTATATTTACCATTAACATGTCCAATTATTTTAGTGGGCTCTTAATATTACATCCTTAAATATATGAATCCGCAAATCTCATATGCATACGAATTCGCATACCTATATAAGAAAAATTTTAGGGATAGGGGCGGTATCCCCTGCAACCCCCACACTGGTAGGGTATGGTGGCACATGGGGACATCGGATCATTCCTCAACCGAGTTCAACTGAACTTACGGTTAGGATTCAAATCATATGATTCATATCCAACATCTCAAATATCTTTAATGACAATTGTAGCCAATGACTCCCTTTTTGATAAGTATATTAGTGGCCAATGATTTCCTTTTTTATTGGGTAGAAATTTAGTAGAATGGTTTATGGAACTGACATATCCTTTTTTCATGTTCTTATCTTTATAATTTCAGCATATATTACAATATTATATGTTATATGTTTGTCAGGTTAGAAATTATTTCATCAATAAATATATTTATTATACTTTTTGTAATTATTTTCCTATACAAACCAAGGCTTACGGCTCAAGGCTATGCCTCGCCTTGCCTTCAAGGAAAATGCCTCGTTCAGCCTTTCGTTTTTTCAAACCTTGCTGGAAAAGACTGCATTTCAATCTCCGCAACAATCCAGTTCAGGTTTTCCCTTGTTCACTTGGCAGTCTTGTAATTAATGATTAGATATCTGTATGTGTAATTCAGCCAAAATATACTTTTGTTCCTGACCTTCTGAAGAGAACTCAAGTTTGTGACGCATGTGGGAAAGTGGTTATCTTTAGTTGGTCCAGGCATTGCCCTGGGAAAGCTGCGTGTTAATTCCAAGGATATAGGACAGGCCATATCATGTCTGTTTGCAAGCATCCTGTTAAATACGTAAAAAGTAAATTTGTAGAGCACCTTGGCAAATGAATCGAAGGTAAACCTGTAGGACCATCTCCTCATTTCAATTTAGTACAGATATTGGAAGTTAGGATACACATGATATAGCTTTTGGCTGGGAGGGAGGATGAAGAATTGATCACACAGCTAACAATATTGCAAAAGTTGGTACTTGATTATCGGTCAAAAGAGTCACTGAACACAGAATAAGTAGTATTCAGATGACTACATGAAAATATCCGGTTAGGTGTTTTTATAGTTATGTTAGATATAAAAATTGTTTTAACACACACACAATCTCTATATATGATCATTATTTTTATTTAACAAGATCAATGTGCCAATAAATTCCGAATAAACAATATGCATATTAATTTTACTTTACATTAAAGAAAATTCTGAAAAAAAGCTTGAAGATTGACCGTGATGGGGAAATTGATGAGGTGTTACTAATATAATAAATGCATGTTGGCTAAAGTGGATAGGAGCCTCTGTTGTTCTCTGTGATAAGAAAATTCCTTTGAAAGTCAAAGGAAAGTTCTACAAAGCAGCCATGAGACTTGCTCTTTGGATTTGAATGTTGGCTTGTAAACCATAGACATGCAGAGAATGTCAGTAGCAGAAATGAAAATGCTATGGTGGATGTGTGGACACACATGTAAAGATCGAATTTGGAATGATGCAATCAGAATGAAAGTTGGTGTAGCTTCGATCGAGGATAAGATGCGAGAAAATCGCTAAAGGTGGTTTGGCCATTTGCAACGGAGGTCAGCTGATGCACTGATTAGGAGATGCGAGTTTTGGAATGTTGAGCCGGTTAAGAGAAGGCGAGGAAGACCCAATAAGTGTTGGAATGAGACTATACGAAGGGATCTTAGTTTTTTTGGATCTAAGCCCCAGAATGACTCAAGATAGATCTGAATGGAGGCAAAGAATCCAAGTAGCCGACCCTACTTAATGTGGGAAAGGATTTGTTGTTGTATTGACCGTGCATTATTTATGTATGCACCCTTTTTACCCAAATAAATAGCTAAAATTGTTTTTTATGAACTTGTTATGCATTGGTTCTAGTCTAGGAAAGGTCATTCTGGGCAAAGTTAGAGGCCTTGATGGTGGAAGCTGTGACTGCAGTCTGTGGCTTGTAGCTTTGGAGTTTCATGTCTTTGATCATGCGGGCGGAGGCTGACAGACAGTGGACATTTGATGGATAAGAGAAGGAACGGGGGAGGATGGTATTTGCCCAATAGTCTTAAGGCCACTACTTTTATATGATGTTTGAAGTAACTTTTCATTGTTAACTCTGCAACCGTAGACCTCATAATAAAGAAATTTACTGATGGTAAATCACACACTCGAATAAAGCTTGCATATGAAATAATTACGTTCGATGTATTTTTTCTGCTTTCATACTCATCAGGTAGATCATCAGAGCAACCAGTAACATCTTTTTTTTGTATTTTCCCTCAGGTTGGGTCCTATTTGCGCATTCTAGGGGAACCAAAGTTGCCATCTGTATTCCTACAAGTATGTTTTTCTCCCTGATCTTTTTGCCATTAGTTTTTTATTTGCTCAAACTTCAGTATCAGTTATTTGAAATTCGATTTTTTATTAATGCGATGGTTGCAGGTAATTTGCTGGGTTCTAGGTGAGTATGGAACTGCAGATGGAAAGTATTCTGCGTCCTATATTACAGGAAAGTTATGTGATGTTGCAGATGCACATTCCAATGATGACATAGTCAAGGTATATATTGTAGTTAATATACAATTTAATTATGTTTGGAAGTCATAGATGGTCAGTCTATATCCTGTCAGCTCTCTGAATGAGCTTTCAGATTCTACTAATTTCCTTATGATTCTATAATAGAAATCATGGGGTCTACACCCAAAAGATGTACACCATGACTCGTATACTCAACAAGCACAACCAAGTTACGATGGGCGACATATTCCAGATCTCGTAAAGAGCTCTCATATGTTCACTTACATTTTCTATGTAAAATCTTTCCTGCTGGCAGAAGACCTCGTTTCTTACCAGCCAGGTCGCCTAGATCGAGTATGACTCGGGTTCTGTCCTCCTTTGAGCCCCTCTAATTGCTGCCAATAAAGTCCCAAAAGGTCTCATCGTCACTATTAAATCCATCAAGTCGTGCTGCCTGTCAAGCCCATCTAGAATACCTACATGTAAAAATAGATGGTCAATATTCTTAAGATCTCCTTCACATCGTGGACATTTTCCACTCGTTTATTGAAAGAACCACGTCTGTTATAATGCCATCCCGCCTAAGTAACCAAAGGAATGCTTTAGTTTGCACGGAGACTCCATTTCTAAAGACGCACTAATACTGAGTACAGATGCGAGGATCAAATGCCATAGAAGTATACAGGACTTTATAAGACTTCTTTAGCGCACATGCTTCCATATCCGAGAATTCCTTCCATTTATTGACCCCTCCACAGTAGTGAGAACACACCAATCTGCTTAAATTCCTCCATTCACTGATAAGAGAGATCATCTTAGAAAAGGAGGTGTTCACGCTTTTCCCGACCAAGTATCCGACACGAGCATCTCCTAATTAGCAACCAAAGAGAACAAAAGTTAGGGAAGTGATCATATAATGCACCCTCCTTCATCTAATCATCTATCCAAAATAGGAATCCTCTACCGTCATTTTACACCACTCTCAGCGATGGAATAATCTCGGGCAACACATAGCAAATGCCCCTCCAGAAAGTAAGGGCGTTGGAAGCCTGAGATGGCCATCACTTATGTAGGAAGAGTGGAAGTGATCCCGATTATATAACAAAGCATCCTAGTAAACAAGTATGAGACCTCACCCTATATTTGCACCATTCACTTTGCAATAGGGGTTTTATTCATCTCCTATCCAAGGATTCCCAAACCACCATCCTTATCAAGTTGACTAATAGAATCCTAGTTAATCTGAGGGATACCCAACAATTATCAGAATAAGATCGAAAAATCTTTGTATTAAACTCTCGAGCCACTTTTGGATTTTAGAAGGCAATGTCAATGAGGAATGGAAGAAGATTGAGGAATGGAAGAAGATTGGGATAGTCGAAAGACCAACTTTCACTAATATGACAGTATAACTTGTTCGCCTCTTAAAGACAAGGTCCCTTCCATCCTGCCAATTCCCTATCCATCTTCTCGATCAAGGGCATCCAATCTGCTCGCCTCAATTTGCCATGCACAATGTAATTGGTAAACTCACCCTTGAGGTTTCCTGGATTGTCTCACATTCGCTCACCACCTCATCCATCATTCCTTTGAGATGCCCTCGAAGATGTCGTGAACGATCCTAATCCTCTTGTACTCGGACACAATCCTCGATAAAAAATATTGTGTCATTCCCTTACTGAAGAACATGAATCGAGATGTCATCTCGAGAAGCCTTTAAGGAAGACCCACGAGTTGCCACATTGATTATTGTTGGAGGAAAAATGAATTACTTGATATTCATGAGACCATGACTCTCTTATATAGGAGAAAAACCCTTGGGTAAATTGCATGAGAGGTACATGAAGAAAAAAGAACTAGAAAGTAGTACCAAAGATATACAATAAACTCAACACTCCCCCTCAAGTTGGAGCATATATGTCAATCATGCTCAGCTTGGAACAACATCTTTGGAAATGGCTTCTAGTAAAAGCTTTGGTGAATACATCAACAGTCTGATCTTCACTAGAAACATGTGAGGTGGAAATGAGATCCTTCTGGATCATATCTCTGGTATAGTGGCAATCCACTTCTATATGCTTCGTACATTCATGAAATGCATGATTATTTGCAATAAAAGTGCTGCCTGATTGTCACATAGAAGCTGCATAGGAAGAGGTACATCAACAACAAGATCAGTCAAAACCGACCTAACCCACATCATCTTTGTGCTTCCCTGAGCCATGGCCCTATACTCGGAGTCTCGGACTCTGCACTAGATCTAGCAGCCACAGTCTGCTTCTTACTTTTCCATGACACAAGTGAGCTGCCAACAAAAATAGTGAAACCAGAAGTAGACTTCTTGTCCCTAGGGTATTCTGTATAATCTGCATGCACATGCTGTCACAACAATAGAAGTGCCTTTGTTGAATATAATACCGATACCTATTGAAGACTTCAGATATCTCAAAATCATGTAGACATTATCCATATGTACCTTCCTGGGTTGCTCCATGAACTAGCTCACCTTGCTTACAACAAAGGATATAATTGGCTTGGTGATGGTAGCATATAGGAGCTTTCCAATCATTTCCCTATATCTCGTCTTATCTATCTCCTCAGTGTCATCATCATATATTCTCATACTTGGATCCATATGAGTAGTAGTAGACTTGCACCCTGTTATACATGTCTCTACTAAAAGATCAGTAACAAACTTCCTCCGGGTCATCACAAGACCACGCTGGTTCCTGGCTAGGGGTGTCTATCGAGTTCAACGAGTTAAGTTAGCCTCAACTCGGACTCGAACTCGATAAGAAACCTAAGGCTCGAACTCGGGCTCGATAAGGGTCGAGCCTTGGATCACCAACTCGAACTCGAACTTGTCGAGTTCGAGTTGACTCACGAGCCTCTTATCGAGCCACGAGTTTCTGGGATGGCTCACGAGCCTCAAAATGAGCTGACTCACGAGCCTCTTATCGAGTCATGAGTTTCTGAGTTGGCTCACGATCCTCAAAATGAGCAGGCTCATGAACCTCTTAATGAGTCATTGTTCCATTTTATACATTAAATTATACAAATGACATTTGTAATTTTGTTTTTTATACTCTTCTCTATAGTTTTTTGGGCGAGAAAAATGTTAATCTATATTTTATATCAAACTTAATATGGAAGTTTCAGTATATATTTTTAATTTTTTATTAAGATGGAAAATGAGTTATCGAGTCGAGTTTCCGAGTTGAACAATGCCCAAATCGGACTCGACTCGATAAGCTAACGAGCCATAGAACCCAACTCGAGCTCGGACTCGTTAAGGTTTCGAGTCCGACTCGCGAGTCCTTAACGAGCCGAGCCCGAGTTGAACTCATCGAGCTCGAGCTTTCCTGACAGCCCTATTCCTGGCAAACTCTAATCGAAGGAAGTATCGGAGATTGCCAAGGTCCTTGGTCACAAGCTGCTGACCTAGGAACTCCTTGGCTGCCTGAATGCGCTGCTCATCAGCACCCGTGTATGACCACACTTTCTGAATCCGGCCTTTACATGTATGACCACACATCCATCTTAGCATTTTCATTTCTGCTACTGTTATTCTCTACACATGTCTATGGTTTGCATGTCATTATAACTCCAACTTCATTGATTCCATATGAGTATTGAACTAAAATTTATATTTAATAGTAAAGTACAATAAAAACCATATTTTCTAGTGTTACGAAGTTAAAAAAATATTAATGTCTTAAATCCCAATCATTTGTCTTGCTGGACGTAGTTGGAGAACCGTCATATGCATCCCCTCCTGCCATCTCATACCCCCAACAAGATGGGGGTCTTGTTGCCCGATCAATGAGCCACGGGGTGGGAGGGGGTCTAGTGAGGGAGCAGGTGCGCTCCCTCGGGCAAATTTCTAACTAGCGATATTATTTTATTCAGCTATTCACAATAAAACGTAATAATTATTTTACTTCATTTGTTTATTTTCAACCTTGCTTATTCATATATGTGATAACTATTGTAAGATTCACAACTTATACCACTGTTGTAAAAGTCGTTCCAACTAGTTGAGTCGGGGGTGTAGCTGACTTGACTAGGCCTAGTCGGCCATTAGTCGGTCAACCCGATTAATCGTGTCGACTATTCGGAAGCCTCACACTTCCAAGCTACTACTAATATCAAAGCTGTTCACTATTCCTTTCCTACATCCCACATGTGTCCAGTCCATCGGATCCATTGTTTATGCGGCAATGCTATGCGAACTAGGGCGTACTGGCACATAGCCTCGACTCGACCAGACCTTTTGATTCGCTTCTTCCTTTGCGCAAGCGCTCGGTTCGCCCACCCTGCCCCACCAAGGACCCCTAGTTAGCCGACTACTCGGTCGACTTTTACATAGGGGGTTTTAATTTTTAATTTTTTTATTTTTTAAAAGCAAACTTATTCTAATATGTGTAACGTTATATTTAAAGTCAATTATTTCTTTTGTTTCATTATGATAATATAGAAAATGTACAAATCTATGTAAATATATAAGAATATATGTATAAAAATAATTTATATAATTTAAATAATAAAAAAATCAAAACCGATTAATGGTCGACTAAATCTGATTAGTCTCCCGATTGCCGTTTAATCCCTTGTCAGTGACCCCACCGACCGAGTACCAACTACTGATTTCTGTAACCTTGATTTATACAACCAACTAACAATATCAAGTTGCAAACTTTCTGCGTGCAATAGAACTAGTATGTGTTGATGTATGATAAATTGAACATGATGTATACAAGATCATGGATTTTCGTTTTTTTAAAGCGATCTCGTCTCTTTGCATGGAGTTATATATAGAAATATGCAAGGTTTAACATGGAAACGAAAACACAAACATAAAAAATATATAGTGCTTACAGAAAAGTAGGGTCATGCACGAAACACATAACCATAAAGGTAAAAAAGCCTCGTGCTTGAGGCTTATGCCTCCGCCTCGCCTCATGCGTCTTGCGCCTTGAACGCCTCATGCCAAGTCAAGGTGTACGTCCCATCCTAAGGACTCGAGGCATGCACCTCAAGGCGATTTTGGTGCACCTCGCCTCGAGGCTGTGCGTTTTAAAAGCATGATTCAACCTAAGAAATAATTGGTTACAATACAACTTTCTCCATGTTTGTCCCCAATTGAAAGTCATTGAAATTTACTCGCCATATTTTTGGATGTGTGCTATTTGCACAATATATGCTCAAATACAGACCAACCATATTTATAAACTCCTTTCTTTTGTAGTAGTCCAACACGATTATATACATTTCTTTTGGAAGGAAACCCCATCCAAAAAATCACTTACTTTGGCTGGCTTTCATTGAATAACTCCAATCAGTAATTATCTCCATAACCATGACCACATTATCCATTATTTGACAACCGGAGACAAGACAAATGTTCTAGAAAAAAATGGAATCCAGATTTCGTCTCAGCCGGTTGGCTAAAACGGTAGCCACGACAAGATAGATTAAATTAGACAATGCAATGGGGGCAAAATCTTCCACCCGCTGCACCACCTCCCATTTTGGTAGGGAGAAACAATGACCAATTTAGATGCTCAAACCTTATGTTTCCTCATCTTAACTGTGCCAATAAAGCCATTATATCCTCCTCCACTTCGTTCCGAGAAGAACAAAGGAAAGTCGTCGGGCCAGACAATCCTGCAACATTAAGTTTGAACACAGGCAGTGCGGACCTCCTGGCTAGTAAAGTCCCAAATGAGCTCTCCTTTTCTAATGGGCCACCACTAGTGCTCCAACCACACTATTACAAGTAAACGGCTAATTCTCCATGGAAATTGTATGGAATGGATGAAGTTTTTGCGACATTGACTACTTGATGAAGAATGAAAGAATATGGCGTTCACAACTCCTTTCTTGGGACACTTCTGCTTTGACTGCTGCCTCCTCTCGACTTCCTTATTTCCGTCATCATCATCTGCAAAGACCTTCTGCTGGATGCCCTATTCACCACCTCCTCGGAAAGGTCACTCTCGTCCTTTATGATGTCAAGCCTTGTCACCTCTGCTAGCATCCAGTTTCTGATCTCCATGCACTTCTCATGGAGGTCGCTCTTGTCCAATAGAAGCAATTTTTGCAAATTCACCACTTCGAGTAGCAGACCCTCCAACATGCTGCTGCGCCCAAAAGGCAGCCACCATTTCCCTAAAGAAGGCCTCCATCAATTAAGCTACACAAAGTGGAAGAAATATCTCGCACGGCGTCCTTCCCTACTTTCCCAACATAAGGGAGTATTGTCCGATCACCATCGAAGAAGAACCTTCACAAAGCACAAAGTAGAACACTCGAAAACATCCACTGAGACGAGGATTTGATCAACATAGGAGTGAGATGAGCTGCTGCGCCAAGTGTACATGCCGTTTGAGGCATCCAAAACCTCAAGAGCGAACTTACTAATCAGGTTCAAGAAAGCTCTAGATCCAGGGTCCAAACCCCCTCGCTCGCGATCGGTCGTCAAAAAAGAGGGCAACATTAAAATCCCCACCACCATTCAAGGTAAGAGCACCACAAGACCTGAGGAGACCATCTCCTTGTGGCCATGAGATTCCCGCTCCAAAACCACCATCATCAATTTGCATCCTGTAACTTCATCCCCAGCCTGAACACAACCATCCCATCTAAGGATTTCTCATGCTGATTGAGAACCTTCATGTTTCTGAAGTTCGATAACAGAGTACCAACCATCGACCTCCATGAAGCTTGGCTCCATAGCCCTATCTTCTTCTCTTGCAGATCCATTACATCCGTCTACCTTGACAGCAGGGTAGCCCACCGTTACCCTCTTTTCGCGGTCTCCCAGACCCTGTCATTCCAAGTTATTATCTTCACTTAGATAATGATGTGCTCCCTCCGAAATAAAAACACCCACACATTCCGTTACCCTGTCTTGCACTCTATCTGCACCCTCGTTGGTTAGCGCCTCCATCCCTTCTGCCTCCTATTGCACCGACCCCTCCATCTCTTGCTGTACCACCTTCGCTTATGCGTCGTTGATAGGATCAGCTGTCAGTGCAATCAAGGCTAGCCAATATTTGTCTTCGATCTCATGTTCCAACCAATCAATAAAAATGGGCTTATGTCTTTTACGCGAGAAAACTACTAGAGGTTCCACACGAGAATCCCTACCATTGCTTTCCCCTTGATACTACCTCTCGTAGGAAGCTTCCCAACGATAAAGGGCCCCTCGAATGAATCCCAGCTGGACCCCAATAAGGGATCCCAGCATGCCCAAGAGTGGTTCCTTCCTCGAGAGTATATGCAAGCTTTGATTCCCATCTTGTAGATTGTTAAAAATGTATGGATTAATTAAACAAAAATGGCCAATTTGTTGTCATATCTGAAATTGATGTGTCTTATTATGGGAGCAAACCCATTTCTCCTCAAAAATATATATTTGAAGTTAATCCATGTGTTAGTGAGATTTGATAAAAATGGAAACAAAATCATCGAAGTTGGTTGGCATGACTAACATAGTTGAATTTCCATCAATGTGCCGATGGGATTGTGTAAAAGAAACATTCTATGGGTCGATGTGTCTTGAACTTTAGAACTATGTCATTTTGCGGGTATTACAATCTTCCTTATAGCGTCGATGTTTTTGTTTGCAACATGGTTCATCATTTATTCCAAAGAAAAGTCACGTGATTGGGTTGTTATCAATTTAAGTTGTCCTGAGCTTGTTGGATTTGAACTAAGAGGGACACCAAGTGCTCAAGAAGTAATCCCCATTTTTCGAAACTCACTTTCGTTTTGTGAATATTCCGTGCAGGAGTATTTTTGGTATGTTACAAAACTGACATCTTTAGAATATACCCATGAAGCATGAGATGACAGATATTTGGATATATTTTCTTTGGAGGTCGTGCTTTCAGCACGAGGTTAAGTTTGAATTATATAGCGTGTCTTAGGTTGTTTTGGATTCATATGTTCTTAATAAATGTAAGCTCGTTGTCAGGCTTTCTTTTTGTAAGCATTTATCCCATCCCATCATATGACCATATATATATACATCTAACCCGATAAATATCCAAACATTTAATGGTCCCACTCACCCTTCTGAACACTTTTTTCTTATCTTTATTTTTTAATTAAGATTGAACAAATCAGACCGTTATTAACAAGTGTGCATTTTAAGCTACACTGTGCTGCCCATCATGTTTGCTCTTTGCAACAACATCAAAGCATTTTCCTACATAACAAAGCATTTTCCTACATTTAGTAAGGTCAGCTACATGGGCTTGTATCCAAAAAATTAAGATCCCTTCATATAGTCTCATTCCAACACTTTATGGGTCTTCCTCGCCTTCTATTAACCGAATCAACATCCCAAAACTCGCATCTCCTAACCGGTGCTTCAACTGACCTCCTTTGCAAATGGCCAAATTAAGCGGTTTTCTCGCATCTTATCCTCGATCGGGCCTACACCAACTTTCATTGTGATTGCATCATTCCGAATCCGATTTTTACATGCGCGTCCACACATCCGTCTTAGCATTTTCATTTCTGCTACTGTCATTCTCTGTACATGTCTATGGTTCATAAGCCAGCATTCAGATCCATAGATCATAACAGCTATCACAGCTACTTTGTAGAGCTTTCCTTTTATTTTCAAAGGAATTTTCTTGTCACAGAGAACAACAGAGGCTCCTTTCCACTTTAGCCAGCATGCATTTATTTATTAGTAACATCTCCATAAATTTCCTCATCATGTTGCAAAATAGTTCCTATCTAAAAGAATCCTTTTATGAATGTCATCATCACCGATCTTCATTCACCTCGATTCTTTCATCATTGTTTCCATCAAAAGTTCACTCCATATATTCAGTTTTAGCTCTACTTATACGAAATCCTTTAATCTCCAATGCATGTCTCCAGACCTCAAGCTTCTCATTTACTCCATTTCTAGTCTCATCAATCAACACACTATCATAAGCAAATACCGTACACCAAGGTATCCCATCTTGAATGTGACTTGTCAACTCGTCCATAATCAAAGTAAAAAGAAATGGACTTAAAGTTGAACCTTGATGTAAATCAATGTTGATGTCAAAATAGTCAATCTTTCCAGACTAGATCCTTACACAAGATAAAGCCCTATCATACATATCCTTTATGAGGTTAATGTATAGGACATGTACTTGTCTCTTCTCCAAAACTCTCCACAATATCTCACGTGGGACGGAATAATAAGCCTTCTCCAAATCAATAAAAGTCATATGGAGGTTTTTCATTTTAACTTTATAAATCTCCATTGTTCTCCTTAGCAAATGGATGGCTTCAATGGCTGAGCGATCTGACATGAATTCGAATTGATTTTGTTTTGTTTTGTAAACTTGTCTCAACTTTCTTTGATCACACGTTCCCAAATTTTCATAGTGTGACTCAACAGCTTGATACCTCTGTAATTTGAACAATTTGAATGTCCCCTTTGTTCTTATAAAGAGGCACTGCGGTACTTATCCTCCAATCTTTAGGTATTTTCTTGCTTCCCCAAATAACATAAAATAAATTTGTAAGCCAAGTCAAACCACGGCCACCTAAAACTCTCCATACTTCTATATGAATGTCATCTGGTCGTACACCTTTCCAGGTCTCATAACCTTCAATGCCTCCTCTACTTTCTTTCTTTGTATTCGTCTATAGCTTGTCCGATTCAAGTAATTTTCACTACTAGCTAGATCACCCAAAGTGATCTCTTTATTTCCTTCCTAATGAAAAACTTATGGAAATACCGCTTCCATTCAATCTCTATATCCTTTTTAGTAATAAGCATGTAACCTTCCTCATCCTTAATACATCTCACTTGAGAAAGGTCTTTGGTCTTTTTTTCTCTTGCTTTGGTCAACCTGAATATATCCTTCTGATCCTCTTTAGAAATCGAGATTTTTGTGAAAAACTTCATAAGCTTTTGACTTAGCTTTGTTTATAGCCTTCTTTGCTTCGTTCTTTGCTATTTTGTAGCTTGTGGCAGTTTCATCTATTCTATCCTTAAACATATCTTGAAAGCATGATCCTTTAATTTTGAGCTTCTCTTACATCCCACCACTCCATCACCAAGCCTCCTTTTGGCATTTAGCTCTTCTCTTTGACTCGCATAGCAACTCTTTAGCTACCATTTGGATACTAGATGCTACCGCCTCCCACATCTCGTTTACACTTTCGCTACGATCTCAAGATAGTCTTCTAAAGCCTTCTCTCTAAAGCTTCATTGCTTTAGTTGGAGATTCTACCATCTAGTTCTAGTAGTCTTGGAAACCCTTATTTTCTTTATCAGCCATTTTCTTTGCATATCCAAGACTAACAAGCGATGTTGGATTGTCAAACTCTCTCCTGGAATTACTTTGCAGTCTTTGCAACACAACATATCTCTTCTCCTCAATGCAAAGTAATCTATCTGTAATCTAGTCAGGCCTCTTCTTGAAGAGAATGTTTGCTATGAAAAGATCATAAGCTGTTACAAAATCCATAACCCCAAAGCCATGGCCTCCATGAACACTAGCACACCCTGAAGCATCCTTTCCCACACGTCTGTTAAGATCTTAACCCATGCAAATCATCTCTCTTTGTGGGATTCTTTGCAAAATTTTATCCAAATCCTCCCAAAAAACTTGTTTAATCTTTTCATCTAAACCAATTTGTAATGCATAAACAGAGATGATATTCAGAATTTCTTCTTCAAGCACCAATTTTAGCAAAATAATCCGATCCTCGAATCTTTGCACCTCAACCACACAATCCTTCAAATCATTTTGAACAACTACTCCACTGTTTCTATACATGAATACCGAAGTTTAAAGCATGTCTTCTCGATCTCTCTTGCTTTCTCTCCACCCATTTTGTCTTTTGAGGATATAGTATATGAATCTTCCTTCTATCGTATCTGTTATTTCCATCGATTTGCAAGTCAAAGTGTCAATATTCCAACTACCTGTCAGCAACTTCCTTTGCAGTCTCTTTTGGACCAAGGTTTAAAAAAGCGTGAGGCGTTCTTAGGCGTTTTTTCCGAAATTGAGGCGAGGCGTAAGCCTCAAGGCGATCGAGGCGTAAGCCTCAATATTTTGGAAAAAAATAAAATTAAAGCAAAATACATTTAAAAAAGTATATAATAATATTAAATTTTGCCAAAATCACATTCAAGAATAATTTAAAACTAGCAAAAGATACAATACATAAGCGATGAAGGCGTTGGAGTTCAAAAAAACTAATACTAAGCCGCTAATATACGGAATATCAAGTTCCAATTCCAACTCGATGATTCTGTATGAGTATTAAACTGAAGTCTATACATAATACTAAAGTATAATAAAAATCATAATCTCTAGTGCGAAGTAAAAAATATTAATATGCCTTGAATTCCAACCATTTGTCTTGTTGGACATAGTTGGAGAACCATCATATACATCCCCTCCTGCCATATCATACCCCAACAAGACGGGGGCCTCGCTTCACGTGTTCATTTTTCAACATTGCTTCTTCATATATCATGTATGTGATAGCTATTCTAAGATTCACAACTTATACAACCACACGACAACATCAAGTTGCAAACTTGCAACTAATATAAATTTTTATTACAATTCAAACAAAATTGTGTGTAATAGAACTAGTATGTGTAGATGTATGATAAATTAAATATGATGTATACAAGATCATGGAACTTCGCTTGTTTCAAGCAATCTCTTCTCTTTGCATGGAGCTATATATAGAAATATGCAAGGTTTAACATAGAAACAAAAATACAAACATAAAAAATATAATGCTAACAGAAAAATAGGGTCATGTGCAATCAAAAATGTAAAAAAGCCTTGTGACTCGAGGCTTACGCTTCTGCCTCGCCTCGAGCGCCTCATGCCAAGTCAAGGCGCATGCTCTACCTAGAGAACCCGAGGCGTGCGCCTCAGGGCGAATTTGGTGTGCCTCGCCTCGAGGCGTACGCCTATGCACCTCGAGGCGACGTTTTAAAATCATATTTTGGACTATTTTCTTTACTTGCATGCGTCCATCATGCGAGAACCCTTGCTAATTTTGGACTGCATCTGGACGGTGATGCAACGGAACTAGCTTATTTACTCGCATGCATTCATCATGCGAGAACCCTTGCAATTTTTGAACTACATCTGGGCAGCAATGTAGCGGTCCTCGTCAATTTTTCATTGCATTCGGGCGATGCAACACATCGTATTTAGGGAACGTCCCATTGAAATTTGAATGTTTGCTTAAATCCATGTTGAAAAGTTCTGATTGCCATTGATGCAACTTCCTAAATAGTATTATTTTAAAATACTATTTAGGAAGTTGTCTCCGACAGTTTTACGTTGGCTGTCGACTACCTAATGCAACCCTTCTCAATTTACCCGGGCTTGGGACGGGCCATGGCTTCTAAGACTTTACAAAACGAAACAAATATCCAGCAGACCAAAATCCTATATCTACTTCTCTTTTTCTTTGCGAACCATGTTGCATGGGTATAAACGATGTTAGACCATTTTCTTTCGTAATGAATGCGAACTTCTTCCAGAAGTAAAAAAGAGTAAACTCAACTGACGTGTTAACTATTTTGTTATTTTCTCTTTTAGGGGTATGCTGTAACAGCCATCATGAAAATATCGTCATTTGAAATTGCTGCAGGAAGGAAAGTGGAATTGTTGCCCGAGGTAGCCATTCTTCGTCATTCTATCTTTTCTTAGTCTAGCAGTTGCCATTATCTTGTCTTCGTGCTTTAAAACAGCATTGATTCTTAACTGCATCTCCTTCAAATAAAAAATCAATAACATGTCCCTTTTTTGGTCGTGCTATTGACTTGCTAGGAGAAAGAATTCAGCAGGATTGGCAGCCATGAAAATAAATTTTGTTAGAACATTGCTCATTACTGTAGTTTTTTTCATCAGGAAATGGTGTTTTTTTCTCAATATGGATGTAAATTGGGAATTTGGGCCGTAGATGTCAGACTCATTTCTTTCCATCTATAATCACGGTCCTTTCTTTGCTTTGACCTTGTTATATGGTAATTGAAAACGACAAGCGATCCTTGTGGATGGTTTTTGAGCGATCCTTGTGGATGATTTTCGCAAGCTCATCTAATCTTTCTTTGAATGGTTGAAAACTTGTTGTGTTATGTTTGGGATGTTGAATGGATCCAGAACATGTTAATGGTGGAAAGTAAATGGGATGGTCTTCCCAAAAAAATGCCCATGCCTAGCTTACCCCCCAAAATAACCATTATGTAGAAATTATACGGATATTAAGAACTATGATGCTGTGTTTGTAGGGTTTATCCACATGATTATTGCAAGGATTGATGGATAAAATAAATGGGATGTCGTGGTCCTTTCATTGCTTTAATCTAATGATATGGTACTTTAAAAAGACATGATCCACGTGAATGGTGTCTGCAATCTCAACTAATCTTCCTTTGAATGGTTGAAAATTGGTCTGTTATGTTTGGGATGTTGGATGGACCCAGAACTTGGTAAAGGTGTAAAATGAATGGAATGATATTCTGAAAAAGGTGCCCATGCCTAGCTTACTCTAAAAATATCATTCTTTAGAACTTATACGGATATTAAGAACTATGATGCTGTGTTTTTTAGGGTTTATCCACGTTATTGTGAGGGTTGAGGGATAAAACAATTTATCCCTTATGATAGGTTAGATAGGGGGAAGTAATGTCAATAATATACTAATATGAGAGATCACTATTGCATTAACTTCTATATGAAAGATCAAAATAAATTATTGTCCTTCTTTCATCATTCTTGCTGCTATTTACCCCATCCTGTTGAGTGTCACGTTGAGTATTGTGGCGCTGTGTCATCACCACCAACACGGTACTTTGGTCTTCTTTGTTGGATTATTATGTTGGAAGTTTTTTTACTATACAGATGCTCGGTCCCGCATTAAAGACACTGATAAAATTGTTAATCGTAGAAGGAGAGGTTGTTACTGTTTTCTTTTCTTATTTCCATTTTCTAAAGGGAAGTGCTATTATATAAGTTACACGTTTAAATATTTTTTGTTATTAATTTTTTCTAACATTACTAATTTATTGTGTTGAAACTTGAAATCATCAATGTCCTAGTGCCGATCTCTCATTGACGAGTTATCAGCATCTCACTCAACAGACTTGCAGCAACGCGCATATGAATTGCAGGCTTTGCTATCCTCAAATCCTCAAGTCATCGAAAATGTGATGCCGTTTGATGCAAGTTGCGAGGATATCGAGGTATCGTTTTACATTTTTATTCGACTTGCTTTCTCTTGTTTGATGAATCATACTTTCAGATTTCCTTGGCATAATTACTTGTGGATGATTAATAGGAAATTTCGATAGACTATCAAATGGAAAAATTGCATAGTGTTCTTGTTGAGATATTTGTATCTCTTTATATTTATTTTTTATTTCTTTTTTCTTCATATACCTCTTATGTATTAACCCAGTGCTTTTCTCCTGTATAAGAGAACCCTAAGGTCTCTTTATTGAATAAGCAATTCTATTTTCTCCAACATGGTTTTGGAACAACGATCCTAAACCAGGATTCTCATATCCCACAAAAAACCCTAACCCTACCCGCCACCCCCTGGGCTTGGCCGCCGCCGGCAGTCACTGATCATCATCGCCGCCCGCCAGCCGCTTGCGACCCCAGCTTGCCTGTAGCTCTCCCAACCGGCCTGCGACGCTCCCAACCGATTGCCCCAGCCGTCGGTTGCCCCAGCCTCGCGGCCTTGCCGCCTACCGGTGCCTTGCGGGTCGTCGTTCCAACTCCAGAGGGTCGTCCCACCTTCTGTGGGCTGCAGTTTGACCGTTTCTGCAGCCTATACGGTCTGATTTTGATCGGGGATCATGATTTTGGACACATAAATCACACTTTCGGGCCCTAGACTACAACAAGGATGGTTGTATGAGTCTACACGTACAATCACTCCTCTATATGATTGTGTAGACTCGCGTAGAGTAGTCTACTCCTCAGTTTTGTTTCGGATTTTCGTCGGTCTTTTTATCATGTCAGAGAACAATGATGATATTTTTTCGTTGTCCGGTGCCTTCAAGGGTCCGACTCCCATCGTATATATGGATAAGACCAACTACGAGCTGTGGTCCATGCAATTTCACACCCTTATGCGGTGCTATAGTAAGGAGCACATTTTGACGGATTCCGAGTCCACGGACAGGACTGGAGCTAATGCTTCTTGGAAGCAAGATGATGCCTATGCAAGGATTTGGCTCTCCAGAACACTCACCATAGAGATTGCCAACGTCGTCATCAATCAACCTACATCTAAGGCTATGTGGGACATCTTAGCAGCCACATATGGGCAAGCCAAGAATGAGAGGAAGATCCTACAGTTGCAGTATGACACATTTTTGATCATGCAGAATGGTCGACCTCTTCATGCCCACTTCTCGCATCTTTGGGGTATGTTTGAACGTCTCCATAGCTTTATGTCCATTACTATCAGTACTGAGCAACAACATGCAAGGCCAGAAATTGGAAGACATTGATTCCGCTCGTAGAGGATAGCGCTCTAGCATTTCTTCCTCCAGCTCCCAAGACCAGAGCGGTTCTATAATTATATTGATTTTCTCTCGGGATCAAGAATCCAGTCTCTTCAGCTGAGGGGGCCTCCTGATCTCGACTTATGCCAATTCGACCCTGTCCCTTTACTAGTTAGCACTCCATGGCAGTTTTTCTGTAGATCATGCAAATCTCAACTCGTTTTGACACAAGTCATCACAGCGCCCAAGCATACCTGAATGCCACTATGACCTTAATCTTTCTGTCCTCCCTTGACTCTGAGTACAATGCAATACGTACTCAACTGCTTACTGGAGAGACGATACCACCAATGGAGGGAGTTTGTGACCGATCTTATACTAGAGACAGAGATGAAAGGATGTCTGCCTGCTACTACCCCATGGATCCGAGGCTCCGAGCATGAGATTATATGATGATAACACCGATGAGGTAGACAAGAGGAAATATAAGGAGCTTGTTGGAAAGCTCCTCTATGCTACTATCATCGGACCAAACATATTCTTCATTGTAAGCAAGGTGAGCCAATTTATGGAGCTGCCGAGGAAGGTTCATATGGATGTTGTTTATATGATTCTGCGATATTTGAAGACTTCACCAGGTATTGGTCTTCTATTCAGCAGTAGATACATCTCTTGGGGTGATAGCTTGAGCAGATGCTGATTATGCAGGATGCCCGAGAGACAGAAAGTCTACTTATGGCTTTGCTATTTTTGTTGGGATATCTCTCGTGTCATGGAAAAGCAAGAAGCATACAATGACTGCTAGATCTAGTGCAGAGTCTGAGTATAAAGCCATGGCTCAGGGGAGCACATAGATGATGTGGATTAGATCCATCTTGACCATGATTTTAAAAAATGTGAGGCGGATCATGGCGGTTTTCCATTGATGAGGTGAGGCGTAAACCTCGAGGCGGTCAAGGCATAACCTCGATTCATATAGGAAAATATACATAAAATATAATTAAGCATAATTATATATATATATATTTATAAAATCACAAATTTAGATATTCCCAACATATTCACCATATTTGCTATGAGCATGAAAATATATAAATTCTTTACATGATTTACTTTGAATCTTAGTTCGTATTATCATCCATATAAAATGCAAAGCTTAGTATGACCTCCATTAATGTTGGTAGGTGAAGTTCTTGTCGATATATAACACTTTCCTTTATGTGCATGGGTGAATCAAAATGATGTAACTAACATATAATATTCAAGGTTGTAGAAAGCGGTAGTCGGTATTCAGTCGGCGGGGTCACCTACTAAGGATTAGTCGGCAGTCGGGCGACTAGTCGGAATTAGTCGGTTATTAGTCGGTTTTGAATTTTTAATTATTTTAAATATATAAATCATCTTTTTATACATATATTCGTATGTATATACATATATTTGTACATTTTATATAACATCATGATGAAACAAAAGAAGTAATTGACTTTAAATATAACATTAAGCATATTAGAATATGTTTGCTTTAAAAAAGTGAAAAACAAAAAAATAAAAAAGGTTGTTGTAAAAGTTGGCCGTCTAGTCGGCCCGACTAGTCTGGTGGACCGACTAAGGGCCGACTAGGCCTAGTCGAGTCGGCTACCCCCCGACTCGACTAGTCGGACCGACTAGTCGGCCTAGTCGGCCGACTTTTGCAAGCTTGATAATATTAACATACACAATATATAATATATCTATGTTATTTTATATGTGTTATATTAGTAGCATATATATTAATATGTCTTGAATTCTAAACATCCAATTTGCTGAACTCAATTGAAAAATCGTTGTATGCTCCCCTGTCGCACCATACCCTGCCAACACGGGGGGTCTCGCTGCTCGGTCAACGAGCTTGAGGTGGGGGGGAGGCTAGGGTAGAGCAGGTGCGCTCCCCCCTTACGGGGGTTGCAGGGGGCAACGCCCCTGTCTCGAAACGAACTTTTTATATGATAATACATAATCTTTAAATATAGAATAAATATATATGACTATATAACAAATTAAATTGTTAACAATTAATATTATACTTAAGATATCATAAAATCAATATAAAAATATAAAATATAAAATATAGGGTATCAAACCTTTGCAACTCGAGGCGGCGCCTCAAGATCGCCTCAACACCTTGACGCCTCGAGGATCACCTCAACGCCTCGAGGCGCATGCCTCACATGGGCTGCTCGAGGCGTACGCCTCAGCACCTTGAGGCACGTTTTTTAAAACTATGATCTTGATTGATCTTGCTGTTGAGGTACCTCTTCCCATGTAGCTTTTATGCGGCAATCAAGCATCTCTGTTTATTGTCAATAATCCTGCATTCCTTGAACAAACCAAGCATATATAGGTAGATCGCCACTATACCAGAGACATGATCCAGAAGGGTCGCATATCCACATCTCATGTTTCTACTGGAGATCAGACTGTAGATATATTCACCAAAGCCATTGCTAAAGGTCCATTTCATAGATGTTCGAAGCTGAGCATAATAGACATACATGCCTTAACTTGAGTGGAGTGTTGAGATATTTGTATCTCTTTATATTTATTTTTTATTTCTAATTTCTTCATGTATGTCTACTCCTATATAAGAGAGCCCTGGGGTCACTTCATTGAATACGCAATTCTATTTTCTCTAACAGTTCTCACAACACCCTAAACCCCAAAACCCCGACATTTGGTTTATGCTTTAAAAAACATATTTGGGTTTATTTCGTGGGCACTGCATGAACCTTTATAAAGTTAGTCACGATCTGCATCTCCGTGACAATTTAATTTGTTTGAGAATGTTATGGCACTCCACTTGAAATATGTTTACATCACAGAAACCGGAAATAAAGCAAATCTAAAGTTGACCTCTCTTTTGGTGATTCTGGTATAGGGGTTCATTTGAGCTGTCCATGTAGTGGTTGCTGGAGACTTGAAATTATGAAGGGAAAAATAACAGGATTCCTTGGCACTCATGCGTAAGATGAAAGTTTAGGTTGTTATGCACACCAAACTAGATGATGCCAATTTATTATCTATGACCAGAAGATTTTTTAGACGATTGAAATGTATTTTTCATTTGCAAATTTTGTCAATCACCGTCCTTTTAAGGGAGAGTTGTCAAACACCAAATGTTCTCTTTCTGCTGATGGTATTGGCAAGAAAGCAGCTTTTGTTTCCACCTTGCTCTTTCCAACTTGCTCATGAATTTCTGTCGTAAAATACGGTTTGCATGCTTAATAATGCCCCTCATGAAAATATCAACGGAATCAGATATTCTTTGGCACGTTTTTTGTATCTTATGTATATAGAGGATAGCATGCACCTTTGTTCCTAAACCCATATTCTCTTATAGTCTTATATGGATCCCATTTTGCAGGTTGATAAAAACCTGTCCTTCCTTCAAGGCTTTGTTCAGCAGTCTTTGGCAAATGGGGCCAGACCTTATATTCCGGAGAATGAAAGATCAGGTGCATTTAGCACTGATTACTCCAGAAACCAAAGTCGGCATGATGTTTCTGCTCACAGCCTCAGATTTGAGGCATATGAGCTTCCAAAGCCTTCTGTACCAAAAGCTCCAGCTCCTCTTGCACCTGTCAGGGACTTGGTTCCTGTCCCTGAACCAATATACGCTAAAGAAAGTATGCAGATGTCATATATGCCATCCTCTGCACCTGAGGCATCGTCCAGTGATGCTGGGGTCAAACTTCGTCTTGACGGTGTTCAGAAAAAGTGGGGTAAACCTACATATACTTCACCTTCTCCACCATCTACCTCAGCAAGTACTACCCAGAAAACAAATGGGACTTCCAATCTTATAGTAGGCACCACAATCTCCCAAGGCCGAGAATCATCATATGATTCAAGGACACAAAAGTCAGAAGTGTCGGCAGAAAAGCAGAAACTCGCTGCAACATTGTTTGGAAGCTCGTCTTCGAAAACGGGCAAGAGAACATCTACTACCAACAAACCCGTCAAGGGCACTCCAAGTACAGCAAAAACTGTTGCACAAGACCTTCCAACAGAAAAAACGCATTCAAAAGCCCCTCCTCCAGATTTGTTAGATCTGGGTGGTTTAGGCGATGCTGCTCCCTTAAACATGACACAGAAAGATCCATTTGAGCAACTGGAGGGACTTCTCGGGCCTGGTACAGCATCTGTCCCCATCAATACCAATACCTCCACCATTACAAAACCGCCTGACCTTCTGGCCCTCTTTGAAGATGCACCAGTACATGCCGCGGTACCTGCAACCGTAAAAAATAGTTCTGGAGGAACAACCAATACGATGTTTACGAAAAAGGGTCCCAGTCGCCTAGATTCTTTGGAAAAAGATGCAGTTGCGAGGCAAGTTGGTGTCACACCAACAACTAATAATCCAAATTTGTTCCAGGATTTGCTTGGCTGATGCGGGCTTCTGGATATAGTGCTATATGATAGGTCGTGATGTGAACCGAGAACTAGCTTCGCAAACATATTCATTGCTTTGATAGTTACTCCAGCTCTTCAGATGGATCATCGCATCCGCACGGGGAAAGATGTTATACCAAAGCAGTTTCTGGTGTAAATTGCCCGCCGGAGGGGAATACACTGTAAGAACAGAGCCTTTGTATTGTCTAGACGGCTTTTCCCTTTTTCCTCTTCGATTTTATGATATGATGCTAGGGGTGGTGGTGTATATTCGACTTCTTGTATTACTTGAGGGGGGGTTCACGCCCTGTGTCATGAAACTGTGTCCTGTTCTCAGCCCCTTAAATGGTACTTGTTGGATGTGTGCTTGCAGAACTGAGAAATGGGATCCCCATAGAAGACAAATAAAACCTGTAGTTTATGTTCTTTCACGTGAGAAGATGGTTGGAATTAATTCACTCCTGTGCTCTTAGTTGTATCTTCTAAACTTTGTGAAAGAAGGGTGCAGATTCCGAACCTAAATGGTTGATGTTTCTTCTTTGATTTTATATGATAATAGTATACATGCATCAGGTAAAATTTAAGATTGATTTCGTTTTGTGATTCTAATAGATTGGACCTTAAATCCGTTGAATTACAGATTGAATTCGATCATTTCAAAATCCAATATGTATAATGTATATGTAACAGTATTTCCTTTTAAACAGATATGCCATTTTTCCTTCAGGTATATTAGTTTTGGAAAATTAAGAATATGGTAAAATGCAAAAAAAGGAGTCAGATTTTGTTAATTTCACATTGTTGTTTGCCTAGAACATCTTTAGTCCAGTACCATTTTATTAATCTGTAACATTACCTTAGGAATAAAAAATGAAATTTGGATTAAAACATATAAAAGTCAACATAATGATCCTTGTTTACATCTATTTGGATTATCGAACCATAATTCAAATGTAAAGTGAAACACGAGAGCAAACTATTAAAGGGGAACACATGCATAAAAAATCCGACGTAATCTGCAATATAGTAGATTGCATTGGATCTAGAAATTCCATGGATTAGATTGAACCTAATTAAGTTTTTATCCATCAATGATATAATGAACCGATTAGGTAAAATTTGATTCAATCTGATTCATGTACATCCCCAGGTTCGTTCAGTAAATACAAGTTGGGTGTAAACGGTTTGAAAGGATGATTGTTGATAGGGATGGAGTCAGGGATAGAACTTAACATGGGCATATTTATGTAGAGAAAGATGGGACTGTTCTTGTCTTATTTTCGGTTATTTTTTATTTGGGATTTTTACCCGACAGACCCTATAATCTTTGTCAATTACCTCTACGACTTTTGAAACATCGTAATTCCTCCCTCACTCCCATAAACTTGCTCCGTCTTACCCCACGAACCCTACCATTAAATTGACACATCTAGAGTTAACTTCCTTGGGTTAAAAATGAGATAATCTAACCAATCCATGATCGAACGACTAGAATTAAACAAGAAAAAAACAATCCACCCTCCTCTAACATCTTCCCCTCCCACGATGCAGGACCTGGACCGGAGAAAGTGGGTGGGCGATGCTCGACCTAAACTGGAGGGGGGGGGGGGGGGTGCTCGTACTGGGGGTGGGCTTCCAGTTTGCAGAGGAGGAGGAGGGCTGGGGTTGCCGGGCCAGGGGGCTTCCAGTTCGTAGGGGAGGCGGAGGGCTGGGGTCATCGGGGCAGGGGGAGGCGGGGGGGGGGGGGGGGGGGGTTGACTTCCAGTTCGCACGGGGAGGGGGCTTCCAGTTCGCACGAGGAGGCGGAGGGCTGGGGGTCGTCGGGTCGTGCAGGGGTTTGGGCGGGGGGGGGGGGGGGGGCGCAACTTCCAGTTTGCACGGGGAGGGGGCTTCCAGTTTGCACAAAGAGGCGGAGGGCTGGGGGTCGCGCGGGGGTAGGGGGCGGTGCTCCTTCCAATTCGCAGGGGAAGCAAGGGGCTGGGGTCGTCGGGTCGCGGTGGGGGGGTGGGGGGAGGGCAACTTCCAATTCGCACGGGGAGGGGGATTCCAGTTCACACAAAGAGGCTGAGGGCTGGGGGTCGCCGGGTCGGGCTTCGTCCTGAGGGAGGCTTCCAGTTCGCAGGGGAGGCCGACGGTTGGGGTCGGGGGTGTTTGCAGGTGAGGCGCGGGAGCTTCGCAGGGGAGGAGGGACTTCAACCGGCAGGGGGGGTTTCACTGGAGAGGCGCCGGCGAGCTTCAGGGTGGAGGCTTCGATCGGACAGGATGACTGGCGGCTGGGGAGGGGGGTCGCAGGGGTGGTAGGGGAGTGGCACCTATAGTAAATTTGATAACTAAAATGGGTATTATGTAAAAGAAGATAACAATATTTGGTTTGTTCTAACGATTAAATGGATGGGGGTTAACCACATGGTTTGTAGGGTAAAGGTTAACAAGTTTACGAGGGTGAGCGAGGAATTACGATGTTTCAAAGGTCATAGAGGTAATTGACAAATATTATAGGGTCTGCCGGGTAAAAATCCCTTTTTATTTATATCACCATATATTTTCATCACTATATCATTCTAATATACCATTCCATTTGTGTCACAAACGGAGACTCTTATGCCCTCCATCCAGAATTTTAACGGTCTTCGAATTGCTGTAATCGACCTGTTCTGGATGGAGGTCATATGAATCTCTGTTTCTGACGAAATTGGAATGACATATTAGAAGGATACAATGATGAAAATATATGGCAGTATTTTTAAATTTAAAAATAAAAAATAACCAAAAAATGGATAAGGTAGCCCCATTTTTCTCATTTATATATACATAGCTTATAGTATCATATTTAAATTCACATATCAAGTTAAACATCTAATATCAAATTAACTTCAAATTTATGATAACTATTTACAAATATTTAAACATTAAGTGTTTTATTTTAGTTTATTTAAAAATAAATCTAATTTAAACTACGGTTTGTACGAAGAAATTTATTTTATCAAAAATCTTGTCTTATTACTTTTGTATGAATAAAAAAGCGTTGGTGCTCGCACACTTCGACCGTTAAAAAATGGCTGTCTGGATGGAGGTCGTACGAATCTCTGTTTCTGACAAAATTCGAATGACATATAGGAGGGATATATAGATGAATATACACGGTGAAATTTTTCAAAAAAATAAAACAATTTGTGGAAAAAATGGAGCTGGACAGTTATGTTGAAAATAAGATTATCATTGCATATATTAAACAGTAAATCAACGGATCCAAATGAATTAACAGAGAAACAACACTGAATAAGATTATATTAATCGTATGTTTCCCAATCATTATCCGATTATAATATGCAAATAGGAACCGATCAAATGAACAGAAACATAAATCAGGGCATGATCAAAAAAGGGTAAAGCAATAAACATATTGCGACAACTAAAATGAAATAAAGATTAGTTTAGAATTCACCGAAGCGTCCATAAAATGGACTGTCCTTAGAGAAGATATCGCCCCCAAAATACCGGTGCGTAGGGTACTAGCGATCCGCTCCCAGGATATGACGGCTCACGATCTTCGTCGGCACACACCAACGGGATCGTCCTCGATTGTACCTCAGAGAACTGCAGCCGAGAGAAGAAGAGGAAGACGTTCGTCCGTGAGAGGAAGAACCAGAGAGAGAGAGAGACGACGCGAGTGGTTTTTCTTGCGAGTGAAGAAAGACGGCGTCGGGTGGGGGATATAAATAGAGGGGCTCGTGTGCCCTAGCGCGCGGTGACCTTTGGTTTCCGAAAACGCGTCCCGAAATCGCAGCCTTTCGGATCCCCAAATCGCGCCCATAATGACGAGTTGAATTCCCATTTAAGTCGACTTACCCAATTAATCGTGTGATTAATTTAATCGACTTACCAAATGACAACCGCAGCAAAAGTATCGAGATCCGAGTTGACTCTCCCGAGCCCGAGCCCGAGCCCGAGACGAAGACGGAGCGGAGCGCGCGCGCGCGTGTGGTCCTCTATTCCTCCTCTCTACTATTGCTACAAGAGCTTGGGGTGTGAACTCATATATAAGTCCACCAAAATTTAGTTCTCCACTATGTGGTACAAAACTTCCACCCAAACTTCCATATTTCAAATTTGGGAATTCCCAACTGTTAGACTTGTGAGCCCTGGGCGAACCATTCTTACAATAAATGTTATTGTAATATTTATGTTTATCAATAAAGTTATTGATGTTTTCACTCCCTTTATGAAATTATATGGATGAATGCACTATAAGGTTCCTCTGTACAATTAGGGCTATGTACCATGACCAACTTGATGATCATATAGCTGTTGATTCATTAAATGAATCATAGAGGCTGGTGTTTGGATGAATATCTAAGGAGTTAGATGAAGGACTCATCAAGCAGCGTGAAATGATTATCAAGTGGAGATCTCCAGCCTGAGTAGGAGATGGCAATCCTTTCTCACATAGGCTGATATCTGACCGACCTCTTGATGCAGGTCCTCTGCATGGGAATAGTGATTCGGAGGTGTCAGATTAGTTAAGTCAATGGGTTGACTTAACGAGATCGAGATAACTTAAGTCCTATGTTGAATGCTGTCACAGCATAGGCATGCATCCTCTTACCAGAGACAGATGTATTGCTATATATCTGAGTATGTACATTTGGCAGACCAATAGGTTGATGACCTAACCAAGGTCTATACACCGGCGAGCTGGTGTGCATATAAGGGTATATGAGCAAAATATGATCTCTCAAAGGGATCATACAGGTTCACTTGTGAACCGCAAGACATGAGCTCACTCATGAGGTATTGGGACCGATCAAATTCCATGCATGGTCGTCGTGCTTTGGAAGCATGACATGAATTTGAAGGTATGATATATGCTTTGGGAAAGCATATAATCGATACCAACTCCCAATGACCAAGATTGAGAAACTTAATGATTAAACCCTGAAGAAGACAGTATAAAAATGATCTTGATCTTCGGGTTGATCATGGGTCTTCCAGTATGCAGGATGTACAGGTATTGGGAATACCTGAAGGGTGATGTGATCATAAACGATTGTATATCCATGACGCTTCCATTCCGAGGGAGTGATGAAACAGGTCTGGATTTTAGTGACTCCTTTCAGTAGAGAAGCAATCCGATCTTAGTCCAAGTGTTGGACATTGGTCTGAATGGGATTCAGATTCAATGAGAAGATTGGATTTGCGGTCTTGATTTAATCAAGCATCTGTGGGAGGTTCGTAAGATCTGGATTTGAGATAAGATCTCAATATCCAAGTCATTATACATGGAATAATACAATCGCCCTGTCCTTATCTCCAAGTATCTTCGGAGAAAGCACATTATTCTTGAAAGGGTTCGAGAATAATTCATTTGATGAAATATCCAAGCAATGACTTGATGATTAAATGAGATTTAATTATCAAACTTAATATGAATATAATTCATATTATGAAAATGATTATCGAAGATAATTAAATAAGATTTAATTATCAAGGAATAAGAGAATGCAGATAACACTATCCATGATATATGTGTATTATAAATATGATTTATAATATACATATATAAAAGAGAGAATTTATGAAAATAGCATTTGTTAATTAATAATGTGGATTGGATTCACATTTATTAATTAATTGGAAATGCAATTTACTAATTAGTTTGGGTTGTGAATATGATTCACATAATATTCAATGGCATGATTGAAATATTCACAAATTAATTTGGAACTAATTTGGTGAATATTTTTGATTAATTAAGGAATAATAAGATAAATAAAAGGGAGCCAATAACCACCATTCATAGGTGGCGTCACCCATGAATTGTTCATGGGTGACGCCCCCTAATTCTAAGGGTGGTTGGTTGACTCCAATTTAATTATCACATTATCTCTTAATTAGTTAATGTTAAATTAAATTATGTTGATAATGTCGTAACATTTTTTAATTTAAATTAATGTTGTTGGTTTTAACCAACAACAATCATAGCCATTGATTTAGCATGGACCAAGCAAGACCGTTGGATCCATGTGTCCCATGGATTGAGATCCATTGGATCCCAAACTAGTATAAAAGGAGGGCTAGGGTAGCCTTCCAAGTGACAACATCATCTTGAGTTGAAGAACTCTACTCTCTCTCTCTCATTCTCGTGTGGGCTCTCCCTAATATTCAAGTGGCCTTCCACTTTGTGTATTAGGAAGGAGAGCATTTCGGCTTCGCTTCGACGCTTGGATCTTCGTCAAAAGATTGTGGGAAGGACGCGACTCATCATCGTGCCGCAAGTGCATTTTCCGTGGGTCGGACTTGAGACAGGAGGATCTTTACTTTGGGATCTCGCGATCACAACCACGCTTCAAGAGGTATTCCTAATACTTTGTGGTTTGATGAAACGATCCGAGAAGTGTTCTCGTGATCATGTGGTTTCATCTTTAAAGTTAAAAAATTTTAATTTCCGCTGCATCTAGCATCTAGGACGACTAGTTGCTCCGATTGTATACGATGCGATCGACACGCTTCCGTGATGCGATTAAGGATTCACAATATCCTTCACCAACTTTCCCTCCAAACCATTTGGTTTCCTAATTGAAACCAAATAAATGTCAATTGTAATTAATAAGTTTTCCAATTAAAATCAAGATAAAATTTTAATACAACAATCCGCCACGAATTCACCAATTTGAAAAAGAGATTCAAAAGGATTTAATAGACTTCTTTTGGATGCCCACACTTTCCTTCAGTAAAGGTACCTTCCGGTTTGAACCTCTACCTGAGTTTATTACTTTCACTTTAACAGGAACGAAGTGAACTACGTCTTGAACTTCAGACCTTGGTGTTAAAGTATACAGTAGAAACAAAAAGCGTTGTTCTTGGTATAATATTCAGGGTTGGTGCTCTTAAAGGCCATGCACCCTTATCCTGTTTCATGAGTGTGTTCAGGAAAGACCCTCTTCCTTTAACTGCGGCCCACAGTAACACTCACATATGTGACATTCTCCAAGGATGCACTGCTAACATCCTGCCCAAAGGCTTGAACCCATTCAGAGCCTACCCTCTTCCTAAACTTGCAGCTTAAATGGCACTTAGGCTTCCAGGGATAAGACACTCATGCTTACGCATTAAAATTATAGTGCCAACCAGTTCTCCAAACAGCTTGTTATTATCACATTGAACCTACTTTGTGGGATCTCCACTCAGATAGGTTGGGTTGCTACTGTAGAGGAACTCCCAATGGGTCTCACTCCCATCCCAAGCCTAGACTTTAGGACTAAAGATCTATCAAGTCCCTTAGTCAACAGATCTGCTGTGTTGTCTTTGGATCCAACAAAATCCACAGCCAACACTTCTCGAGACACTAAATCCCTTAACGTCTTAAGTCTGATTTGTATGTGTCTCCTTGTTTTCTGATTGAACTTTGAACTCTTGATCTTGGTAGTTGTGGTCATATTATCACAATGTACCGAGATCGCAGGAACAAGCTGACCTACCATGGGAATTTCAGACAGAAGTTCCCTTGGCCATTTAACCTCAATTCCAGTGGTGTTCAAAGCACACAACTCGGCCTCAAAAGTGGATCGAGCTAGAATGGTCTGCTTCACAGACCTCCAGGAGACTGCACCGCCTCCAAGGGTAAATACATACCCTGTGACACCATTACTCCCAGACTCCTCTATTTTCCCTATCCACCTTGCATCACTGTATCCTTCTAGTACAGAAGGATGTCTATCATAATGCAAACTAAGGGAAATAGTTCCCTTCAAGTACTTCAGTACTCGATCCAAAGCCTCCCAATGAGTACGGTCAGGACAACTAGTTTATCTACTCAGCTTTGCAACCGAGAATGAAATATCAGGTCTCGTGCAATTTGCAAGATACATTAAACTTCCTATCACTTGTGAATACCTTAGCTGGGCTACAGGTACTCCACTTTTATTCTTAAACATCGTTTTGGATGAATCAAAAGGAGTGCTTACAGCTTTGCAATCTTGATATCCAAATTTCTCAAGTACCTTCTCAACATAGTGAGATTGAGAAATTACAATCCCATCAACTGACCTTGTCAGTTTGAGACCCAAGATCACATCAGTAACACCCATGTCCTTCATCTCAAACTTGCTACTCAAGAAAGCCTTAGTCTCATTAATAATCCTCATATGTGATCCGAACAACAATATGTCATCAACATATAGGCACAAGACAATACTCTCATCACCTCGAATTCATGAACCTTAAAGCCACATGACAAAATAATCTTGTCAAATTTTTCATGCCATTGCTTTGGTGCTTGTTTCAATCCGTAAAGGGATTTGACAAGTTTGCAAACCTTTCCCTCATTCCCAAGAGTTACAAGCCCATCCGGTTGATCCATATAGATCTCTTCCTCAAGATTGACATACAAGAAGGCGGTCTTCACATTCATTTGGTGGATAGAGAGATCATAAACAGATGCCAATGCTATGAGCATCCGGATTGTGGTCATCCTAGTCACAGGGGAATAGGTATCAAAATAATCGATACCTTCCTTTTGCCTAAAGTCCTTGGCAACTAATCTGGTTTTGTACTTTTCAATTGATCCGTCAGGTCTAAGCTTTCTCTTAAACACGCACTTGCACCCAATGGTAGAGCACCTTTTGGGTAAATCAACCAACTCCTAAGTTCTATTAGCCATAATGTAATCCATCTCGGATTTGATGGCTTCCTTCCATTGTTTTGCTTCAGATGAAGCCATGGCTTCCTTATAACTTGGTGGATCACCCTCGATCTAGTAGATAACGAAGTCGCTAACCAGATCCTTTGCTATCCGAGGTCTTTTACTCCTCCTTGACTCATTCTCTTCAGAAAGATCATTGGGTTTAGGTTGAGTCTCAACCCCTACATTCGATATCCTTTCCACTTGATCTGGAATAGATCCTCATGTAGAGGCGCCCTCAATGGTCAGATTCTGAGGAATCCCAGTCTTCAACGGGAAGACATTCTCAAAGAAGGTAGCATCATAGAGTTCAACAATAGTGTTGACATCTATGCCCGGTATCTCGGACCGAATTACCAAGAACCTATATGCATAGCTATTTTCCAAGTAACCTAAGAAGACCGCATCAACAGTTTTAGGACCAAGTTTCTTTCTCTTGTGTTCTGGGATTAAAACCTTAGCGAGACAGCCCCACACTTTGAGATATCTTAAACTTGGTTTCCTATTTCTCCAAAGTTCAAAGGGACACTTTTTCATATGTTTCGGAGGAACCCTATTCAGAATATGGCAAGCCGTATTCAAGGCTTCTCCCCACATATAGGTTGGAAGTCCAGAACTCTGTAGGAGAGCATTGATCATGTCAGTTAAGTAGCTATTTTTCAGTTCTGCTATCCCATTTGATTGCGGTGAATATGGGGCCGTAACTTCATGAACTATGCCAAAAGATTTACATTATCTATCAAATAAGTTAGAGGTATATTCACCTCCTCTATCTGACCTAAGGCGTTTAAGCACTTTTCCTGTTTGTGTCTCATCCTTATTCTTAAAGATAAGAAATTTCTCTAAGGCTTTATCCTTGGTTTTCATTAGATATACATAGCAGTATCTACTGCCATCATCTATAAACGTGATAAAGTATTTCTTATTGTCTCGGGTCAACACACCATTAAACTCACAGATATCCGTGTGTACTAGATCCAAGATCTCACTATCTCTAGAGACAGACTGAAAAGACTTCCTACGTGTCTTAGCTTGCACACATATCTCACATTTTTGAGTTTTATCAATAGTGTATTTAGAGATTAACTCTAAATTCATCATTCTTTTAATTGAATTTAGGTTTACATGTCCCAATCTACCATGCCGCAGATCACAAGATTCTAGATTATTTACAACATGAGACACAAAAGTAGAACATTTAGAATTCAAAACATTTAATTCATTAATGTTTACTGAATCACATCTAATTCTAAATAACAAATCAAAGTTAGCCAAATAGCCTTTTCCATAAAAATGCCATGTCTCAGAATGACAACTTTATTACATTTAAAGTTTAATTCAAAACCATTTCTAACTAAGATAGAGTTAGATAACACATTCTTCTTGATGTCAGGAACATGCAACACCCTGTGCAACGTCCAGAGACGTCCAGAGGAGAACCTCAAGTTGACTTGTCCCGACCCTAGCATCCTGGCTGCAGAATCGTTCCCATCTTCACAGTCCCGCCACTGCAGGTCTGATAAGAAGAAAACAAAGTTCTGTCAGAACAGACATTTACATTGGCTCCCGTATCCACAAGCCACTCATTTGGATCATGGATATGGTATAGTTCAGGTTTTACAGAGACATACCCCTCGCTAGCCCCGAGTCCCAGAGTGATCATATTCACTTGCGGACTCCCGTCTGCAGCCTTGGGTTGAGCCTTCAAGGACGGACAATCCTTCTTCCAATGGCCAACCTGATTACAGTGCCAGTAGGGTTTATTCTTTGCCTTTTTCTAGATCTTACCCTTTGATTTCATTTTATTGTTATTAGGACCCTTTCCCTTTTTATCCTTGCCCTTCGAGGTCATGAAATTTACCTTAGCCTAAATATCAACAGGAAGCAAATGTTTTTGTTTTCTGTGTTCCTCCTCTATGGCAATTGCCACCATCAAGTCATCCATAGAAATTTTCCCCTTTCTGTGTTTCAGGGTCATACCAAAGTCTTCCCACGACTTGGGGAATTTTTCTATGATGCACATGACTTGAAATTTCTCTGGAAGTTTCATTTCGGCATCCTCTAAACCATGGAGCAGGAGTAGAAACTCGTGTGCCTGTTCAGAAACTGATTTTCCCTCGGACATGGAAAACTTCAAAAACTTAGCTACGGAGTATTTCTCAATACCGAGGTCTTCGGTATTATACTTCCGATCCAAGTCTTCACATAGCCCCTTCGCAGTCTGCGTGGACGAACAATATACGTCAAACAAAGTGTTGACAGAGGCAACAAGATGTAACCATGACATATACGGTCGCGTTCCTTCCACGCAGATTGCGCCTTATGGCTATCGGGTGAGGGTTTTCCATCTCCACCGTAGGACAGTCGGTTAACCCTATGTTGGTTAAGCAGATCTTCATGCGTTGTTGCCAACGCTTAAAATTCTGTCCACCGAATTTTTCAAGCATACCCGTCATATGTACACTCGATTTAAACATTGTTTTCGACATTTTAAAACTGTTTCCCGATATCTTTTCTAAGATTGTTGATAATAAGATTGCCATTGCATATATTAAACAATAAATCAACGGATCCAAATGAATTAACAGAGAAACAACACTGAATAAGATTATATTAATCGTATGTTTCCCAATCATTATCTGATTATAATATGCAAACAGGAACCGATCAAATGAACAGAAACATAAATCAGGGTATGATCCAGAAAGGGTAAAGCAATAAACATATTGTGACAACCAAAATGAAATAAAGATTAGTTTAGAATTCACCGAAGCGTCCATGAAATGGACTGTCCTTAGAGAAGATATCGCACCCACAATACCGGTGCGTAGGGTACTGGCGATACGCTCCCAGGATACGACAGCTCACGATCTTCGTCGGCGCACACCAACGGGATCGTCCTCGATTATACCTCAGAGAACTGCAGCCGAGAGAAGAAGAGGAAGACGTTCGTCCGTGAGAGGAAGAACCAGAGAGAGAGAGAGACGGCGCGAGTGGTTTTTCTTGCGAGTGAAGAAAGACGGCGTCGGCTGAGGGATATAAAAAGAGGGGCTCGTGTGCCCTAACACGCGGTGACCTTTGGTTTCCGAAAACGCGTTCCGAAATCGCAGTCTTTCGGATCCCAAAATCGCGCCCATAATGACGAGTTGAATTCCCATTTAAGTCGACTTACCAAATTAATCGTGTAATTAATTTAATCGACTTACCAAATGAAAACCGCAGCAAAAGTATCGAGATCCGAATTAACTCTCCCGAGCCCGAGCCCGAGACGGAGACGGAGACGGAGACGGAGACGGAGCGGAGCGCGCGCGCGTGTGTGGTCCTCCATTCCTCCTCTCTACTATTGCTATAAGAGCTTGGGGTGTGAACTCATATATAAGTCCACCAAAAGTTTAGTTCTCCACGATGTGATACTAAACTTCCACCCAAACTTATATATTTCAAATTTGGGAATTCTCAACTTTCCCTCCAAACCATTTGGTTTCCCAATTGAAACCAAATTAATGTCAATTGTAATTAATAGGTTTTCAATTAAAACCAAGATACAATTTTAATACAACAATATGTTGGCTGCCCGCAAGGGGCAGCCCCATTTTTCTCATATATATATATATATATATATATATGGGGTTGATGGGGCTGCTCCCTGGGAGTAGCCAACATGGTTGCCCCGCCCCATTTTGAGGCAAATTTTTTTATTTTTTTGAAAAATATCGTCATATATATATTCATCCCTATATCCCTCCTATATGCCACTCCAATTTCATCAGAAACAGAGACTCCTACGGCCTCCATCCAGACAGAGTCGATTTAAAAAATCCTGCGACCGTTAAAAAATGACGTCTGGATGGAGGCCGTAGGAGTCTCCGTTTCTGACGAAATTCGAATGACATATAAAAGGGATATATGGATGAATATACATGGTGATATTTTTCCAAAAAAATAAAAACATTTGCCCCAAAATGGGGTGGGGGCAGCCATGTTGGCTACCCATAGGGGGCAGCCCCATTTTCCCCCATATATATAGGGTAAAATGTATATGCCCCCTAGGGGGAGCTAACTTAGCTCCCCCACCCTATTTTATCCATATTTTTTTATTTTTTTGAAAATAAAAAATATGTAAATTCATTATTATATCCCTATATTATGTCATTAACATTTCATACGAAACAGAGACTCATACGACCTCCATCCAGACGGGGTCGATTTAAAAAATCCTGTGACCGTTAAAAAAATGATTGTCTGGATGGAGGCCGTAGGAGTCTCTGTTTCGCACGAAATTTTAATGACACAATATAGGGATATAATGATGAACATTCATGGAAGAAATTTTCAAAAAAAAATAAAAACATGGAGAAAATGGGACGGGGGTTGCTAAGTTAGCTAATATATATATATATATATATATATATATGAGAACATTTAGATAAGATGTGTCGTTCTTGAGTTTGGGAAAGCCACACTAATTGAAGTATTTTTCCTATTTAGTTTACAATTTCTTATGTCTATTTAATAATAAATGTTAACATAACAAGCACGCCAAGATAGAAGTACAAAACTATTTATATAGTGAACGGAAATGTTGTTTAGATATGGATGCTATATTTTAGAAAGCAGTCTAATCATAATTTTCCTTACAAATATGAATGTTATATTTTACAAAATTGTTATAAAATTTACTAAACTAATGGCGGTTTTCCATAGACACGGGAAATATCCACCTCATTTGAAGGGTTATATATACCAACAATATGTCTCTTCTTGCCATTTTAACTTCTAGTAATTACATCATCGTTTAATTTGTAAATTCGCAATCAAATTTTTATATACATATTGTATTTCATTTGTGGCATAGGAACCCATTTTATAATTAAAACATGTTAGACGGACGAGCAAAATATACACTCCATATCACACGCATCACCTTAAACCGTATTATTGAATACGTGTGGGTTTTATGGTAGGCCGTAGAGATTCGAAGGGGCTTCCAAACCCCACGGAGTTGTACAAATCTTTTTCTCGTCCATAGACCTCGAGAGCACAGTGTAGAAAGGATCGTCGGCTGTACAGCAGACCCTGCCGTAAATGGCAGAGTCGTCCAATCACAAATGGACGACATTGAGATGCGAGCCCATTATCCCCGGTCCCCTCTGCAAGTCGTTCGATTCTCATCCGAGGGACCACCTGGATTACAGTACCAGCTGTAATTGCCATTTACAGCAGAGAATCCGTTCTTAGCACGGTGTCCTAGTCTAGTGCAGGTTAGAAGGAGTTGGTGGAGAGCTTGATGGCAAAAGTGGTCGAGGCTATGGTGCTCTCGTCAAAGCAAGCAGGGCATGGGCAAGCATTTGACCTCGCCAGCCTACGCTATTGTCCATGCATAGAAAGAAGATGGACTGGCGAGCACTGGTGCTCGCCCACCTCCCCGATGAGCACTTGATAAGGTGCGCGTAGACACTTATCGAGGACCTATATTCTCGCCAAACCAATTTTTTTCTTGTAGTGCAATGGGTACGATCATGGTAACTAGTGCATTCGCTCAGTTTTACGATTGAAATGAAGTGTATTCATGCAATTCACAAGATATATTAAGCTTCCTATAATCTATGAGTACTTGCGTTGGAACAACATGAACTCCACTCTTATTCTTTAAAGTGTTTTGGATGAATTAAAAGAAGTGCTCACGACCTTGCTATCTTGATAACCAAATTTCTCGAGTACTTTATCAAAATAGTAAGATTAATAAACTACAATTGTATCAACTTACCTCATCACTTCGAGATCCAAGATCACATCAAGAACATTGATGTCCTTCATCTCAGACTTCCCACTTAAGAACGTCTTAGTCTCATTAATAATCCTTATATGTGAACTAAATAATAGTATGTATTTATATATATGCACAAGACAATATGCTCATCATATTTTACCTTGAAATAAACTCACTTCTCATATTCATAAACCTTAAGTCACATGACCAAATGATTTTATCAAATTTTCGTGCCATTACTTCGGTGCTTAGTTCAATCCACAAAGGTATTTAACCGGATTGCAAACTTTTCCCTCATTCCAACTGTTACAAGTCCATCAAGTCAATCCATATAGATCTATTCCTCACGATTGTTGTGAAAAAGTCGATTTTAACGCCCACATGATGGATAGAAAATTATGTAAGTATGCTAATGGTATGAAAATCTACATTGTGGTCATACTAGTCAGAAATAAATAAAAAAACACCTACTTGATACTATGTGTGGAGAGGGGTCTGTTGTGGCCATGGACCTTTTACACGCCATCACTTGTGTGGTTAATTTATGGTTGGGTGGAAGGTGCCCCACTTCTCTATCAGAATTTATAGCGTCTGCACCGCTTACACCATTGCTCAAACCAGATAATAGCATTCGACCTATTTCAGTTGGTACTATTTGGAGACAGCTAGTGTCCAAAGTGGCTATGGAAGGTGTTAGTAAAGGATGACCAAATATCTCAATGACTTTCTGTTTGGAGAAGGTGTTTCTGGTGGAGTTGAGGCTATTTTACACAGTGTTAACAGAGTGTTGAATGCTTGTCATACTGATGGCTCTCTTTCCTTGCTTAATGTGGATTTTTCTAATGCCTTCAATGTGGTTGATAGGTTCGCCTTATTGCGGCAGGTGAGAGAAAGATGCCATTCTATATATTTATGGGTGGAGTTCCTATATGGGTAGGCAACAAGGTTGTACCTTGGAGATATGCATATTTGGTCTTCCGCTGGAGTGCAGTAGGGTGATCTTTTAGGCCCGCTCCTATTTTCTATCGTTCTACACCCACTTATTCATTATATCAGGGATAATTGCAAACTACTTCTTCATGCATGGTATCTTGATGATGGTACAGTTATTGGAGATACTTAAATATCATCCAACAACGTGGACCAGACTTGGGTCTAGTTTTAAATATTCATAAAACAGAACTCTTTTGGCCTACTTGTGATGGCAAGAAACTTCGCAAAGGATTGTTCCCACCCCATATTGGTAGGCCTTTATTAGGTGTGAAGTTGCTTGGAGGGGCTGCTAGTATGGATCAAAATTTTGTTGAAAGCCTGGCCTTGCAGAGGGCTGCTAAAGCGGTGAAGTTGATGCATCTTCTACCTCGGTTGAAGGACCTCCAGAGTGAGCTTCTCTTACTTCGTTCTTGTACGGGCCTGTCAAAACTTTTATTCGGTTTGAGGACTTGTCAACCTTTATATATGAAGGAGGCTGCAATTTTATTTGACAGAGGATTACAAAGTTCTATTGAGGACATTGTTGTTTGTGGAGTATCTTTCTTTGGAGATCTTCAATGGAGGGTGGCTTCTTTGCCCATTCGACTTGGTGTTCAAGGACTACTTTCAGCAGTGGAGGCTTCTTCCTACGCTTTTGTGGCTTCCAGGGTGCAATCTTGGGAACTTCAGGACCATATCCTGCGTGACAGTAAAATTTACAATATGGACTCCGACTATGCTCTTCAAAGACTTCATGATTTGATTCCCTCATTCGACCTCAGTTGTTTCTCTAAAAAGGACATCGTCCCCCCTAAGACCTAGAATGTTTTGGCGAGTGACTTTTTAGTGAAATAATTGAGGATATGCATGTGGTATATAACATGTCCGTTAGACAAAAGACAGTTTTTCAATGTCTTCAAGTTGTTCATGCTCAAGATTTTCTCCTTACCCTTCCTATAGACGGACTTGGACTTCACATGTCACCGGTGGAGTACCGTAGTATCCTCAAATATCGTCTCATGATTCCGTTATTTCTTACTGATGAGATTTGTCCAGTCTATCGCAAGGCATGCTTGGACAATTTTGGTGATCATGCCATTCATTGTAGGGAGCTCCCAGGGTTTAAGTACAGACACGATCTCTTAAAGACGTTTTATTCGATGTCCTCAAGCGTGCATGTATTGCTGTTAAGAAAGAGGCGCCCGTGAACTTTTTAACAGATCCACAGAAGGGAAGGTCCACACTTAGACCTGCTGATATTTTGATTTTTGGGTGGATAGGAGGAAAACATGCTCGTGTAGATTTGACAGGAGTTTCCCCGATGGTGGGGTTGAAGAGCGGGTCCTTCACAGCAGGGCAGGCTGCCCTTAAGCTTCTTTAGCAAAAGTGGAAAAACACGAGAAAGCCTGCACGGAGAATTAACATACCTTCATCCCCTTTGGTTTCGACACCTTTGGCTTCCTAGCACCGGAAGCCGTTGAGCTTTTAAAGAGGATCCAAAAAGTGATGAACAGTAACGTGATGGATCCCAGATCTATGGATGTAGTGTTTAGGAGGATTGACTTTGCAATACAAAAAGGACTAGCGGCGCAGCTTGTTGCCCGCTTGCCTTCTGTTTCGATGTAAACCTTTCCTATTTATCATTGTTAACCATCTGGCTATTTAATTTACTACGTAAAAAACAATAACATGTTTCTTTGCCTAAAGCTCTTGGAACATTCAATTTCAAGAATAAATATCATTCCTATTATGGTTAATCAGATTATCTACGTTGTTATCGACACTTGAAATTTTATGCACGAAAATTTTCAGACATCGCTATCACACCCATCCTCAATTTAAACATTGTCCCCGACTTAAATTGAAATAAAGTCATAGAAATCCTCTCCAAGGTTGTTGGTTACTAAATCAATAACAATAAAATTAAACAATAGTAATATGCAAGATTCACATAATTCAATTTAATGGTATCACATATTATTTTCGAATATAATCAACCACACATAAATCATAATCTAATTAAATACATTCATTGCGTAGTCAAGGAACCGATCAATTGACATTCTATACAATAAACATATGCAAGATCAAAAAAATAGAGTAAGATCTTTGCAGCAAACAATAAAGAATAGAAATCAGTTTACAAATCACCAAAGCGTCCATTCGAAGACAAACCTAAAGAGGATTTTGCCCATACAATACCGGTGTGTTGGTTCTGATAGTCCACTCATAGGATAGATGGTAACATGATTGACGTCGACGCACTCTGATGAGACCGTCCTCGAATGCACCTCAGAGAAGGAGCAACAACCAGAAGAACAATAGTTTCTAGTGGGTGAGAGAGCTCAAGCACATAGAATGCGTGAAGAACAAAAAGACCACGCTGAGGAAGAAATATAAGTCACGTCTCATCGAATTTGTAACTGCCCAATAAAGACGATGTCTAATCAGATCCCCAACTGGCTGCCCCTAGGGGGGAGTTAATTTGGCTCCCCCCGTCTCATTTTTCTTTTCTTTTTTATTTTTTTTGAAAAATGCTTCGTGAGTTTCATCACTATATCTCTATATTATGTTATTCAACTTTCGTGCGAAAGAGAGACTCCCAAGACCTCCATCCAGACAATCATTGTTTAACAATAGCAGAATTGTGGAAATCGACCCCATCTAGATGGAGGTTATATGAGTCTTTTTTCGCAAAGAGACTTGAATGACAAAATATGGGGATGTAGTGATGAAAATCTATTGAAGCATTTTTCAAAGAAAAAGGAAGAGGGGGGGGGGGGGGGGAGGGCAGGGGGGACGGAGGGATCCAAGTTAGCCCCTCTCCCCCACACTCCAATTAGGAAGCCCATTTTACCCATGGTAAAGTGGGGGTGCTCATTGGGAAGCTATCTTCGCTTCCCCATCCTTTTTTTTAAAAACGAATCCGTAGAAATTCATCATTATATCCCTATATCATCTCATTCAAGTTTCATGTGAAATAGAGACCCCGACGACCTTCATCCATACAATCATTTTTAACAGTTACAGAATTTTTGAAATCAATCCCTTCTGGATGGAGGTCGTATGAGTCTCTATTTCACACGAAACTTGAATGGCATAATATAGGGATATAATTATGAAAATCCATGAATGCATTTAAAAAAAATAAAAAATGGGGCAAGGGAGCGAAGTTAGCTCCCCCATAAGGGCATCCCCATCTTACCCTATATATATGGGTTCCATGCAGTGGCAGACCTAGGATTATAGCCTAGGTGGGGCACACATAAATAGAAAATAAATAAATGATATTGCAAGAAAAAATAAATCAATATAGATATACATGTGCATAGAGACATATAAAAAATTATTTTGCATATAAAATTTTATGGAAGTGATAGGAGATAAGATGTAAACCTCCTTTTTTTAATCATGATTTGAAAATCATGATTTCAACTCATGAAAAATATCCAACATAAAATAGTGACATAAATAATGGTCAATTAAACAATTCCAAAGCACCCAAGTAACATCTACAACATTAACGTACGTATTGGTAAAAAAATTGATTCCGATTGCATTACCCAATTGGTAAAATGATATATGTTTTGCTCAAACATACACGTATATGCCTACGAAGAACGAAAACATTGTATTATTGTTACATGCATTGGAGTTTGAGACTTGTAGTGTATGACAACTACGCGGTTACAAGGGAGTTGAGATTGCATGTGCTCCTACTCCTTGAGACGTGCTCTTATCAGGGACTCGAGAGGAGAGGCGAAGTATTGGGATGTGGTATCACTGCATGGGAGGAGACTCGAGGAAGAGCATCGACCTAGAGAGAATGTGCGGAGCCAAACTGGGATTCGGGGGTGGAGTGCACGAGGCATGGGGAGGGATGGAGGTAGGGATGCAAACGGACATATACAGATATGGATATATGTATTACCATATCCTTATCCGTTTTTGAATATGAATACAGATGCGGATACATATATTGACGTATATTAAAACTATTTTACCGTATCCTTAAAAAATGATACGGATGTAAAACGAATACGGATCGCATACTAATAATGCTAGAAATGCTCTATAGATTGATTTAAAGCATACGAATTACATAGAAAACACATGATATAAATTTACTAGATGTGTTTGTATCATGAAAAGTATACAAATATGATAAAAGAAGGTATGAAATTATGTTATGTAGGGTTAAAAATAAATCTGTGGCTATATTTATATACGAAAACTGATATACGGATACAGATGTTTGCGGATATCAAAATGATATCCATATATGTATCCATTTTACGGATATGGATATCAATATCTGTATAAAATGGATACGGCGACGGATAATATATGGATATATCTGTAACCATTTGCATCCCTAGATGGAGGGCACGATTCCAATTCTAAATTCTCGGATGATGTGAGGCACAGAGGGCTCGTGTGGATTTCATACGTAATTCTCGAATGTGTGGGGGGGGGGGGGGCACAACCATATATTGCTACATTTTTAAAATTTCTAATAATACAAAATAAAAGGGATGTGAAAATTTTGGGAGGGCACGTGCTCCCCATACCCAATATATGGGTCCGCCCATGGTTCAATGGGCCAAGTTACCCCATATGGGGTAGTCAAGTTAGATACTCCCATCCTTATTTTTAATTTTTTTATGAAATTTTTTAATGACTCATGGAGGAAGGGGGATTTAATTGGACTAATAAGAGTAATATATGTTTCAAATTTCATGAAAACATACATTTCTAAAGCGTCTATGTGGAAAGCATCGTTTTCAATAATTCTAAGACCGGAAATTTCGATAGGCTTGATATATGGGGTTAAACTCAAATTTAATTGAATTTTGAATGAGAATATGATAATATTATGTGATCTGAATTCCCTAAAGTGTCGTTAGAAAATATATTAAAAATAAAAAAGAAGGGTGGGTGTAGCTAACTTAGTTGCCCCACATGGAGTAGCTCCATTTTTTTTCATATATATATATATATATATATATATATATATATATATATATATGGAAAAAATGGGGCTGCCCCCTGGGGGCAGCCAACATGGCTGCCCCTGCCCCATTTTTCGGCGTTTTTTTTATTTTTTTTTGAAAAATAAAACCATGTACATTCATCCATATATCCCTCCTACATGCCATTCGAAATTCGTCAGAAACAGAGACTCCTACGGCCTCCATCTCGATGGTATCGATTTAAAAAAATCATGTTACCGTTAAAAAATTACTGTCCGGATGGAGGCCGTAGGAGTCTCTGTTTCTGACGAAATTCGAATGGTATATAGGAGGGATATAGGGATGAATGTAAATGGTGTTATTTTTCAAAAAAAATAAAAAATTTTGCCCAAATAAGGCGGGGGCAGTCATGTTGGCTGCCCCTAGGGGGCAGCCGCATATGACCCTATATATATATATATATATATATATATATATATATATATATGAGAAAAATGGGGTTGCCCCCTTGGGGTAGCTAACAATGGCTGCCCCCGCATCGTTTTCAGCGTTTTTTTTATTTTTTTTTGAAAATATCGCCATGTGTATTCATCCCTATATCCCTCCTATATGCCATTCAAATTTCGTCAGAAACACAGACTCCTACGGCCTCCATCGAGATGGTGTCGATTTAAAAAATCCTGTTATCGTTAAAAAATGATTGTCTGGATGGAGGCCGTAGTAGTCGCTGTTTCTGACGAAATTCGATAGGCATATAGGAGGGATACAGGGATGAATATACATGGCGATATTTTAAAAAAAATAAAAAACGCCGAAAAATGGATGGAGGGCTTAGGAGTCTCTGTTTCTAACGAAATTTTAATAGAATGTGAGAGGGATATAATGATGAATATACAAATTTTTATTTTCCAAAAAAATAAAAAATGAGGGAAAAATAGGGGTGGGAGTAGCCAAGTTGGCTACTCCCTGGGGGCAGCCCCATTTACCTCATATATATATATATATATATGAGGAAGGAGCCTACTTTGTGAAGTAGGTAACTTACCTACTTCACATTTCACTCTTTGCAATTTTTTTTATTTTTTTCAAAAATGTCACCGTGGATTTTCATAATTATATCCCTCTAATATGTCATTCAAATTTCATCAAAAACGGAGACTCCTACGGCCTTCATCCATAACATGTAAAATACAACGAATCTGTGGACTGTTAAAAAATGACGGTCTGGATGGAGGCCGTAGGAGTCTCTTTTTCTGACGAAATTTGAATGACATATTAGAGGGATATAATTATGAAAACCCATGGTGACATTTTTGAAAAAAAAATAAAAAAATTTGCAAAGAGTGAAATGTGAAGTAGGTAAGTTACCTACTTCACAAAGTAGGCTCCCTTTCCTCTCTCTCTCTCTCTCTCTCTCTATATATATATATATATATATATATATATATATATAGAGAGAGAGAGAGAGAGAGAGAGAGAGAGCGGGGGGGATCATGTTCCATGGAGTAGTTAACTTACCTAATTCATTTTCATTTTTTCCATATATTTTTTATTTTTTTGAAAAATGTTTCAACGGATTTTCATACCTATATCCTTCTAGTATGTCATTCAAATTTCATTAGAAACAAAGAATCCTTTACCCTCCATCCACAATAGGCAAATTACAACAAACCTAAGATTGTTAAAATTACATGTTCTAGATGGAAGGCATAGGAGTTTCTGTTTCTAACGAAATTTGATCGACATATTAGAGAGATAATTATGAAAATCAATGGTAGCATTTTTCAAAAAAAATGTTGCAAAAAATGAAAATGGAGTAGATAAGTTACCTTCCATGAAGTAGGATCCCTTTTATCATATATATATATATATATATATATATAGGATAATTATCCAATGCGCACAGGGCTCATTTGCGATTTCATGAGCCCATCTTTTCATCCGTCCGATCTTAACTTTCAATCCCACGTTTTTAGCATCGATTAATTTAATAAATTAATGATTTCCATAAATAGTAATACTATCGTTTTGGTAACATAATATATATGGCATTGTCATTTAAACGATCTTTCATAATTCTAGAGCGTTGCAAATCTATCGATCTCATGCAAAAAAAATTATTGTTGATTCTTTCGGCGATAGCAGTTTTCGAATAGAAGGTATTTGGAATGTTTAATATTTATTTTTAAGTTTTAATTTCGTTGCTTATATATTTTCATTAGGTTTCGTGTATGGATAATTCGAGGGGGGATTTTGATCGGCATATTTCAGAAGAAATCATGGAAAATGATTTCCTTGAAGCTACTGCACGTGAAAGTAATATCCATGATAAGTTATTTTTGTTCTATTTCATCGTTTCACGATTTCATGATTTGATCACTTATGAAATTTCATATTCTTTTATTGTAAGCAGTATTTTTTTCGAGAAGTATGATTGAAATATGAGAAAGTGGTATTCATAATATCAATTTTTATTCATTTTGATACATGATCTGTAGTAATAATAGAGTTTTTATCGATTATATTTTGATTTCATATAATAAAAAGTTACAATAAACACAGTTGTTATTTTTCATATGTTACTTTGACAATATACTGAATTACTTATGTATTTACTTAATTTACTTATATGATTTTTATGTCACTATTGCTAACATAATTGTTACTTTTAATTCGTTACTTTGAAGATATACTAAGTCACTAATGTATTTATTTAATTTACTTATAAGATATTTTATGTTACTAATGTTAACATAATTGTTACTTTTTTGTGTGTTACTTTTAAGATGTATTGCGTTACTGCTCTTATAGTCATTATTAATGATGAAAATTCTACAAATTACTTGAGTAATTTAAATATTTACTTGTCATTTGCTATTAGTTACTGATATAGAAGTAAAAGTTACTGACAATTTATTATTTCATGTATGCCAGATGTTCGAACATTTCTTATGTTTCACGGAAGAAAAAAACAAGAAGTGTTGATGATCGTCGCATTCTTATTGATTAAAGAGGCGAAAATGACATATTTGACAATCATATTAAGAACATATCATTCTGTAACTAATAAAAGATGTAATTAACAAATACAATTACCAAAAAATAATTGATGTGTAATTATAATTTCAGTAACTAATCACAATGAGTCAGTAATATATCAATGTATATTCAGTAATTGTGCATATAACTTCAGTAATATTCCAACTCAAGTGTCTAATAATTATTCAGAAGTACTAAGTAACTATATCTTCAGTAACAATCAAAATGGGTTCAGTAATATGGATATTGTAATCAGTATATATTGTATGGACACTAGTAATTACATAATCAGTAATTGATGTATGTATACTAGTAACCATAACTTCAGTAACAATTACAATGAGTTCAGTAAGTGCTTATTGTAAAGTCAGTAAAACCATAACAACTGATAAGTAATTTCCATATGTAATATTACTTTGAACAAAATTCAGTAATTTAGAGACAATACTCAAGTAATATATATACAGTTCTCAAGTAATTTTTATTGTGTGTTAAATAATGTATATATCTAAATCTTATATCACATGTTCAGTAATATTTATACAATTCTCAAGTAATGGCTACTATGAGACCAGTAATAATAAATTAAATGCTTAGTAAGTCACAAACATTGCTCAAGTAAGAAAGTAACATATAATCATTAATATATTCACCTTCTATACGATTAATATGGAAATATTACTTTGAAAAAGAAGTTATTAAATACATACACATAAGGAAAAATGAATTCGTGAAATAAATAGATTGCTTCGTTGACGAAAAAGGAAAAAATATTACAGAAATGAATGCAATACGCATTACATACACAATGATATTACTAATCCTTTGTTATGTTATTACTGATCTCGCAACACACATTTAATTGACCATTGTATACATATTACTAAATTCTGCACATGTTAACTATTTGGATGAAAATTACTGATCATTATCTTCATATTACCGATCTCATAACAAGCATTTACTTGACCAAAGTATATTTAGTACTATCCCGTTGTTTGGATCTTAATAATCCGCACGAAATCATTTATTTGAATCTTTTCTTTCCAAAATCGTCATCCCTTTTTTTAAGGACATTGTTTAATTGGAAATAGAGTCATTGTTAAATACATGGTAGCCTATAATTAGAAATATGGTTATTACTAATACCGTCACCTACCAAATGGAACCAACGACTACACGTGGCGAGCCCACGTTTGGTGCTTACCACAACCCAAATGGGCACTGTGCTATCTGGATAAGCCCTCTCTCTCTCTCTCTCTCTCTCTATATATATATATATATATATATATAGGAAAAAATGGGGCTGCCCCCTGGGGGCAGCCAACATGGCTGCCCCCGCCCCATTTTTCAGCGTTTTTTTTATTTTTTTTGAAAAATAAAACCATGTATATTCATCCATATATCCCTCCTACATGCCATTCGAATTTTGTCAGAAACAGAGACTCCTACGGCCTTCATCTCGATGGTATCGATTTAAAAAAATCCTGTTACCGTTAAAAAATTACTGTCCGGATGGAGGCCGTAGGAGTCTCTGTTTCTGACGAAATTCGAATGGTATATAGGAGGGATATAGGGATGAATGTAAATGGTGTTATTTTTCAAAAAAAAATAAAAAATTTTGCCCAAATAAGGCGGGGGCAGCCATGTTGGCTGCCCCTAGGGGGCAGCCACATATGACCCTATATATATATAGGGCCTTTCAAATAGGATGCAGTCCTTCCTGAGTTAAGGAAGGCCACCCCTTTTTTGTATAAAACATGGCACTTTAGTAGAATACGTATATAGTTTGTATTATAGGTGCACGTTATAAATACAAAGCCGCATACAAAACTGCGTATTATAATACAAACATTAAAACTGCACATTATAATACAAAATTGTATATCTATTCTACTAAAGTCACTATGTTTTATACAAAAAAGGGGCTGGCCTTCCTTAGCTTAGGAAGGACTGCGTCCTATTTGAAACAAATCCTATATATATATATATATATAGAGAGAGAGAGAGAGAGAGGGCCCTTCCAATGAGGTGCACCTTTCCTTGGTGCTAGGAAAGCCACTCATAAAGACCGTATGATGAAGATCAAATGGATGAGATTAAAACCACCAAAGAAAAGCTAAGAGTGGTATTCGAAATAACTAATTAGCTAAGTTTTAGGAGGAGATTGAGCGCCTAACAAAATAAGGAAATAATTTAAAACGATTCGAATATTCAAAAATTTCTATGATTACTTCAAATTATTATTAAAAAACTTTCCTAAAATAATTTTTAAACTTAGCGATAACGTACATCCTGTAAACTATCAATGTCGTTGTGTTAAATAAAATTACTGCCAATTACAAAAATATATACTATAATACAATACGGTGCAAAGGAATACAAAATAGATGCTTGAAAAACCACCACCTGATCAGCTTCTCGAATTCCTGCGAAGAAATCAGAGAGAAAGATTTCGGTCGTTGTATCGACCAGGTGAGTTTTACAGAAGAGATTAATGTGAGTTAATCTCCTTTATTTTATTTATACTCCTAAACAAATGTATAGCGGATTTGTACGGGAGTGTCGAACTCAGGGAGGCAAACTGTTTTAAACTAGGGAAATCAATGGAAAACCTAAGGAAAAGTGTTTCCTAATTTTTATTGTATTTTTAGGAATTTTTCTGAATTTTTATTTGATTTTAGTGAATTTTATATTGTTTTTGTGATTTTTAATGATTTTATGCCCCTTTTTTTTATGATTAGGAAATATTTGAATTTTTATTTGATTTTTGTTTTGTTATTTTTATATTTTTAATGTGTTTTACTATTTTTATTGATTTTTATAAGGTTTTTATGATTTTTGTGGAGTTTGATTTATTTTTAAGGGGAGAAGATTATGTTTTATTGAAAACTGTACTGTTTTTGTAATTTTTAATGATGAAAATAATGCGAAAATATTTTCATTGTATTTTCTGAAGAAACTAGATGAAATTACCTTTAAAACGATATATTGTGCGTTTTTAGGGGATTTTTCTTGAGTTAGTTATGAATTTTTGAAGTTTTTGTGTATTTTATAATTTTTTTATTAGTTTTATTATTTAATTTTTATTTTGTTTTGGGTCTAATATGTAAAAAAACAGTACAATATACTAAATGTAATTTTTGTAGAATTTTCAAAAGTGTCTTGATATTTTTTTATGGAATTTTATATGTGTAGGGTATGTATAGTATACTATATACAGTAATAGGGGTATAGATGTAAAAACTTTAGAAAGCAGGGGCGCGTATGAAAATATAAGGGAACTCTGGGCTGTTGCGCAAATGTATCAGGTCATCACGTGCCCATCAGCGCTGCTCACCTGTAAGGACTGAATCGCAATTCCGAAAACCTGTAAGGGCGTGCCTGTAAAATTCCCAGTAACCACGTGCTCTGCACGCGCTTTTCGCCTTCGAGGACCTGTTTGTAAATTCTAAAACCTGTTGAGAACGTTTTGCAAAATTCACAGTACTCACGTGATTCGCACGCGCGCTTCTGTTAGGCTGTGCGCTTGACAGCTGGCACGTGCGTGTCCGTTCGATGGTGACGATCCGACGATTACGATTTGGGCGTGGATCAACGGTTCGGATCGGATCTGGAGCAGTTGTTGGAGATCGGACGTCTCTGAAGCGGCCTCGATGAACTGGGACGAATACGAGCTCCGGCGAGGTTTGATCGTCAAATTGGGACGCTCCTCCGCTCAATAATCGCTGCTGTCGACTCGATTAACTTCGTATCGACATTCCGCACCGAGTCGAAGTAAAAATTTCGATCCAATGCAGCTGATCGATGATCTGGAGATCAATGTCCTCCTCGCGGCTGTTGTATCCTCGATAGCTCCTGGATCTGAGCTGATAGAGCGATAGATTCGCTACAGGAGACCACAACCACCTCTGATCGTCCTTCTGCTGTTGAATGATGTCTCAGATGCGGCGTGACTGATTGGATTAGTCTGAAACGACGGAGACGAAGCTCTGCACCTGCAAACTTGAAGCACGAATGGACCGAGGACTTGGAAGCCTCGATCCTATGGATCACAGCACCACGGGGGGATGAGTGAACGAGGCTGAGTGAAGATGGAGGAGAGCCTCGAAGCTCCGGCCGTCGGATACGGCCGGAGATGGACAGAGGTGATCGGGAGTGGAGAAGCGGATGATGATCGATGATGACGATGGAAAATCGGATGATTCGGATCGTTTTGAATCAATTTTTCAACAAAAAATCCCAGAATAGAGGGAGTGAGAGGAGAATAGACTGGTTGAGAGGAGAATCGGAAGGGAGAGAAGGGAGATCGGAGACGAAAACTAACCTGGAGGAGGAGATGGTGTAGCTGAAGTGTTGCGGAGGAAATGCCTGGGGAGATGGAGCTCAGCGGAGCTCCGTAGTGATCGCCTCGACGACTGGCGCAGTCGGAGGCTGGGCGCACGCGACGGCGGAGCAGGGCTTCGCCACGGCGCGGCGATCTCGCCAACTCTCCTCCCTCTCGCTCGACAGAGCTGGAGCTGGAGGCTGTCACCCTCGGAGCTCTCTCTCTCTCTCTCGCGAAGCTCGGTGGAAGAAAAGTGGAAAATGGCGGATGGCTTCAAGGTTGGAGGGAGGAGGTCTATTTATAGGAGAAGGGGAGGATGCACCTGGACGGGAATGAGGCTGGATGGGGTTCGTTGACCGAACGGACAGGCGGTTGGAGGTAGTTGGAGTGGTTGACAGCTACGGAGGAGACGCCTGGGCGCGAAGAAGGAAGGAGGCGGGAGGCTCGGAGCTCGCGAGGCTTTAAGGGAAGAGGACGATGAACAGTGCTGGGCGGGCACTGTTCATCGTCTGACTGGTCAAACCCGCCCAAAAAAAATTATAATAAATATAAATTATATAAAGTATATATATATAAATTAGTTAAGTTATTAATTAATAAGTAATAATAATTCTTATTTATTATTTAGTTATTATTTATTTATTAATTTTTTTATAAATTTATAAATTCAATTTTGTGAATATAAATACATTTTTATATACTTTTTATAAGTTTATTTTATACTTTTAAATAGATATGTATATGTATACTTATAGGTACTTTACCTATGTATACACATTTTTTTTATTTTTATTTTATTTTATTCTTTTTTTTATTTATTTATTTTGGATTTATGTTGTTAATAATACATTATAAATAAATAAAAATTTTTTATTTATTTATTTAGGTTTATATAAGTAGCATAGGTAAGTTATCTATGTATGATATAGACCTATATATTTATATTTTTTTATTATTAATTATTTTGTAATTTTTTTTATTTTACAAGATTTTAATACTATTTCTTTTGTTCATTATAAACATATATTATGAACATTATTTACAAAATATTAATTTATAAAAATATTGAATATTGGATAAAATAGGTATTATGTACAAGAAGAGCCAAAAACCTAACTTCTTTATATGGACCCCAAAAATTATGCACCCAATTTTATAAAATAGTTTAGGAAATGCTATATACAATTAAAGGTGAGTTTGGGTGATTTGGAGTTTTTATTTGCAAGATATGGGTCTGTGAAGTTGAGATTTTGGCTTTTTATTTTGTGTATAAACTGTACAATGAGTTTTATTTTTGTCCAAACTCAATTTTGTATTTTCATTTAAATTATTATCTACAACTTTGATGAAGAAAGTTTTTTTTTTTAAGTTTGGAGTGGTTTTGATGGTAAATAAAATAGGTGAAATATTTACATTATGGAGAATGGGTAATTTATATTTTTGGTCTAGGTTTTCTTTATATTTTTTATAGGTTAAGATCCTTATCTCCCCCTACTTATTTCTCTTGTCGACCTGGTCAATATTGACCTGGTCTCGGGGTTAGGATCAGTCTGTATATTTTATATCCAGCCTTCCTTTAATTTTTATTTTCCTTTTTCTCTTTATTCTTTTATTTTGGATAATTTTAAGTGTTAATTATATAATATTAATATTAGTGGTTAGAATGTTAATTAAATGGAATTAGTGGATATTTACATGTATTTTACCAAGGATTTTAGCCAAAATGAAAGAATAAAGGAGATGAATCATGGATTCATCAATGCTGACATACATTAAAAATTGTTTTCTGAAATAAAATTGATTTCATTATAATGACAAATATCTTTAGAATATAATATATGTTTGTTGTATGACACAATATAATGAAAAACCAAAATATATAACATGTTGTAACAATTAGTCAATCTAGAATAGAGCATACATATTTGAAACTGCAATTGTCGGTATGTATATATTACATTACTATGATTTACAATATAACAGCACACAATACAATATAGTGCAGAATAATACAAAAGAAAGTCATGACATTTTGAAATTCTGTCCATATATATTGAGATGTTTAAAATTTATATAACATATAACTCTTTCAATTACTATATTACAAGGTATAATACAATACGTTCACACTAATGTTTTAATTTGTACAACCATATCGAAAAGGAAAAATTCCTTTAACAGAACTTTACACTATAAGTCAAAATTACCTTAAATGGACGACCCAAAAATTGTTAAGATGTATGTGTTTCTTTAAATTACTAATATTTACAAAAGTAAGGCCTATTATACAAAACAACAACAAGGAATACAAAATTAACTCTTCCATATTTACAATAATTGTGGTTTGGATTACGTTGTCTAGCAGACAAATGAGATATAGCGTCATAATGTACTATACTCTACAGTATAACACATTACACAGAAAACATATATATTGAATTAAATGTTTGTAATATAGGAAAAAATCGAAAATAACATGCTTTTTGGAAAATGTTATTGTCGGTATGTTTAGATTAAATTGGCCAAATTTACTAAAGATTAACATAGAATACAATAAACTACAAAGGTATACAAAAAAATCTCTGTTTTTAAGAGATTGTTGAAAATTGTAATGCAATAATAAGCATTTTTATGAAATATGTCTCTCCCAATTTACAATATGTCAAAATAAACAACAATATATGCATACCAAAACTGAAACTTTTTCTACCAGTAGCAAAAATAAATATTTCTAAGAAAATACTTAACACTGTAAATAAAAATAGAAAAAAATTGAAACCTCAACTGATGAGTGCGTTAGTTTACTATAATTGACATATATTTACAATTTAAAATATTAAAATACAATATATATCTTAAAAATCTTAATCAATGCTCAACCAACATGTATATTATGTCACGTATATTACAATACATACCAACAAAATAAAATATTGATCAATTGGATAAATTGTATTTTTTTATAAATTTTCATTCCTTAGTATACAGATTACATTATCTATTAGACAAAAAAAACACTTACCACATATTGAATTTTGATAAACGAGAACTTTTTGAATAGATTCAATTAGCATGACATACTACAAAATTTTTCTTTCTAAATTTAAATAAAATTTTTTTAATAAATCTCTGTATACTATGTATTAACAACGATGTAAATAAGAATGATCCTCTAAACATTTTAAAAAGATAGCATTGGAAAAGAATGAAGATTGACGAAAGAAATAAAACCTGGAACCGTGAAGAAGATGCAGACGTTGTCAAATGAACAATGGCAGAAAAAATTTTAAATTTGACAGTCGAATGAACAATGGCGGAAAAAAATTTGAAATTTGACGGTATAGGAATATTTGGGAAAAACATATTTCTATTTTTAGCTAAGCTAATGTAATTAATTATTAATTATTTCGTAAACAGCTACATAAGTATTTTTACTTAAATAACTCTAAGTAATAAATAGGTGGACTTTAACACCGTGATTTCCGCCATCGGTTAGAAGGAGAGCGAAACAGAGTTCCCTCCCACAGCGAAAGGCAAAGCGACTCAAGAACCCTAGGGTGTTTCTCGTCTTCGAACGACGACTACAAAGGCAGGAAGACAATGATACTGAGAAGACGACATCCAGGTCAGATATCCCTCTATGATGCTGTATTGATTAGATATCTTAGTATTTGGTTTAAAAAAAAATGACTACGTATAAAATGAAATTGAACAATGTAGATTTTTATAGCATTTGTTTATCTTTTATTTGCAAATGATGGATTTTTAATTGAACGATTTATTAATTGATGTTTACAATTTACTTTGTTAAACTAGGACAGTAACAAAATCATGTAAACAATAAAACATATCTATACTGATGGTCGAAAGCAAAAGAAAAAAATTTCAACAATAAGATGATTGTCTGATGTTTAAATTTATAGTTAATCATGCATACAATAAATGTTAGTTTAAGTGTTACACATTAATGCATCTTAAGGAAAAAAATTTAACAATAAGATCATTAAGTGTTAACGTGTAAGAAATCTTAATGAAAAAATTGTAGAGATGAGCAACAGTGAATCAGATTTCGAAGAAATTAGGGGGCCAAGAAATATGAAGGAAGACTTAACAGGAAATTCTACCGATGAGGACAGAGTGAATGAAGAAGCTGATTCAAACCGAACAACTTCATTGGTGATGAAAGGTACATGAATGTATTTTCAAATAATATCATTACACATAATCTATTAATATGATGTATTTGTTATTTGTGAGTTACAGTGATGGGTAAAGGCCTGAGAAAAACAACTGACAAAGAAGATGAGCATATTGAAGAATGCATGACAGAGAAATATGGCAGTAAGATAGATATTATATATCCCTTTATAAATTTTTGTATTTTATAGTTGTTACATCTGTTTTGAGTGTTGTATGTAAAATTAATAGAATTATATGTGTACTTCTTTAAAGGTAAGGGATATATCCAGCACCGATGCTTTATAGAGCATTTTGTTCAATACATAGACGCACATAGACCAACAGCAAAGCAACAAAGTCTTCTTAATAAGACAGCATTCTCAAAATTAATAAACGTTGGGAAGGTTGATATCCAAAGGAGGATTCTTCAATGGATTGTAGAACAATATCAAGGAGGACGACAATTCAAATTGGGGAACAGGGTTCTAATTAACTTCACAGACGAAGACATTGTAGCAATATTAGGGATTCCAAACACGGGATTTACAGTGACTGTTAAAGGCAGACACCTACAGTAGAAGAGCTATATCTCAGAAGAGATATTTGATGTTGGGATGATTTTCAATCGAAAGAAATTAGTCAATATTTTGATGGATTTCTACGATAGAGATGATGATGACTCGGTAGCTCTATACGTGACTTGCTTGATATTGTTCATGTTTTCGACGTTCTTGTTCCCAGACTGTGGGTACTCTTTCCCACGAGACTTACTCCATTACGTAGAATCTTTGGAAGATACCCGATTTTTCAACTGGTCAGATGCTGTAGCAAAAATGCTTTTGTTCAACATGGAAGATGTGCGGCATAGAATAAATCAAAGGCGGCAAGGATCGTTGAGAACAACACTTGGATATCTCACAGGATGTGTAGCATTGACGAGCCCGCAAAAGCCGCGATAAGAAATCGTTTTTATCGTTCGTGCGTGAAAATAAATATGTCGTTCGTTGTAGGCGGCTTTCGGAAACAGTCAAGAAATAACCACAATTTTTTATCAAATTTAATCAAGTGGTTTTTATGTTTATTTTACTTGGGCAAGTCCCAAGGTCGATCACAAGGAGGCAAAGGAACAACCTAGAGTTGTGTTTATCCAATTTTGAGTTCGGTTTTCAAGGTGGTCTTTTTTTTTGGAATTTTTCAATGCAATAGAGGGTGCAATATGCAAATCCGGCCTAATTTATGGACTAAAATGTGAATTACGTTCAAATGATGTCCGAAAAATACGAAACTTGGCCGAGATGTAAAATATGATGAAATGAGTGCACTGTAATTTTTTTGGAATTTTTAGATGCAATATGAATTTTTTTACGAATTTTTAATTACAAACAGAATGATTTTCAATATTTAATTTTAATAAATATTAAACCTAATTATTTTCGAGAACTAAAATTATCTAAGATCTATCACTAGGTGATGGATCCCAGAAAAATCCTAAACCTCGAAAATGTGGGGTTTAATACCTATTAAAAATCAAACATTGAAATGCACAAAATGATTTTTACAGGGCAAATAATGCATGCAAATGCAATGATTTTTGGGCACAATGTTAATCAAATTAATCTCTACGATATTTGATTTTTGGGGAATTTTTAGAGCAACGGTTAACCAATTATGAATTTCAGAGCAAGAATTGGGTAAAATATGCAATTTTCCACAAAATAACTATTTATTAATTAACCGTCAATCACAAAAATGTCCACAGCATGTCAAAATGTAGAGAATTAAAAGATGAACAAAATGCTATTTTTGTATAAAAAAAATTGATGTCTAGAAGATGCTCAAAACAGAAGGAGAACACAGGGGTACAGATGCAATAAAATAAATAAAGAAAACATGCAAGAGGGCCTATATGTAATTAACGAAAGAGCCGGGGGCCTGGATGCAATTTTTTCGAATGTTCACGTGCGCTGCACGTGACCTCTGCTGAAGGGACCTGGCGCGGAATGTGGGAACTTCGGGGGGGTTTCGTATAATTAACCCACGGTCACGTGCGGAGCACGTGACCTGGGTGACGTAAGCCTGACGTCCCCCCGGATGCACGTGCCTCGCACGTGCGCGGGGGGTCTCGGGTCGGCCCCCGGCGGCTGGTGGCGATAGAGGTCCTCCTGGCGGTGCTGTCGGCGGAGATCGGTCGGCGTCGTGCCCAGGTGTCGAACGAGGCGTGGCTGGCGAGGAGACTCGACCTCTCCTGGCGGTGCTTCCCGGCCAAGGCGGAGAAAGACCGGGCTGAGGGGCTTGCAGGTGAAGCACTGGTCGATGAAGCGGAGGTGCGTGGGCGAGTCGATGAAGAAGCCCGGTCGCGGCCGATCTGAGGCGGAGTCGGAGAAGAAGATGACGCGGCGGATGGCGGAGGGGCGCACGCCTCACGCTGGCGGCACGGTGGTTGTTGGCGGAGGAAGATGAAGTCGAGGGTGCTGGAGGTCGAAGGCGGTCGTGGCGATGAAGATGTTGTCGGAGACGTGGTCGGTGGAGCTATCCGAGAAGACGAAGGCGTTGACGCGGAGTTGTCGTTGACGGTGGAGGTTGGCGAAGAAGTCGGTCGATGAAGGTCGGCGTAGAAGAAGATATCGTAGTGGGTATCGTGTCGGCGAGGAGGGGAAGCTCCGAGCGGAGCGGATGCGACGAGGTAGAACGAGAGAGCGGGAGAGAGAGAGAGAAGGATCGAGGCAGAGTACTTGGGGCTCGACGGCGGCGCCGGAGCGAAGCAGCGGCTTCAGGGGCTTTGCTGCGACGAGAGGAGGAGCCTCTCGGATCACGCCGGCGAGGGGAGAGATGCTCACAGGCTGTCACCACCGGGAGTGGGGTCTCGACGAGGATTGGCGGATGAAGAGGAAGCGGGGCGGCGAGGTATTATTTATAGGCGAGACGGGAGGTCGGAGGTGGTTGCGGGGATTGCGGAGGCGAGTGGCGGCGGTGGTTACGAGGGAGGGGGTCAACGGCGGAGGTTACGGAGAGGCGGCGGCGATGAACTCGGGGGTCGTTAGTGCCAGAGGTTGAGGGTGACGACCCTTGGCCGTCCGATCGGCCGAGATCGGGCGGCCAAATGGACGCCACGTGGCGAGGCAAGAGGAGGCGCGGGCGCACGTGCAGTGCGCGTGCGGGGGAGGCACGTGCGCTGCACGTGCGGGCGATTTTAATAATTTTTTTTAATAAAAACTAAGCTTTAAAAAGGTGAAAAAGTCATGACACGTGGGGTTGCCACGTGTCAGCTCCAGAAAAATCTGCGTATAAAAGATTTCTAAAATCAATATAAAATAGCAAATGACCTCGGATCGAAAAAGTCCCTTCACGAAAAATGCTCGTCTCGACGAGATCTACAACTTTTATGAAGACATCAAAGCCAAATTCGGTCACATGTGAAAAGTGAATTTTTGGGGTATCCCATGTACATAGAATACCTTGATTTTTGGGTTTTCTAATTTTTTTGTCATTTTTTTAACAAGATAAAAATCCGGAAAAATATGGAAAATTCAAAGATAAATAAAAGGCACCTAATTCTAATTTTTTTGGATTTTTATTAATTAATAAAATATATATACATAAAATATAGGTCAGAAAAGCCGCGAAAATATACAAAAGAGGCCCAAAACCCAACTTTCACATACGAGCTCCGATTCACTTGAACTTGGTCTTGTTTTGAAGGTAATTGAATGTGCATTAGTTCAAAAGTGAGTAGGATCAAATCGGACACTGGATGGGGAAGATATGTGGCTTTTAGTCCGAAAATCCTGAAACTAGGGTTTGGGTTTTTGGTCCACTTATTTGGGTTAGTGATTTTTTTTGTATTTTTCATTTATTCTTGTCAGTGATGTGTACACAGTGGAGGTGGTTTTGTGGCATGTGGTGTTAGCATGGAGGAGTTAAAAATAGGGGAAGTCAGGCTATTTACAGGTCAATTTGGGCTTGGATTTTTGGCTTCTTAAAATATGCAGAAATTTAACGCTAAAATGCAATTCTTATGAAATCATGTCTGAATGCTAATTATGCAAAATAAATGCAGAAATGCAGTTGATTTTTAGGGACTTAAGCTTAATAAATGAGATTTAGAGTGATGAATCCGAGATTCATCAAGCATGCCTCTACGTAAGTAGACATGTTTCTGTATAATAATTAATATAGTTTGAAACTAATCAAGATTTTTTAAATTTATGCCAGGTATGGATGTTAGAATACTGTTGCAAGGACCTTGTCGTCAACAGAGATCTACGTCCAAGAATACGTAAATGGGCAGGCTCAATAAAAGGTTTATCGAGAAGGATAGCTTCACTCACCAATGAACAGGTATGCAATATTATATGCCACTAGATAAAACTATATATTGTGTATTGTTGTAAATATTAGACGTTTAAAGCATAGATAGTTAACTTATTATACTTCAATTATAGCAGATTTTAGGAGGTTTAAACCCACAAAAAAATGAGATATTCAAAATAGGATCAGATGAATATGTTTTCCCGTATGAAAGGTTCATTCAATACGGGTTCTCAGTTAGAAGACCACAGATAAACCTCCGCGCCCGAATAAAAGTTCCAGAAGATGGACCTGCAAGGAGAGGGAGATACAAGAGGGGAGATTTTCAAATTGTAAAAAGTCTGAATCAAGAGACTACCATTCGAGCTGGAAAGGGGTCTGAGAAACAATGCATGTGTGACGATTTTTCAAAAGAAATTGATAGGTTGCAGAAGCTAGTCGAAGCACTGAGTGATATGCACAATGATAAGGATGCAAAAATTGCATCTTACGAGATTCAAATAAGAAAGTTGGAAGAAGAGAATGATGAACTGAGAGGCAAACTGGGAAAAGATACACCAGCTGAAGCTAACAGAGAAATCAATGAGATTATGACAATGGAAGGAGACAAGAATGCGACTGAAGCTGATGCCCAAAAAAATACACTTGTGGTGGAAAACATATCTGAAATTGACCAAAAGATGGATGCAGAACATGAAGCTGAAATTAATTTAACCAAGAAAGAGTCTATTCCATGTTTTGATCTTGGTATTGGGGAGTAGGAGTCCATTGTAACAGAGAAAAATAAGATAGCACCGAGGAAGAAAAGGAAGGAGAGATCGGAAGTGCATCCTAGCTCATTGACTAAAAGAGTTAAAGAGCGGAATGCAGCAAAAAGAGATGCCCGGGATACAAGAGAAATTATTCCCAGTGAAACAGACCACGAGGTGTGTATTGTGACTTAATTCTTTATCATGCAATGATTTATAGATCTTCTTGAGAATAAATATTAAATAATTACAGATATAATAAATACTTGTTTAAATCTTATGTGTAACTACAATTTACAGTATCTCATGTGATCCGGCAACTGACTTTATCGGATATGAAAATATAAGCGAGGATCAAAGGAGGTTGATTCAGGACTTTCTAAGAGACCCAGCAGACAAGTAAGTTAGAATTTAAGATAGAATTTTATGTTTTAAATAAATATGTAATTACATTTTAATCTTTTCTTGATGAAACCTGCAGATTTAACGCCACATACTTCACACCGCTTGGAATCTTTTGCAAGGGAAAAGAAATATATCATTTTTTATATGAAAAAATGATTGAAGATAGCGTAATCAAATAATTTTATTTCATATTTTAAATATTAAAGAAATACTGAGATGATACATTTACTTTGAATACAGATTTTGGAAATGTTCATGGATGTTCTGCGACATAGATATTGTATCGGAGACACAATGTCATTCCTATTCACACCTATTTACAAGATGGTTAGTCACTACAATGTCGTGTAATTCTAATAATATAACATAATATTTACATCTTCATCATGTAGCAATATTTTGTAAATACGGTTGATAGAGCTACAAAGGAGGAGTTGAGCCATCTGGACGGCCTTCATGAATTGGAAGATGAAAGGCTGATTGGATTATCTAAGGTTTTCACAGTTATACACACCAAGAATCACTGGCATCTCCTGGTCACAGACTTCACGGCGAGGAAATTCTATGCATATAACTCAATGAGAGGATCAAAAATTCACAAAAAAGATGCACAAAAATGGGTATGTGTATTTTCAACATTTTTACATTAAAACAATCATTTGGTTATAAAGGAATTTAACAATATCTTTTTTAGCATGGATGGATGTGCGAATGCTTTGGCATGGTCTTGGTGGACGAAACAATGAACGACTGGGATATAATATATGTGGTTGACAGCCCGCAACAACCTCCTCACAGCTTGGATTGCGGTGTCTACGTGATGAAGACAATGGAATACTTGTGTGAAGGAAGGGCTTTGGACTTCAGCTTTGAGGACATTCCAAGGTTCAGGGCAGAAATCACATGTACTCTTTTGACTTGCGGACACGTTGACAATGAAGCTGGAAATTAATTGAGAGATGATGATGAATGTTGTTTTCAAGACAACGTCAAGACATATTTCGTATATGTTTAATAGTGTTGAAATTTACTTTCCTGAAACAATATTTAGTTTTTTGTGTTTAGAGGAATTTCCTGGAACAATATTGTATTTATAAGTATTTCATGGAATTCTGAACAATGTGGTTAAGTTTAATTTATTTAAGTTGGACAATTCAGCCATGTAACGTCTTTTTTTAAGTATTTTGTGCATGAATTGTATTTTGTGATGTTCTTCTGATTGTAGTATGCATATAACTTAAACATGACTTCAATACTGATATTGATTGTTTAGCACATCAATGTAAAACATCAATATTTGATATTTATCCATTATACGTAAATCATTATACATATCAAATATACAAATCAATGAAAGCATTATATTGGTCTTAAATATATTGATATTTGTATAATCCTCTGACTTCGATTATTATGGATCTGTATAACCTCATATATATTAACTATATATTACAAAAAATTAATTACTGTGTACAATAATGAATGCTATTATACAATATGTTCATTTATTGTACATTAAACTGGGAACATTGTTTCACTTAGATAATATTTTTTACATGGAAGACAATCGTTTTTACATTTTAACAACCTTCTGTTAACATGTAAAAAATTGCTTTTGTTCAAAATGGGATATCAAATATACAGATCAATGAATGCATTATAATAATACTGAACAAAACTTATTGTGAGATAATAATACTGAACAATACCCAATATGGAACATACAATGTCTGACTAATTCAGTCATATATATTACATTCAAATGTTTCCAGAAAAACTCATCACAACCACAAAACTTTTTGTGAGATAATAATACTGAACAATACCCAATATGGAACATACAATGTCTGACTAATTCAGTCATATATATTACATTCAAATGTTTCCAGAAAAAACTCATCACATGAAAACAATAACAACTACCAATCGTTTGAGTAACATCAGATCATACAATAAATATATAACAGTCAACACACTGTTATATGGAAGAATATAAATAGAAAGTGACTTTAAACATCGGTCTATATTTTAAAATGGCTGCAACTATGACCTCTTCCAGATTGATCAATAATAACCTGCAAAGAAAAAGCAGAATACATCAGTAAATTTAACATATTGTATAAAAACAACTTTGTATGTGATATCTGAATATGTTGTAATGGTTAAACTCTGTAATAACAAAATATTAAAGCTAAATAGAGGAATAAAAATTTATAAAGTAACGAAAATATCAGTTAAAAATATACCCCCTCGCATTTAAGTAATTTGCAATCTATTTAGTGGGAATCTGCCTGTCCTGAATCATCGCTGCAGAGAAAATTTTATGTTATATCAACAAAAAACAAATATAAAAATAATAAACTGGTTAACACTGCATACCAGTCTGAAGTTGCTTGAACCTTGTTTGAAGGACAATTCCTAGAATCATGACCAACATTATACTTCATGCAAGCTTTGCATTGTCTGCCTCTATTCCTTTTTAATTCTTGTTGAGAAATTCGGCGACTGCCTGAACCTTTTGGTCTTCCTCCCCTTCCACTACCTTTTGTTTTTTGCAGTAACAGGGACAAGTACATGGTTATTATTATCATGATTTTCCAAATGAGATTGATCCTGTGATACATTTGATAATCTTTTTTTTGAATTTAAACTTTGAACTTCTTCGAGCAATTTCAGAAGCTTTGCTTTTACGAGAAAAAAAATATCATCATATTCTACGCTACTTTCAGCAACAATCTGAGAACATATATCATTTAACTGTCCAGACCTTTCATGTTGGGGATTTTGGTTGTAGATTGGATAATTACCAGACCTCTTAATATTCCTGATCCATCTGGGCATGATAAAAGAACTTGAAAGAAATGAATCTCCTCTGAACTTGAGAACAGCAAGTAAATGCCTACATGGTATTCCTTGAAATTTCATTTTTTTGCATTCACAAGATAGATAATCAGTCTGATGAATTTCATTAACTATTCTATCTCTAACAGACTTATCGATTGATGAAACATTGTAACATGTCGATTCATCTTTTATTTCAGAAACACGAACGTTTAACATCATTAACTCCTTCAACTCTTTCTGGAACTTGTAAAAAATCCTTTTCGAATAAACATCAACCATTTGTTCTTTCAAAGTCCATTTGGTTCTTAACTTAGGCCTTCTAGTCTTTGAATCATGGTCCATATCATTCTCACGTTCTCTTAACCTCTGGATGGCTGTCTGGAATCTAGAAACAAACTCTAAAAGAGTGTTCTGTTTAGTAATAGAATTTTGTAAAAATGAGTTCATACTTTCACTCCTTTGAGTGCTACGCATCCCAGCAAAGAATGTGTCATTAGTATATACATCTATCCATTTCTGTCTTATTTCATACTTCTCTGCTAACCATTTATTCTCAAGCAATCCAAACTCAGAAATGGCTGCTGACCAACCATCTTCAAATTGATCAATAGACTCACTCCGCCAAACAAGCCTGCTAAATGTTTTAAGAGCCTTGACAATTTCCTTCAATCTACCCAGTTTAAGTTTCAGCTTTGTCATAATATGTCATGTACAAAACTTGTGAACAGTGTTGGGAAATGAAATACGGATTGCAGCACCTATTGCTGGATCTTCATCAGTGATTATAGAAATATGGTGTTTTCTAACAGCATCAAGGAATTGATTAAATAACCAAGTAAAACTTTCTGTTGTTTCTCTGTTGATAAATGCATTACCAAAAAAAATTGAGCAACCATGGTGGTTAACTCCACAGAAAGATGCAAATATTAATTTGTATTCATTGGTTCTATATGTCGTATCAAACAAAATTGTATCACCAAAAACCTTTTAATCTTCGATGGATACACTGTCAGCCCAGAATAAATGTGTGAGCCTATTGTCCTCGTCAGTTTGATAAGAGTAGAAAAATTCAGGCGTCAACTTTTTACAGTTATCAAAGAGATCTAACACAAGTTTTGCATCCAAACCATCACAACGTCTTCTCACATCCCTGTTAAGGTTGTATATATCGCGCACAATGCCACCAACTTTGTTGTTTGTAATGAAACCGTTATCCAAAAATGCCGATTGTTTTGATGCAGGAATATTAACATCAGTCATAGACTTGATAAGCATTTTAGCAGCTTTAGAGAACTTTCTATTGGCACGAAGATATAGCCGTTTGCTGGGGGATACAAGGTTATGATTGTGCTCTTCATTGAAACAAACCACTATCCAGTCATGATCAACAAACCTATATTTAACCGACATCATGGCCTTACAACCAGTTCGAACAACACCAACAGCTCTCTCCGATCTTTCAAACATACTTTCATCGCTGCAATCACTGTCAACTAAGAAACCATCTCTTGTTGATGAGGAAGCTCTTGATTTTCCTTCTTTCCAACATACAAAACTCTTAAACACCAGTGTCTTGTTTCTAGTTACTCTATCAACTCTATGTCTTGTGCTACTTTTGCGTACATTGAAACCCTCCCTTGTAGCATAAGCTTCATAAAAATTATATGCGTGTTCAACGGAACCAAAAACCATACCAACAGTGGGTATATTCTGATAACTAGAACAGTTTGCGATTGGGGAACATCGATCAACTGCATTAATTCAAATATAATTGAAAAACATGTTAAATCTAATGATGTTTTTCACATATATATCGAAAAAGATTGAAAAATATTAACAATATTAACTTTAAGAACTATGAAGATATATTGTTTGTATAATTATTAAATTTACACACTAACAATATTACCTGAAAAGGATGCATCAGTTTGTAGGCACTCTGTATATGTGATCTTTGCTCCAATATCCTAATATAAAAATAACACAATAATAAATTTACTTAAAAAAAATAAAAGTTTATATGGTATCTCATTACCTCAAAATTTGGAAGACAGTCTTGTGCAATATCTCTGGAACGTATGGCACCCCATATATTTCCTGGTAATATACAAAGAAAGTGAGATTGCGTAAACTAAACTAAGAAAAATTAATATAGAGCAAGAAAATGTACAATTCAGATTAATATTTTACAATGGAATATGTTATTAATTATTGTGTATTATATTTGGTATATAGGGCATCCGAAAATGGTCCTGCCAAAAGTCAAAAAAACGTGAAATTGTGTAAAATATACTAGGAAATATTACCCAAAGTAAATAAAATTTAAAATATATATAAATATTGTATAATGGATTATAAAATTAATTCTAGTGAAATATATTTGTAATAAATGTCACCCGAAAATGTTACTGGTAAAAAAGAAAGAACGAAATATTATGTAATTTATATAAGGAAATAGTAAAATAAATTAATATAATATACAATACAATCAAATATTGTACAATGGACCGTGAAGTTATATATATTATGTTGAATGAATATATTGTAAAATATGTCGAATGATAATAAAATATAGACATGTATTATTGTATAATGTCAATTATATATCAAGACAACAAATTAAATGAAAACACGTTTATTGACCATAACTGTAAATCTAGTACAATTTAACATAAACTTGAGAACAAATTGAAGAACAAATGTAATGATTACATAAAAATCATATTAATTCTACTAAAATCAAAAATTTGTATAATATTAAAATACAACACCTGTGGAGAGAGGACAGATATCAGAATTGACGTGACCTGTATCTTCAGTGCTATTTTCCTGTTACAAAAAATCACTATATACATCAAATCGAAATATTTTTTGAAGAACAACAAAGAAATATAATGTAATAACCTGGAATCCTTCTTCATAAAAGTTAGGCATAAACTCCGATGCAGAATCATCGCTTGATGAAGAATAGGAATCGTCCATGGTGAAGAACGAATGTGGATGCAAAAGATTAAACGTTAGAAAAAAGAATTAAAATTAGTATAAAACCAAATACCGTAATTTAAGGGATAATTAAATAATTCTGGTGCCGGATGAAGAATCTAAATATAGGAAGAAGAATCGTTTATAAAAAAAGAACGAACATCACAAAATTGATTGAGTCATAAAGCCACTAATTTACTAAATATAGAAAACCGGGAGTGGTATATTGCGATGGTTTAACATGGTTTCGCGTGTGTGATTATAGACGGCTGATGGCCGTAGATGCAGATCAGACGGCCAATATTCGTGGCTTTCCATATAGCAAGGAAAGGTGCACCTCATCTGAAATATTCTCTCTCTCTCTCTCTCTCTCTATATATATATATATGAGGTAAATGGGGCTGCCCCCAGGGAGTAGCCACTTGGCTATTCCCACCCCTTTTTTTACCTCATTTTTTTTAATTTTTTTGGAAAATAAAAATTTGTATATTCATCATTATATCCCTCTCACATTTTATTAAAATTTCGTCAGAAACAGAGACTCCTACGGCCTCCATCAAAACATGGTCGATTTAAAAAATCATGCGACCGTTAAAAAAATGACGTCTGGATGGAGGACTTAGGAGTCTCTGTTTCTGACGAAATTTTAATAGAATGTGAGAGGGATATAATGATGAATATACAAATTTTTATTTTCCAAAAAAATAAAAAAATGAGGGAAAAATAGGGGTGGGGGTAGCCAAGTCCTCTCACATTCTATTAAAATTTCGTCAGAAACAGAGACTCCTACGGCCTCCATCCAAACATGGTCGATTTAAAAAATCCTGCGACCGTTAAAAAAATGACGTCTGGATGGAGGGCTTAGGAGTCTCTGTTTCTGACGAAATTTTAATAGAATGTGAGAGGGATATAATGATGAATATACAAATTTTTATTTTCCAAAAAAATAAAAAAATGAGGGAAAAATAAGGGTGGGAGTAGTCAAGTTGGCTACTTCCTGGGGACAGCCCCATTTTACCCTATATATATATATATATATATATATATATAAGTTAGGCACTTTTACCCATGCAAAGCACGTGGTTACTATCAACTATTTGGAGGAGCGTGTAATTCAAACTTTCTTAAGGATCATCTATGCAAAGAAAACTTATAAAAGAACAAGTGCATTATAGGACATCTATGAGTTACTTAATAAAAAGTAGGGATTTTAACTCGGCAGACCCTATAATCTTTGCTAATGACCTCTACAACCTTTGAAACATCGATATTCCTCCTCGACCCCGTAAACTTACTAACTCTTACCATATAAACCATGTGGTTAACCTCCATCTATTTATCCGTTAAAAGTAACCGGATCCCGTTACACTCTTTGATGTTATGCCTATTTTATTTATTGAAATTACATTAACTGCCACTCCCTCTCATTTCCCCACCGACCAGCACCAACCATCTCGTCAACCTCCATCGTCGTCGGCACTCCACCCTCCTCCGGCACTCGACCCACTGCTCGGAGCCGACCTGCACCCACCCCCAGCTCGCAGCGGAAGCCCCCACCCCCCACAACCATGCCGCTCCAAGCAGCCTCCCGCAGCCGCAATCCCCTCCTGCTCCGAGCAGCCTCACCCTCCTGCAACCTTGCCGCTCGAACCCCCCTGCACCCAACTCCTGCTCGCAGCACCCCCTCCCTCCCGCAATGCTGCCGCTCCTCCAGCCCAGGTCGAGCCGCAGCCCAGGTCTACCGGGTAAAAATCCCTAAAAAGTATTACTATGATATTCTGTGCAAAGAAAAACAAGACAAATATACATAAAAAATTAAGACTTGTTGCAAGTCAAAGTTAGAAATGGCGGGACCCACAAGTATCATTGCTGAATAAGATATACAAAAAGAGTAAAATGCGAATGAAATATTGTAGGATTTGTTTGAGAAAAAAGTTATGGGAGGCAAAAAAATGCACATAACACATATTTTCCAGATTTGCATAGATTATTGTTGAATAAGAAATTGACCGACGGATACCTTCAGAAAGATATCCAAGTGTCGAGTCTGGACATCTGAGGTTACTATACTCTTCCTGCCAATCAATTGATTTCCTAAGACTCCGCTTAAAACTTATTACCAGCACAATGCTTGTAACGCATATTAGCACACTGCACATACGGTCACCTCATTTTATTTCGATGTCAACTTGTACATTCAAATGAATTTAAGATACAACCAAATAAAGAAAGGTAATAGAATCAGTCTGACACATTTCCATAATATCCAGTTTCATGTATTTTTCTAGGCAGATATGTTGCCCAGAATCTGAAAGAGGAGGAGAGGATTTCATGATCGGATAAAGTTATAGATGTATATAAAGGTAAATCAAAATACATATCAAGTACAGTTTCCGCAGCTGCAACTGAATTGACTTACATAAATGAAGAAATAATGGCAGGCTGCACTCTTTTAAAGATGAGAAGAGGATAATAAAGCCAAAAAAAGCTAGAAATCAAAGCAAAGCAGAATCAAAGCAAAGCAATCTTTCTCATTCTCCTGACACTGCATCTATTTGTTTTGAAGAATTACTCTCTCGAGAATTCAGCAGCAATCAAAGAAAATATTTCTGATAGGATTCAATTTTCCCTCAATCACTCTTTGTTAACCCAAATTGGAAAAAATGACATGGATCCCTTAATAGAATCTACAAGGACATAAACAAAAAAGTTTTCATAAATGATTTCCATTTGACAATGATTCAGGTGACAAAAACATAGACTTCCTTTCAGGAAAGAATTGGAAAATATTTGTGGCTAGAATCAAATATTTGGCTCTCCTGAGTTTTATTCAGCCTTTCAAGTTGGACCAAAGGGCCTGATGTGAAATAATATAGCATAGATCTACAAATCAACAAAGCAGTGACCCTATTCTTCATTGTATTTGTGCAGGCTGAGGAACTGTGAATGTAAAATCGTGTGCACTGAGCTATGTTATTTGCATCGAGAGTCTATACAAAAGATAGAGCTGCACCTATCTAAAAATAATTGTAGAGCTACCTGTTTTTTCTGAAATCTTACATGAAGCAGCAACAACCATGAGTGGTCTAAAGCTTCATGGCTCCCATACCATTTCTGTTTATCCATGTCTCGCTCCCATGCATTCGATCTTCCTGATTACTTGTCTTCAAACAGGAGCTCGCCTCTTCATTCTCCGAAGATCCTGGCCTTTCAGTAAGGAATTGTTCCCAAAACAAATCATTCACCCGTCCACCAGCAGGTGCACTTGGTTTGTTATTGGTTGCGGAAATCGCTTGGTTACTCGTGGCCGTGCCAATATGTTTGTCCCCAGGACTGTCTTGTTCCCTAGTTGTCCTCTCAAAGTGATCCTCTTTGCGCATGTTGTTGGAGCCAAGGCATGCTTCTTCTTCCATGTTTTGATCCGTCGACTTCGAAACTCTATCTGCAATATTCTCATTGAAATGCAAAGTGGACGAAGCTAGTGTGAGATTCAATTGACAGGACGAATCTCGTGGCTCCTCATCTTCGTTGATTGGAAGCCATGGCAACAAACTGCTTCTCTTCTGGCACATTGACATACTAGTATCTGCGAGTTCTTCCTCGGGCAAGAACAAACGACATTCTATCACATCAGGATTTCCATCTACTTCCACTGTCTGTGGTCTGTCTCCGCACTCGCGCAACCTCTGGTGTTTGCACAGATCCAAATCTCCATTGGAAACAGCTGGACACAGCTCTAACTTGAGCTTATTGGAAAAATCCTGAGGGAACAACTGCCCGAACTCAAGTGGTTTTGAGGTGCTACTGTGACCATCATTGCTGCAGCTGTTATCCGCAAGCTCCGAGCTCCCATCCATAACTCCTCTCGAAAGTGACCTCCTCCTCTTCGGGACCGAGGATGCATCGACTGATGCGAGGAGCTGCTTGACAAAGGTCGGATTCTTAACAGCCCGATGTAAGAAATTAATCAGCCTCTCCTGCCTCTGCTCCATACCCCCCAACTTACTCTCCATCTCTGCAAACCTCACCCCGCTCTCAACCTCCGACAGCCGGGACTGCCGCAATTCTTCTCGAAGCGTATCCCTCTCCCTAGAAAGCCGTTCAATCTCCTCCTCCAAAGCCGCCCTCTCCGAATCCACCCCCACAATCGGATTACTATGGCTATGGGTCGGCTTCTTCCGGTGAATGTTCTTCAGACGGTGCCTCTCTCCTCTTACAAAATCCTCATTCCTGAACACCCACTTCTCGGCGTCGACCTTCCTGAACCCCTGCGCCAAACAGATCAAGATCGAATATTGACGGATACCCAATATTCCAAACACCAACAGGAGATCATGCACGCAAAAAAACGGAATTTGGAAGAAAAAATCACATAGGTGTTGAGCTGGCGGATGAAGCTGGAGAAGTTATTGTGCTTGAAATAGGAGGGGAGGAGGATGCGGGCGAACTCGAGGGGGTCCCAGACGACGAAGGTGTCCCGTTTGGATCCCCAGGAGACTATGACGTCGGAAGAGGAGTCGTCCACCATGTCGTAGGTCTTCTGGAGGAAAGGGGCGGGTCCGCCGCCGGCGACCTGCGGATCCATGGCGGTGGTGAAACCCTGATTTGGAAGGTTCACGAGCAGGACGGCGAGGACTTCGTGGAGGGAATCCAAATCCACCTGGCAAGAAGGTCGGCGAAGCTTCTGGTGGTCTTCGGTAGATCCCGGGAGGTATAGGAGAAAGGTCGTGATTGTTATGTGGGTGGGGATAAGATCTCGGCCGTTGATCTCACGGGAAGCTCGGGTATTGTTCATAAATGGGAACTATATGATGCCTTTGGATGGAGGTTCATGAATGCGAGTTCGGAAAGCTGGGTAATGTCCAAGATCCCATTTATGGATTCTAACTTTATTATGTAACTGCCACTTTCTTCTGCAAGTTTTCAACCATATGTTTAAACCATATGTTTACAAAATGATATTCTAGTTGGACATATTTGAAAATAAGATTGATTTCCTCGTTATATTTGAAACGAGGCATGTAACTTTGATTTTGACGCCTACTTGACGTCCTTTTTTGAAAATTTATCCTTAGGGAAATTGTTTGAAAGTAGAAGGTGAAGCCATTGTTAGCAGAAAAAATGGAGACATGTAAGAAAGAACGACATGAAAATCAAATGAAATCAATGGTTTTGGTTAGCATTCAAATCACTATTGAACGCCAGATTATAGTGCTCTATCTTACCATGCAAATACTAGTCGCTCAAAAGTAGTCGAGGTCCATAATGGAGAAATAAGGAGTATATATTGTTCGAGTGGATCTATGCAACTAGCACCAATCTGAAAAAGCAACTGAAAAGATTGAGAGGATTCTTTTATAGCCAAGGATCAGCTCCCTTAGAGGATGATGTTCACCTTTATCAGGTTTGCGCTCGTGCGCTTTAGTAGTTTTACTGAGATAGAAGTTGGGCAACTCCTTGGGATTCTTATGTTGAGAATCGTCCATCATCAGTGGTGCTACTCTGCTAGAGCAAAGAATTTGTACCCATCTCCGCTTGGAGGCATTGATCCCTATGCTTGTTATCATAGATCTGTTTGTACTTTATTGTTATTTGTTGAAAAATGATTTCGCACAGTCAAACATAAATAAATTCACAATGAGGTACACTGATTTACGTACAAAAATTCCATCAATGAAATGGAGAGAAAATCGACAAAGAGATCAAATCCACTATCTCAAAAAAATATTACAAGAATCCTAAGAGAGTTATGGTAGGTATGTTATCTCTCCTGGAAATACAATGTATATTAAGAAGATACTTTTCAAAATTTTAGCCCTATGGAGTCGTTTAAATTTTGTCCCTTAAAGATAGATCCTCATAATCCTAATAAGAATACGATCCAAATCTTAATACAAATATGATCCAAATCCTAAAATAGGATATAATGATTTAAGGTATATCCAATAAGTAGGATCCAAATTCCAATACAAATATAATTCAAATTATAATATAGGATAGAAGGATTCAAGCCATATCCAATAAATCTCCATTTTGATTTGAACTCTTTACAAAAGTAGTGATTTGTATTTCTTCATCGTGAAGCTTTGTCATGACTTGATCAAACCAATCGAGTTCATACAATTTTTGAACCTGATTGGTTAAAGGGATTTGTAATCATGTCTGCATGATTGTCTTCAGTAGGGATCATCTTCACTTAAACCTCACCTTTTAAACCTCACCTTTAACTATCAAATCACATATGAAGGGATATATGATATTAATCTGTTTTTTTGTTTATGATGCATTTGATCTTTCGTCAAATGAATAACATTCCAACATTCATTGTGAATAATCATGGTCGATTAATTAGAATTCGACTATACAAATAGTACTTTTAGTCACAACTTTTATTATCCCATATGTAGTTGTCATGTATTCAACCTATGTGGTGGAAAGTGCAACTATATGTTGCAAGGTCACCTTCTAACTAATTACACGTCTTTTGATGGTAAAATCACATACCTTGTCAAGGACCTCTTCTAGTTGCGATCTCTAGCATACTCAACTACCATATAGGGTACTAGAACCATTCTTACTTCTCCCAAACTCAAAACATTAGCTTGGATTACCACTCAGGTATCTCATGATCCACTTTACCACAAGCCAATGTTCCTTTCTAGGATTCGATATGTATCTACTTGAAATAGTAACTGCTTTCATAATGTCTAGATGAGTGCAAATCACAACATACATAAGACTTTCGACTATACTCGAGTAAGGGACTTGTGACATGAATTCATACTCACCCTCAATGCCTTAGTGTGATTATGTGGATAATTGAAGTGCATGTCTAAATGAACCTACCATTTGACATGCTAAATGCTCTAGAACCTTTTGCTAGTAGGCTTAATTATACTTTTCTAGCCTTGCTTTTTAAAGTATCTATATGCCAAGAATTTTCTTAGCAACACCCAAATCCTCCATCTTAAATTCTCTTCTTAGAAATGTCTTTAATCTACTCACCTTAGATTTATTCATGAGTGCAACTAATATGTTATTTAGATAGAGAAGTAAATAGGTGAAAGGACCATCTACCATTTTTTTAAAGTAGACACAAAAATTATATTTTCTTTTGCAAAAATCTCTTTCAACCATGAAAAATTTGAGGCGCGTGTGTCACTATCTTGAAGATTGCTTATGATCTTCTATTCCTTCAATTGCAAATTTTTCATGTTCGCGCATGTATATCTTCTTTTCAAGCTCCTCATGTAGGAATGCTATCTTGACACCATCAAGTTTTACAGCTCAGCTCAAAGACATGAATACCACCATGGTCAAAAAAATCATATGGATATGAGTTTCATGACATGTGAGAAATAATCGTTGTAATCAATAACCTCTGACTGAAATCTTAAGTCTGACTTTATATATTTACAATGACAACTCTAGAAGTACATTCTTTTTTCTTGAATCCACTTACTAGAATTTTTGTTTAAGAGACTCCATTTCTTCCCTCATGGCCAAGAAACATAATGTGGAATTTTGTAGTGAAACATCTTTTGTGAGATTTCTCGGTTGTACTGCAAGTTCCCTATACAACCAATAAAGCTTGTGCAAATGTGGAATCTATATATCTTGTGTGCCTTTTAATTATACTATGTGTGCATCTAAGGGTGATGGTATCCAATTATAATGCCACATCATCCTCTTCTTCTTATGTATTATACATGTGGTTTGATATAGTTGTTCTAAATCATAATGGTAAATCTCAAGCTCCACATGCTTGTTGATACTCACATATGCATATGTATCGTAAGAACGAACAACAAAGTTTATTAAAAAATAAGGCATTGTGGACTCAAGAAATATAACATTTTACTCAGTAATTCGTTGGGGTGGTTTGGGATCAACATATCATAAACGATATCTTTTCACCTCAGAGGGATATCAAAGGAAATTACACTTTAAGGATCTCTATATGCACATAAGCAGGGCATTCAAGATTTTTTTCATAGATTTAAGTAATCAACAGGTTTACCAAACCATACCTTTTGAGTTTTATTCTCCAAAATTGATAATGAGGAGGATTCGGGGAGATATGTTGCGTGAAATATAATATTTTCCTCATTAATCAGTTTGGGTGATTTGAGATCAACATATCATAAAACATATCATTTTACCCCAGAAAGATATCATAGGAAATTACATTTCAAGATCTGAGATCTAACTTTTCTTGGTCTATATGTGTATAAGTAGGAGGGCATCCAAAATTTTTCAGATTTGATTAATTAGTAGGTTTATCAAACCATATCTCTTCTAGAGTTTTATTCTTCCAACTTGATGATGGGGAGGGTTGGGAGAGATATGTTGCGATAGAAATCACTTCTACATAGAAATCTTTTGAAAGCTGGATATTAAGTAGTATGCAATGAACCTTCTCCAAAATAGGTCTATCCATCTGCTACGCAATTCTATTTGTTGTGGCATGTCTTATGGTGTGATGCTTGACGATATCGTCATCCTTATAGAACTCACTGAATTCATTTGAAAAAAATATTAAGTACATTATCATTATACATACTTCTACTCCCTTTATGTCTGTTAAGATGTTTAAGTTATCTTATCGGTCTTTCTACATTATGTATTTCTATTGTCCGATCCATGTAATTTACCTATAGAGATTTTCTCCTATATAAGAGAGCTCTAGGGTTAGATAATAATATATTGAAATTTTTCCTCAACATGGTATCAGAGTGACGGTCCTAGACCGGAGCCTGTAACCTAACCCTAGCCGTTCCCCACCAAGAATCCCTCACCCTCCTCACGCCGACGCCTCATCCTCCTCACGCCGACGCCACCTCACGCCAGCGCTGCCCCCCGCAGGCCGCTCCTCCACACGACCCCTAGCGCATCCCTCACACACGCGTGGGGCGAAGCCGCTTCCCCTCTAGGGCTGTCACCAGCATGTGTGCTCTTCGTCTCATCCTTGATCTCGGGTTGGGTTCTCCTTGGACTTCTAGGGCGTGATTTGTTCATCTAAAACATCCTCGCCACCAAAAGGCAGAATCGAAGAATGGAAGAGGTTGTGGTATAAGTCTACACCCACAACCATCTTCATTTATGCTTGTGTAGACACAAGTCTTGTTTGTTGCAAGTCCCAGTCTTGGTGATTTCTGTCATTATGGTTGATAACAAGGTAGATGGCTCGTCCATGGGGGGCTTCAAAGGTCCAACCCCAATCATCAAAATGGATGGCACGAACTATGAACTGTGGGTCATGCAGTTCATGAGTCCGATGCAGTGCAATGGCAAGAAGTACATCCTCACAGAGGAACCAAGTGACAAGACTGGGATAAACACCTCATGAGAGGCAGATGATGCTTACGCACAAGTATGGCTATCTGGGACTGTGTCTTCTGAGATAGCTAATGATATTCTGACTAGCCAACGATGAAGGCTCTGTGGGAAATTCCCGCAGCCACATTTTCACCAGCGAAGAATGAGTCAAAGATATTACAGCTCCAGCACGATATCTTCACATCCAAGCAGAATGGTCGTCTCATTCATACTCTCTATACTTCCTTGAGGGCTATGTTTGAGAAGCTACATGGTTACATTCCCTTGACTGCTACGCCAGAGCAGCTCAAGGCATACAAAGATTCTGTGATGACTGGAGTCTTTCTAGCGGCTCTTGATTCTGAGTATGATGCTGCTCGTACCCAGATCCTTACTGATGCTACTATACCTCTAATAGAGGAGGCATATCATAGACTGAGTAGACTATCTATATCCTCAGGAGGTACTCTACGATCATAGACATCTTCAGCTATGGCTGCCTCTCGTGATAGGGAAAGCCATTTACCATATCATGGTAGAGGGAGCTCTAGCCATGGCCGAGGAGGGGGTGGTCGACCCCGTCAGCCATGCACCTATTGCCATAAATCCGGCCACTCTGAGGATACATGCTATTGCAAGCATGTGTTTCTTACTTCAGCTCGGGTTGCAGAACAGATACAACCAGTTGGAGGATACATAGTTCCTTGCCTCTATATTCCATTGTGACATTAAGGACCATGTTTAGTCTGTACTCTATGAGGTCATGAGTATTTTACCACCTTTCTCGATGATTATAACAAATCTTCTTGAATATATCGAAGAAAGGATGTTTATAAATAAATAAAATTGTCAAGTCCTTTCACTTTATAAAAACTTCTTTCTCTGCATGTGTTAAGGCTTTCAAGACTAACACCTCTCTTGAGTTTGTTCAACAAGATTTATCCACTTTCTTTACTACTCAAGATAACCTTCACCAAACCTCCTGTCTGCACAACAAAATGCAATTGCGGAAAGGAAAGCTCCCCATTCTGTGAACATTGCATGTGCCCATTTTACTCATGTTAAAACCTATAAGAGGAACGTCTCGAATACCCTCTTTGGTCCTCAATGGGATAACTCATTTTCCATCTTGTATAAAAAATGAGGAGTGTTTCATCTACCTTTGAAGATTTTTTTAGTTTCACTGCCTGTGTCCACATCTTTCATACTAATGAAAAAAACTATCTGCTCATGCCATCGAGTATGTCTTTCTTCGATACTCTCAGAACTAAAAGAGATGCAAATGTTATGATCTCGTCAATCATCAGTACCATATCTATGGTATTGCTACCTTCTTCAAACTGATTAGCTACTTCACACAGTTTGTCAGTGATATTCTTTTGGAGCTTCCTCCACCTCTCATTGTCTCGAAAAAGAAGCACATTATACAACCTACTTTAGTTCCTTTACATGTTCTTCACTTGCAGGATGATGAGCCATATTCAAGTAGACCCACTACTTCTAAATATAAATGCTTCCTCAGAACTCCCCATTGAATTTCAGAAACCCATGAGGCACTATTCTTTACACCCCTTGTCACACTTCACTTCTAGTGAGAGTTTATGCAACTGTGACATGAATTCTGAATCATCGCAATTCCTTTCAAGACCATGGTTGAAAACATGATATGGATGAGGATATGGACATGCTTATTTCAAGGGACACATGCGATTGTGCACCGTGTTCGCCAGACATGACCCACTGTTGCGTGCAAATGAGTCTTTACAACCAAACACGCTGTAAGAATGAGATCTATCTGCAGTATTTTATCCATTGTAGCTAACGAGAATTGGCCCATATCTCAACTAGATGTGAAGAATGCCTTTGTGTATGTGACCTAGAGCATGAGGTTTATATAACACAAGAACCATGTCACTTCATCAATTGGGAGTATGTACGTTGACTTCGTAATGCTATATATGGTATAAAGCAAAGTCCATGCACATGGTTTGACAAGCCTACTTCTAAGATCAACCCCATTAGTTTTTATTGGACATTATCTACTTGTTTTGTGTTCATCAGACATAGACTATTAGGTACCGTGATATTTGTTATTTATGTTAATGACATGATTATCATTGCTGATGACAACACATCAATTATTGAGACTAAGACCTTTCTTTGGAAGGTATTTGTCACCAAAGACTTTAGTCAAATCATATAGTTCCTAGGTGTTGGGGTAATACACACGACATAAGGAATACACTTGTCATAGAGGAGGTATTACTTGGGTTTCCTTACAAAATCTAACTTGGATATAAACCATCAGGAATCCCAATAGAACTATAGAGACATGCTACCTCTACAGATTTTGTGTTTGAAGCCACTATACGGTATAAAGCCTAATGGAAAAACTACTTCGACTCACTGTTACTTGTCCTGATATATTATATGTCGTGAGCAGAACTAGTTTGGACATGGAGAAGCTTCACTACATTGGTTGGATGTTCTTTTATCCTTCTATACTTGAAGGACTCTCCAGGAATATACCTCTTCTATGGGGATAAAGGTCACATTGATATCACCGCCTATGCAGATGATGGTTATGCTAGTTCTCCCGAGGATAGATGATCCACTGCTGATTACCCCATGTTTGTCGGCAAAAATCTTGTTACATGGTGAAACAAAAAATAAGTCGTTATCTTAAGATCAAGCACATAAGCAGACTATGGAGCAATGGCTCAAGCAACATATGAGGTTACTTGTCTCATCCCCTTTCTACATGACATGGGCTCCTTGCTACTACTCATGTTTCTCTTTCTCTTTCTCGTGACAACAAATCCGAAGGTGTATTCCTTGCATTTATATCCCTCGTCAAACTTCACCTATTTTCATTTGCATAGCAAATTTGCATAAAAGTTGAAAAAAATCATCTATTTTTCATGCATGCATAACTAATCTAGAAAAATAAATAAAAATGTATTCCATATATTATCTAATTTCCTTGATCCAGGAAAAACATTATTTTTTTTCCAAAATTACAATTATGGTTATTTTGTAGATAATTAGGAGATTATATATTATACTAATAACCTTATTTTATTTTAATATTTTATTTAACACAAAAATCATTTCTAAAATCCCCAAAAAAATTTAGGATAAGATATTTTATTTTAACACCAAAAATAATTTTAACACATTCTTATGTAGTGTTTTGAGCCTTGAAACAATTTGGCAAATTCTACTATAGGCATATATTTGGTTTCAAAACACGTAATCTCTTCATTCACATCGATTTTGCGTATCATTTTTATTTGCATCATTTCAAAACAAAAATATTAAAAATAGTATATCTTGTGAATCTTGATTTGCTTGATTATCTTATTGTGAACTTGGCCCACAATTTTACTACACTAAGTTCAACCTTGGTAACTTGTCCAGTAAAATAAAAATATATACACTACCATATTCATTCACTTAATTTTTGTGTGGTTTTCAGTTGACCTGATGTCTCGAGTTACAACTAACTCGACAAAATTTAAAAAGGGTTTAAAGGCTTTTCACCACTTAACCACACCATTTTCTCCATCTCTCTACCTTCTTTCTATCCCTCACAACAAGGGATGCAAACATATATAGATATATGTGTTATCATATCTTTATCCTTTTTAAAATATGGATACATATATAAAAACAAATATCTTGCTGATATTGAAAATTGCAAATGGTATCCTTAAATAAGGAACAGATATGGATAATCATAATCTGGGTACAGATAATTTACAAACGGAGACGATTTGTACTATGGACAACGAAATTTTTCTAAAACTTAAACTCAATGTCAGAATTACACAAACTACAAATGCAATGAAATAAAAATGAAAATAAAGTAATATGTTAAACTAAAATTTTTATAACAAATAGTTAAACACCATGATATATATATATATATATGGGTAAAATGGGGCTGCCCCCAGGGAGTAGCCAACTTGGCTACTCCCACTCCTATTTTTCTCTCATTTTTTTATTTTTTTGGAAAATAAAAATTTGTATATTCATCATTATATCCCTCTCACATTCTATTAAAATTTCGTCAGAAACAGAGACTCCTAAGCCCTCCATCCAGACGCCATTTTTTAACGGTAGCAGGATTTTTTAAATCGACCATGTTTGGATGGAGGCCGTAGGAGTCTCTGTTTCTGACGAAATTTTAATAGAATGTGAGAGGGATATAATGATGAATATACAAATTTTTATTTTCCAAAAAAATAAAAAAATGAGGGAAAAATAGGGGTGGGAGTAGCCAAGTTGGCTACTCCCTGGGGGCAGCCCAATTTACCTCACTCACTCTCTCTCTCTCTCTCTATATATATAGGGAAAATTTCAGATGAGGTGCACCTTTCCTTGCTATATGGAAAGCCACCAATCTTGACCGTCTGATCTGTATCGACGGCTTTGATATGTCTGCTTTCAGCCATGCGAAACCACTGTGAAAACCACTCCCGGTATTCTATTTTTAGTAAACTAATTAATTTAAGACGGAATCAAATATGTTAAAATCGCATGGTTGTCAATAAGTATTCTACTTCCTATTTTGAGATTCGTCATGCGTCATTTACTCTACCTAATTTTCCCATATTTTACGGTAAGTGATTTTGTGTAAATAGTTGTATTTCATTTTTTTCGTTTAATTTTTTGTATTCTCAGTCGTTCTTCGTCATGGAAGTTCCGTCCTCTTCATCAGACGATGATTCTGCATCCGAGTTTATGTCTAACTATTTGGAAGAAATCTACCAGGTTCATACATTATATTTATTTGTTGTTGTAATTATTTCGTTTTGATGTACATTATCATGTTTTAAACAGGATAATAGCACCATAGATAAAGGTCACGACAATTCTGATATCGGTTCTCTCCATCCAGGTGTTGTTCTTTCTATTCTAAATCTTCATTTTAATATAAATAATATGATTTTTATGTATCCATTTCATTATTTCCTTATTGGATTCACAATTTTACTTTCTATTGTATTATATTTAACAATATGTTACATAACCATGTTTTTATAAAATAATACATATTTATATTTTACTATATATCTTCATATTTTTCAATATATTATTTTCGTGTAATATATGTAATTTCAATATCCAGTGCAACTTATGAGTATTTATTTTACTTTTTATTGCTCTTGAATACTATTTCATACGACAATATACAGAATTTCACTTTATTTTTTTTTTGCTAGGATAAATTTCTGGAGCTCTTTATTCCAAAGATATTACAGAAGAACGTCTTCCATACATTGAGGTAATGAGACACAAAATAATTATCTATTATTAATTTTGTTTTTTGAGAATTTATGTCTCTGCAATTTTTATATTAGGATTCTGCTGCAAACATTTTATACTCAGAGTGCGTAGAAACTGATGGATCCTTTCCAGGTAATAATATTATTGTGAAAATCTATTAATGATGCAAACAATATATCCTCAGGTAATAACAGTAATATGTTTTCGATTATATTTAAATTAATGCAGTTGATCCAAGTTCCCCTACTGCAAATTGTCTTAATTATCAGCATATACCCACTGTTGGCATGGTTTTTGGTTCCGTTGAACATGCGTATAATTTTTATGAAGCTTATGCTACAAAAGAGGGATTCAATGTACGCAAAAGTAGCACAAGACATAGAGTTGATAGATTAACTAAAAATAAGACACTTGTATTTAAGAGTTTTGTTTGTTGGAAAGAAGGAAAATCAAGAGCTTCTTCATCATCAAGAGGTGCATACTCAGTTGAAAGTGATTGCAGCGATGAAAGTATGTTAGAAAGATCAGAGAGAGCTGTTGGTGTTGTTCGAACTGGGTGTAAGGCCATGATGTCGGTTAAATATAGGTTTGATGATCATGATTGGATAGTGTTTTCTTTCAATGAAGAACACAATCATAACCTAGTATCCCCCAGCAAACGGTTGTATCTTTGTGCCAATAGAAAGTTTTCAAAAGCTGCTAAAATGCTTATAAAGTCCATGACTGATGTTAATATTCCTGCCTCAAAACAATCGGTATTTTTGGATAACGGCTTCATTACAAACAACAAAGTTGGTGGCATTGTACGTGATATATACAACCTTAATAGGGATAAGAGAAGACGTCGCGATGGTTTGGACGCAAAACTTGTGTTAGATCTCTTTGATAATTGCCAAAAGTTGATGCCTGAATTTTTTTACTCATATCGAACTGATGAGGATAATAGGCTCACACATTTATTCTGGGCTGACAGTGTATCCATTGAAGATTATAAGATTTTTGGTGATACAATTTCTTTTGATACGACATATAGAACCAATGAATACAAATTAATATTTGCCTCTTTCGGTAGAGTTAACCACCATGGTTGCTCAATTTTTTTGGTAATACATTTATAAATAAAGAAACAACAGAAAGTTTTACATGGTTATTTAATCAATTTCTTGAAGCTGGTAGAAAACACCCCATTTCTATAATTACTGATGAAGATCCAGCAATATGTGCTGCAATCCGTCTTTCTCTTCCTAACACTGTTCACAAGTTTTGTACATGGCACATTATGTCAAAGCTGAAACTTAAACTGGGTAGAATGAAGAAAATTGTCAAGGCTCTTAAAACATTCAGCAGACTTGTTTGGCGGAGTGAGTCTATTGATCAATTTGAAGATGGTTGGTCAGCAGCCATATCTGAGTTTGGATTGCTTGAGAATAATGTTGGACATGTGAGCCCACGGCGAGCCATTATGCAATAAATGTTATTGCAAATATCATTCCTTGATCTGAAATGAAGAATAAATAATTTGCATAATAGGTCCCTCTGTACAATTAGGGTTATGTACCATGGCTGTCTTAATGATCATACAGCTGTTGATTCAATTATTGAATCATAGAGGCTGGTGCTTGGATGAATATCTAAAGGGTTAGATTGAGGACTCATCAAGCACCGTCAAATGATTATTAAGATGTGATCTCCAGCCTGAGTAGGAGATGGCAATCCTTTCTCACATAGGCTGATATCTGACCGACCTCTTGATGCAGGTCCTCTGCATAGGAATAGAGATTCGGAGGTGTCAGATTAGTTAGGTCAAAGAGATGACTTAACGAGATCGAGATAACCTAAGTCCTATGTTGAATGCTGTCACAGCATAGGCACGCATCCTCTGACCGGAGACAGATGTATTGCTATATGTCCGAGTATGTACATTTGACAGACCAATAGGTTGATGACCTAACCAAGGTCTATACACCGGCGCGTTGGTGTGCATATAAGGGCATATGAGTAATACGATCTCTCAAAGGGATCATACAGGTTCACTATTGAACCGGAAGACATGAGCTCACTCATGAGATATTGGGAGGAATCAAATTCCGTGCACGGTCGTCTCGCTTTGGAAGCTTGACTGAATTTGTAGGTTTGATATATACTTTTGGAAAGTATATGATCAAGACCTAGGTATGATATATGCTTTTGAAAGTATATGATCGATACCAAATCCCAATGATCAAATGAGAAACTTCGTAATCAAACCCTAAAGAAGACAGTGTAAAATTGATCTTGATCTTCGGGTTGACCATGGGTCTTCCAGTATGCAGGATGTACAGGTATTGGGAATACCTGAGGGTGATGTGATTATAAACGATTGTATATCCATGACGCTTCCATTCCGAGGGAGTGATGAAACAGGTCTGGATTTTAGTGACTCCTTTCAGTAGAGAAGCAATCCGATCTTAGACCAAGTGTTGGACATTGGTCTGAATGGGATTCAGATTCAATGAGAAGATTGGATTTGCGGTCTTGATTTAATCAAGCATCTATGGGAGGTTCGTAAGATCTGGATTTGAGATAAGATCTCAATATCCAAGTCACTATACGTGGAATAATACAATCGCCATGTCCTTATCTCCAAGTATCTGCGGAGAAAGCACATTATTCTTGAAAGGGTTCAAGAATAATTCATTTGATGAACTTCATATCCAAGCAAGAAAAACTTGATGATTAAATGAGATTTCATTATCAAGCATAATATGAATATGATTCATATTATTATCCAAGATAATTAAATGAGATTTAATTATCAAGGATTAGAGAATGTGGATAATACTATCCATGATATATGTGTATTATAAATGTGATTTATAATATATATATATAAGAGAGAGAATTTATGTAAATAGCATTTATTAATTAATAATGTGAATTGGATTCACATTTGTTAATTAATTGGAAATGCAATTTACAAATTAGTTTGGGTTGTGAATATGATTCATAAAATGTTCAATGGCATGATTGAAATATTCACAAATTAATTTGGAATTAATTTGGTGGATATTTTTGCAATAATTGAGAGATAAAATAATATAATAAAAAGGAGAAATAAAGCCACCAAATTTAGAGGTGACGTCACCCATGAAAAAGTCATGGATGACGCCCCTTAATTTTAGGAGGCTATATTGACTCCATTTTATTATGATGATTAATCTCTCAACTAATTTATTTATGTTAAATTAAAAATGTGTTGATAATGTTGCAACATATATTTAATTTAATTATAAATAAATGTTGTTGGTTTTAACCAACAACAATCATAACCATTGATCTTACATAGACCAAGCCTAGCCGTTGGATCTATGAGTCCATGGATTGAGATCCAATGGATCCTAAACTAATATAAATAGAGGGATAGGGTAGCCTTCCATGGTACATCATTAAGAGTTGTGCAAGGTTACAACTCTCTTTCTCTTTCTCATTCTCGCCCTCTCTCTTTCTCTTCTCCATCAAGTGGCCGTCCACTTTGTGTTGAGAAAGGAGAGACTCTCGGCTTCTTCTTCAACGACTCGAGGATCTCCTTCTTCTTTGGAGTTTCTTAATTTAAAGGAAGACGACGGATTTCGTTTGAGGAAATCGGCGGAGCCATCGCTTGGATCTTCATCGAGGATTGCGGGAAGGAACATGACTCATCATCGCGCTCGCAAGTGCGTTCTTCGTGGATCGGACTTAAGATAGGAGGATCTCTACTTTGGGATCTCACGATCACAACCACGCTTCAAGAGGTATTCCTTATACTTTGTGGTTTGATGAAACGGTCCGAGAAGTGTTCTCGTGATCATGTGGTTTCATCTTTAGAATTAAAATTTTAATTTCCACTGCATCTAGCATCTAGTGCGACTAGTTGCTCCGATTGCATACGATGCAATCAACACGCTTCCGCTATGCGCTTAAGGATACTCAATATCCTTCAAGTGGTATCAGAGCCAGGTTGAATAAGGTTTTGGATATGATCCATGAACCTTAGACGATTTGGTTCTTGAAAGGGTTGCGAAATTTTTACTGCATTTCACTTTTCGCACCTCTGTCTAATTGAATTTTTCTGTACTGTTTAAAATGTTTAAACACGAAATTTTCAATTGGTTTTTGTTCCCCATTAAACAAGGAAACCATAGGACTTGAGTTTACTAAATTTGGACTTCATTTGCTCAAGATATGGTCTTTTGAATATGCCTATATTCACTGTTGCGGGAACTGCGGATTTGAACGTGATTAATGAGATAATTACGGTTTTAATCCGCCTTGAAATGCGTGAATTATCACTTGGGTTCTTTAATAAATCAAATAGGCAATCTTTGGAAACTGAGTTTGCATTTTTTGGATTTAAATTGATCAAGATAAGTTAATTTTAGTGATTGGGGGTCACTGCTGGAAATTAACAATTTTGATCTTGAACCTTGTGATATGTCATTCAGTTATCATGATGAAAATTAATTGTTAATTTTCTGGAATAATTAGTGATAAATATTTGTGAAATATTTAAAGAAATAATTATTTCATTGAATGACACTTGCCTAAACCACAATGATGAGATATTAGATCTTGATCATTGGTTCATCAACAAACATTGCTTTCATGAAAACCATAGTTTATCTTACAATTGTTGTAGGACAACTTTTATATGAAAAACCCTTTTGCTTGAATAGGATTGGGGATTTGTCTAGCAAATCTCCTTATAATCAAAAATGTTTTGATTTATATTATATGGTATAATTTCGGTTGAAAAACCGATGAACATCTCAAAGTACATGATGGTCTATCTGGTATTATCCTTTCCCGAGGCGGATGTGGTGCCTAGTCGGAGAGCATTGGGGTAGCGGGTTGCAACGTATGTGGTCCGTCCCACTCTCGTCGGTACTGGCCATGACAGCGGGTAGGGACTGTATAATACCGGAGACAGACAATGTGTATTTTTCTAATTATTAAAATTCGAATAATACGTACTTTGAGTATATACCTACTATTCAAGTAAAAGACATGTTTGTTGATTGATGATTGGATTGATGATTAATTTAATGTGATTAAATTAATTACATCCAATAAACACTCTATTATGAATAGATGTGTATTTCCCTTGGAAGAATTAATTATGTGAATATGATTCACGATAATTAATTACAATTTGAATATGAGGTGGAGGATCACATAAGTGACATCCATGGTCTCCTGTCAAGGCAAAGGATTTCGTCGCCAGTTGTTGTGTATAGGAGACGCCTGTCCGAAGTGACAGATCCTATATATGATTTAATTGGATCGGGTTCTTTGCTTCTTGAAAGAGTAAGGCCGTATACGTAGTGACCCCAATATCGGGTCCTCATATTATTGGGGCGATATTGGATTGCGTATAGCGAGTATTAAGCCTGTTGACGGTTGGTTCAATTAATGACGGGTCAACATCATCTTAGGGGTGGTGGGCCCGGGTGTTAAAGATCGAATTGGGAAATGCAAGTTGGACTTGCAAGGCGGAATGTGTTCCCGCTTCTTTTTATCCGAGTTGTAGGTTCTCATATTATTGGGAAGCAACGAAGATAGGAAAGGAGATCCCAGATCTTGCTAGAGATATAATGGTAAGAATATCTCTTACATTGAAAGTGATTAAGGGAATGAACTTTCAGTGTTGACAAGGCAAGACAACTTTGATATAAAAAATTCCTAAATCAAAGTAAAATATGTATATAATATATATACACTTATGCAAATTTCTTATTTCAGATAATCCTTCATTAAACCCACTCAATGTTATACTCAATGATAACCAAAAAAAATATCTTGGATTGGACTCATGATCCAGATATTGTACTTGCAATTGGACACATAATGTATGTGGTTGCAGTGTGCTAGTCCCCTCAACATAATGAGGAAGGGCAATTAAATAAGACAATAAGACATCACCTTAGGGTTTGTATGTCTCTATAGTCTTGATCTTTCATCGAGTGTACTTGGGAAGTGACATGTTGATGACGATCGTAATTGTCGAATAATCCTTATAAAATAAAAGAAGATATTTTGGCATACATATGTACTCTAGACATTTAATCATGAATGGCACGGTTCTCTGCATTATGCAGAATGGTGGCTCGAAAGAGATGATGTATTCAAAATGTTTGAATACCTGCCTGAACCTAAGTCTCTAAGAGTTAAGATGTATGTACATATGATGAGTGTCATCATTCTACTATCTATACTCAAGTCATTCATGAAGCTTTATGATATTCATATTGTATGAATTTAATGAAGCATGTATAAATGTTGAAATGCTCTTACATTGAATTCTTTTGAATTTAACATAAGAGATCCTTAGTCTTAAGCAATGGTTGTTTATAGATTAAGAGAGTGCAGTGGAAGCATGGGTCGGACCCGAGTAAGAAGGAAAGTCAAAGAGTTGACCTACTTCTGTGACTTCCATATGACATCCAAAGAGTTGGATGAATGCCAATACTGCAATATGTTGATGTATTGACAGTATGACTATCAAGTCTATCTAAAAAAAATCCTTAGTGAAGGACTCAGATAGAGCATCAGAATAATCTACATATAATCATTGACTTTGACTTACTTATTTCATAAGATAAAGTCTGATAATTGTATCCCAATCTTCTAGTGATATTTGCAATTGGTTGCATATATATTAGAAGATTAGAAATTTGATCTTAAGGTTTAATAGTTATCTAAATGGATATTGATGTAATTGTTGCATCAATCTCTGTTGGATAGATAAACTTCATATTCTCAGTGGGAGAGCCCTTAGTCTTGGAGAATGTCTCTATGACCTAGATAGTAGAGTACACTCATTGTTTGTTTCTAAATGTTGGAAATAAACATGAATTCTGAGATAGAACTATCATAAAGAGTTATGATGGAAATATTTCAGATAGTAATCTAACATCTAGTGGACTCCACAAAATTAGAAAATTAATGATTGGTTCATTAAGATTTCTAATACTGAAAATCAAACCTTATAAATCAATAGGAGGATGAAGATCATTTGACAATGATCTGGCATCAAGCCTTGGACATTTGTCTATTGATTTGATCAATAGACTAGTAAGATGTGAAACTTTAGAATGTCTAAAATTTCAAATCTTACATACTTGTGAATATTGTATTCAAAGTAAAATGTCCAATACACCCTATCTGGGAATGGTGTTAGATGTCGAGGTATTCAAGATCTCATACATATTGATGTATGTAGATCATCTATATCATAATAAACATTATGGATATGTGATATCTATTAATGATTATGTATGATATGAGATTTCTTCTCTTCACCTGAGAAACCTTTGAAATGTTCAAAGATTTCACAATTTTGGTTTAGAACCAAAGTTTGAAGAAAGATGAAATGAATTTGATCTAACCTAGGTAGCTTGTACCTATTAGATAAAATTCAAAGAATACCTTATGGAGATATGAATATCATTTCTATCTCACTCCTCTAGATAAACCTGAACTCAATAGAGTTGTAGGGAGATACAATTGGATCATGTGTGACATGATTTGATCAATGATGAATTTTAGCATAATTATCCTCTTAGTTTCCTGGTATATATGTGTAGTAGAGACTACAATATATATCCTTAATAAGGTTCCATGGATGTAAGCTGGAATCTAGCACTTGAGAGTGCTACTTCATTAGGAAAATAAAGTATGGTATTGGATACCTACTTTATGACCTTGAGATTCTTAAAAGATCTCATTTCTGAGAATGTGATTCTTGGAGGATTGAGAATCTTGAGAATCAATATGAAAATGAAGTAAAGGAACTCATTTAATCTTGAGAAGATAATGAGGCTCCTGAAATCAAAAACTAAAAGGAAAATTAAAGATGAAACATTAATACCTCTTCAAATGAGTTTGAGGATGTATTCCATGTATCAGCCAAGTCTGACAATGATCGGACTTCATGTGATGAAGCTCCTAAGGATCATGACATGGAATGATGGATATTAGCAATAAAGTCTAAAGTAGACTTCATATACAAGTGTTGTATATGGACCCTCGAGGATCCACCTATAAGGGTTTGACCCATTAAGGTGTAAATGGATCTTCAAGAGAAGAGGGAACCTGATGAGAAGGTAGAGACCTTCAAAGCTCGGTTCGTAGCCATAAGCTACACACCGGAAGAGAAGACATTGCTTGCAATGAGACTTGCTCTTCGATAACCATTCTTAAAATCATCAGAATATTGCTAACCTTAGCTGCACAACTTGACTATTGCATCTTCAGGATGTAATTCAAGATTGCATTCCTCTAAGAATACCTCTATGAGGATATTCACATGAAGTAGCCACAGGGCTTCATGGTTGAGGAAAGTAAGGTGTGAAAGCTAAAGAAATCCATTTGTGGAATCAAATAAGCTTCTTGAAGTTGGAACATAAGATTTGATGAAATTATAAATGTTATGATTTCAAATAGAATCTTGATGTACCATGTGAAGCTTAGTGGGAGTGCTATTGTGTTCATCGTGCTAAATGTAGATAATATCCTAATCATTTGGAATGATATAAGGATGATAATAAGTGTTTTATGATCTGGCTATTCCATACCTTAAGATATGATCTCAAGAATACCTCTTAGATCTTAGTTCTGAAGTTGTTCAGAAGCAAAGGAAAGAGGGTATTGGGACTGTCACATTTGTAGTACACCTTGGACATATTCCATTCTTGGAAATTCCAAGAAAGGCTTCCTTCCCTTGAGATTTGGTACTGACCTATCAAAAGGGATAGCACCTCAATGAGTTGAGGAAGTGAATGCTAAAACTGTTTCACTTGTGCATCAGTTACGAGAAGCTAAGTGTATGCTTGATGTGTACAAAAGCCAGATATCTGCCATGCAGTGGGAGTAGTAAACTGTTACTAATCCTTCTATAGAGATAGAACACTTGATTGCAGTAATAACAAAATCTTCACAGATGACAAGATTTTTGAGATAGTGATCTCAAAGTCTTATCTTCAAAAGCTTAAGACTTTATAGATAGAGATCTAAAAGGTCTTTACTGTGGATACCTTGAGAGATAGTGATCTCCCGGAATAAGGTTATTCTAATAAGGATTATGGAAATACTGGTTATAATAGTTATTAAGCAATAGTGTCAAAGACACTATAACTGCTTTGACTAGATTGAGTATTGGTTGCATTAGATGCAACATTCGCATTGGATGCGAGCACTGTTACCTAGGGATATGCAAGTGCCGTAAAAGGACTTGGCATAGTCTTTTGGGAATATAGTGACTGATCAGCTTACCTAGCTATTTCTAAAATAGCCTATGATTGTCACATGAGTGTGAGTTTAAATGATTAGCCCATTAATGGCTCTTTGGGCTAGTGGGAGATTGTTGGACATGTGAGCCCACGGCGAGCCATTATGCAATAAATGTTATTGCAAATATCATTCCCTGATCTGAAATGAAGAATAAATAATTTGCATAATAGGTCCCTCTTTACAATTAGGGTTATGTACCATGGCTGTCTTAATGATCATACAGCTGTTGATTCAATTATTGAATCATAGAGGCTGGTGCTTGGATGAATATCTAAAGGGTTAGATTGAGGACTCATCAAACACCGTCAAATGATTATTAAGATGTGATCTCCAGCCTGAGTAGGAGATGGCAATCCTTTCTCACATAGGCTGATATCTGACCGACCTCTTGATGTAGGTCCTCTGCATAGGAATAGAGATTCGGAGGTGTCAGATTAGTTAGGTCAAAGAGATGACTTAACGAGATCGAGATAACCTAAGTCCTATGTTGAATGCTGTCACAGCATAGGCATGCATCCTCTGACCGGAGACAGATGTATTGCTATATGTCCGAGTATGTACATTTGACAGACCAATAGGTTGATGACCTATTTAAGGTCTATACACCGGCGCGTTGGTGTGCATATAATAAGGGCATATGAGTAATACGATCTCTCAAAGGGATCATACAGGTTCACTATTGAACCGGAAGACATGAGCTCACTCATGAGATATTGGGAGGAATCAAATTCCGTGCACGGTCGTCTCGCTTTGGAAGCTTGACTGAATTTGTAGGTTTGATATATACTTTTGGAAAGTATATGATCAAGACCTAGGTATGATATTTGCTTTTGGAAAGTATATGATCGATACCAAATCCCAATGATCAAATGAGAAACTTCGTGATCAAACCCTAAAGAAGACAATGTAAAATTGATCTTGATCTTCGGGTTGACCATGGGTCTTCCAGTATGCAGGATGTACAGGTATTGAGAATACCTGAGGGTGATGTGATCATAAACGATTGTATATCCATGACGCTTCCATTCCGAGGGAGTGATGAAACAGGTCTGGATTTTAGTGACTCCTTTCAGTAGAGAAGCAATCCGATCTTAGACCAAGTGTTGGACATTGGTCTGAATGGGATTCAGATTCAATGAGAAGATTGGATTTGCGGTCTTGATTTAATCAAGCATCTATGGGAGGTTCGTAAGATCTGGATTTGAGATAAGATCTCAATATCCAAGTCACTATACGTGGAATAATACAATCGCCCTGTCCTTATCTCCAAGTATCTGCGGAGAAAGCACGTTATTCTTGAAAGGGTTCAAGAATAATTCATTTGATGAACTTCATAGCCAAGCAAGAAAAACTTGATGATTAAATGATATTTCATTATCAAGCATAATATGAATATGATTCATATTATTATCCAAGATAATTAAATGAGATTTAATTATCAAGGATTAGAGAATGTGGATAATACTATCCATGATATATGTGTATTATAAATGTGATTTATAATATATATATATATATATAAGAGAGAGAGAATTTATGTAAATAGCATTTATTAATTAATAATGTGAATTGGATTCACATTTGTTAATTAATTGGAAATGCAATTTACAAATTAGTTTGGGTTGTGAATATGATTCACAAAATGTTCAATGGCAGGATTGAAATATTCACAAATTAATTTGGAATTAATTTGGTGGATATTTTTGCAATAATTGAGAGATAAAATAATATAATAAAAAGGAGAAATAAAGCCACCAAATTTAGAGGTGACGTCACCCATGAAAAAGTCATGGGTGACGCCCCTTAATTTTAGGAGGCTACATTGACTCCATTTTATTATGATGATTAATCTCTCAACTAATTTATTTATGTTAAATTAAAAATGTGTTGATAATGTTGCAACATATATTTAATTTAATCATAAATAAATGTTGTTGGTTTTAACCAACAACAATCATAACCATTGATCTTACATAGACCAAGCCTAGCCGTTGGATCTATGAGTCCATGGATTGAGATCCAATGGATCCTAAACTAATATAAATAGAGGGCTAAGGTAGCCTTCCATGGTACATCATTAAGAGTTGTGCAAGGTTACAACTCTCTTTCTCTTTCTCATTCTCGCCCTCTCTCTTTCTCTTCTCCATCAAGTGGCCGTCCACTTTGTGTTGAGAAAGGAGAGACTCTCGGCTTCTTCTTCGACGACTCGAGGATCTCCTTCTTCTTTGGAGTTTCTTAATTTAAAGGAAGACGACGGATTTCGTTTGACGAAATCGGCGGAGCCATCGCTTGGATCTTCATCGAGGATTGCGGGAAGGAACGTGACTCATCATCGCGCCCGTAAGTGCGTTCTTCGTGGATCGGACTTAAGATAGGATGATCTCTACTTTGGGATCTCACGATCACAGCCACGCTTCAAGAGGTATTCCTTATACTTTGTGGTTTGATGAAACGATCCGAGAAGTGTTCTCGTGATCATGTGGTTTCATCTTTAGAATTAAAATTTTAATTTCCGCTGCATCTAGCATCTAGTGCGACTAGTTGCTCCGATTGCATACGATGCGATCAACACGCTTCCGTGATGCGCTTAAGGATACTCAATATCCTTCAAATAAATAGTTAGCCGAGAAGTATGACATAAGACACAAATGAGTAGATGTATATACAAATGACACATTCTTCGCTGGGATGCATAGCACTCAAAGGAGTGAAAGTATGAACTCATTTTTACAAAATTCTATTACTAAACAGAACACTCTTTTAGAGTTTATTTCCAGATTCCAGACAGCCATCCAGAGGTTAAGAGAACGTGAGAATGACATGGATCATGATTCAAAGACTAGAAAGCCTAAGTTAAGAATCAAATGGACTTTGGAAGAACAAATGGTTGATGTTTATTCGAAAAGGATTTTTTACAAATTTCAGAAAGAGTTGAAGGAGTTAATGATGTTAAATGTTCGTGTTGCTGAAATCAAAGATGGATTGTCATTTTACAATGTTTCTTCAATTGATAAGTCTGTAAAAGATAGAATAGTTTCCGAAATACATCACTCTGATTATCTATCTTGTGAATGCAAAAAAAATGAAATTTCAAGGAATACCATGCAGGCACTTACTTGCTGTTATCAAGTTCAGAGGAGAATCATTTCTTTCTAGTTCTTTTATCCTGCCCAGATGGACCAGGAATATTAAGAGTTCTGGTAATTATCCAATCTACAACCAAAATCCACAACATGAAAGGTCTGGACAGTTAAATAATATTTGCTCTCAGATTGTGGCTGAAAGTAGCGTAGAATATGATGACATTTTTTTCTCGTCAAAGCAAAGCTCGTGAAATTGCTCGAAGAAGTTCAAAGTTTAAATGCAAAAAAAAAAAAGATTATCAAATGTATCGCAGGATCAACCTCAATTGGAATCTCATAATAATAATAATCATGTTCTTGTTCCGGTTACTGCAAAAACTAAAGGTAGTGTAAGGGGAGGAAGACCAAAAGGTTCAGGTAGTCGTCGAATATCTCAACAAGAATTAAAAAGAAATAGAGGCAGGCAGTGCAAAGCGTGCATGAAGTACAATGTTGGTCATGATTCTAGGAATTGCCCTTCAAACAAGATTCAATCAACTTCAGACTGGTATGAAGGGTTAAACAGTATATATTTTTTATATATTTCTATTGTTTTTAAAATCTGACAATTTTTACGTTCAGTGATGATTCAGGACAATCAGAATGATAACAAATATATTGCAAATTTCTTGCATGCTAGATGGTATATTTTTCTAACACTTTATTTTGGTATTATATTTTTTTTCATATAATTAGATATCCTTTTTCCTTTCTACAGAGTTTACTCAGGAGAACATATTTCAGATATCACATACACAATTATTTAAAATCAGCATGGTAAGTTACACATTAATATTGTATATTTTTTCTATTTATTATATTCAATCAAGCTTACTGATGTAGTGTCCTTTTTCTTTGCAGGATCTTTTTGAACAAGATAGAAGAGAACATAGTTGCAGCCATTAGAAAATACAGACTGACGTTTTAAAACTATATTTATATGTATCTTTTCATAAATCATGGTGTTGATTGATTTATATTGGTTGTATGATCTGATGTTACTCAAACAATAGATGTTCATTATTGATTTAATGTTATATTTTTTGTAATGTTATGATGTGATGTTACTCAAACAAATGTTGATGTTACTCAATCATTTGAATTTGTGCAAACAAGATTAACTAAATAAATAGCATTCGTGGATTTTATTGTTGGTAATGATTAAGAATCCTTTTTAGTGTTGTATTTGTCATACAGATATAGTAAAATATAACAAAATATCGTAATATATTATAAGTGTAATATTGTAAAATAAAGGAATATAATGTATAATATTATACAACATATTATATAGCCACATTCTTATTGTAATATAATGTAAAATATATGACGGCTGATTTATGTTTCAAGTTATCTTCAGATTGTTAAAGCTAACTGATCAATTGCAGTAATTCCTTAAATTTTCAGGAATATATTAATTTTTGAAACGACTTATATGACGATATCTTCAGATTGCCCACATCATAATTAAGTTAATTTTACATACTAGTCCCATATATCCATTGGATTCGATTTTAGAATTTCATCATTATATCGGACAATGTACTCAAATCCATTTAATATGTAATGATCTTTTTATAATGTTATTACAATAGAGAATATCAAACATACTATTAAATTATTATAGGTACATAATCATACTTTTTATGATGAATCAAAAGATTTAGATATAATGAAAAAATATGAATTCTTAATGTATTTCATTGATGTGTAAAACAATCAATTTCAGTATTGCAACCATGTTGCAGTTATTATAATTTATAGTAACATATATTAAAATATATCATATTATTTTAATTTTTGCAGTGGTAAATGTAAGATCAATACAGTAAATTTAAACATTATAATGTAACAATTGAATAAATAAACTATGGTCCAAAATACATTTTGTTTTGTAATGTTAACATATATGTCGATTGGTTTATTTATCGCATTATCTTTTTATAGTTAACAGTACCTTCTCAATTCATGACATCATTTATTTACTCTTAAATATATTATACACCAACATTTTATACAGTTAAATTATAATGTTTTTACATATGAATATACGGTTATCTGCATATTACAAAAATATAAGATCATCAAACAATACAATTCATTCATAATAGACGGTATAAAAGACGTAACATGGCTGAATTATGTAAGGTAAACAAAATAAACAAACCAACATTCTTCAACATTCCAGCAAATACTTCTAAATACAAACCAAAGTTATCTTTACAGGAAATACTTTTAAACACAAACTTCTAAATATTGTTTCAGAAAGCTAAATGTCAACACTGTTCAACATATATGAAATATTTTTTGGTGTTGTCATGAAAACACCATGCACCATCCTCGGTCAATTAATTTCCAGCTTCATTATCAACGTGTCTGCATGTCAAAAGAGTACATGCTATTTCTGCCATGAATCTTGGAATGTCTTTATAGCTGAAGTCCAGAGCCCTCCCTTCACACAAGTACTCTATTGTCTTCATCACGTAGACATCGCAATCCAAGCTGTAAGGAGGTTGTTGCGGGCTGTCAACCACATATATTATCTCCCAGTCATTCATTGTTTCGTCTACTAGGTTCATGCCAAAGTATTCGTACATCCAGCCATGCTAAAAAAAATAACTCGTTAATTTCCATTGTAAACATAAGATGTTTTCAATAAAAAACATATTGTAATTAAACATACCCATTTTTTAGCATCTTTTTTTGTGAAATTTTGACCCTCTCATCGAGTTATATGCATAGAATTTCCTCGCTATGAAGTTTGTGACCAAAAGATGCCAGTGATTCTTGGTATGAATAACTGTGAAAACCTTACACAATCCAATCAGCCTTTCATCTTCCAATTTATGAAGGCTGTCCAGATTATTGATCTCTTCCTTTGTAGCTCTATCAACCGTATTTACAAAATATTGCTGCATGTAGAAGTTGAAAGTATTATGATTTATTTGGAGATTTATATGTGATTGAAGTGACTAACCATCTTGTAAATAGGCGTGAATAGGAATGGGATCGTGTCACCGGTACAATATCTATGTCGCAGAACATCCATGAACATTTCCAAAATCTGTAGTACAATTAAATAAATCATCAGAGTATTTTATGGTTTATATAAAAATATGAATTAAAATAATGTGATTACGCTATCTTCAATCATTTTCTCATATAAGAAATGTTGTATCTCTTTTCCCTTGCAAAAAATTCCAAGAGGTGTGAAGTACGTGGCGTTGAACCTGCAGTTTTGAGCAGAATATCATTAAATTGTAATTACAAATTTCTATAAAACATAAGTTCTTATCTTGAATCACAACTTACTTGTCCGCCGGGTCTCTTAGGAAATTCTGAATCAATCTCCTTTGATCCTCGGTTATGTTAGCATATCCGATAAAGTCAGTCGCAGGATCACAGAGATACTGTAATGTTTTTATATATATCATTTTTAGAAGATTAATCATCAAAACTGTAAATATGTCATATATATTCTCTGGAAGAACTATAAATCATTGTATGATTAATAATCTAGTTCAAATACACACCTCGTGGTCTATTTCACTTGTAATATTTTCTCTTGTTTCCCTTGCATCTCTTTTTGCCGCATTCCTCTCTTTGACTCTTTTTGTCAACGAGCTAGGATGCACTTCTGATCTCTTCTTTCTTCTCTTCCTTTGTGCCATCTTATTTTTATCTGTGACAACGGACTCATGCTCCACAATTCCAAGATCAAAACATGGAATATACTCTTTTTTGGATAAATTAATTTCTCCTTCTTGTTCTGTATCCATCTTGATAACAATTTCAGAATTGCTTTCCACCACAAGTGTATTTTTCTGATCATCAACCTCAGTCAGTTTGTTCTCTCCTTCCATTATCAATTTCTCATTGATTTCTTTGTCCACTTCAGCTGGAGTTGCTTTTTCCAGTTTCCCTCTCAGTTCTTCATTATCCATTTCCAACCTTCTTAACTGAATTCATAAGCTGTGATTTTGGCATCCTTATCTTGATGTATATCATTCAGCTCTTCTATTAGCTTCTGCAACCTGTCTATTTCTTTTGAAAATTCATCACACATGCATTGCTTGTTAGTCCCTTTTCCAGCACGAATGTTAGTTTCTTGATTTAAACTTTTTACAATTTGGAATTCTGCCCTCTTGTATCTCCCTCTCCTTGCAGGTCCATCCTCAGGCACTTTTATTCGGGATTGGAGGTTTATCTGTGACCTTCTCAATGAGAATCCGTATTGAATGAATCTTTCATACGGGAAAACATATTCATCTGCTCCTATTTTAAATATTTCATTTTTTTGTGGATGCAAACCTCCTACAATCTGATACATTTGTAGTTTATAAAAAAAGGTATGTCAACTTTAAATTACTATCATTTACAATATTAAGTCATATATAGTATTATTTATGTGCATATACTATTTCATACCTGTTCATTGGTGAGTGAAGCGATTCTCCTTGATAAACCTTTTATTGAGCCTGCCCATTTCCGTATCCTTGGACGTAGATCTCTGTTGACGACAAGATCTTTGCAACAATATTCTAACATCCAGACCTATTATAATTTTCAAAAATATCTGATTAGTTACGATTTTATAAAATAGTATACAATAACATGTTTACCTACGTATAGGCATGCTACACAACCCGTAAGATATCCAAGTGTTGTTCTTGACGATCCTTGCCTCCTCTGATATATTCTATGCAATACATCTTCCATGTTGAACAAAATCATTTTTTCTACAGCGTCTGACCAGTTAAAAAATCGGGTATCTTCCAAAGATTCTACGTAATGGAGTAAGTCTCTTGGGAAAGAGTATCCACAATCTGGGAATAAGAACGTGGAAAACATGAACAATATCAAGCAAGTAACGTAAACAACCACCGAGTCATCATCATCTCTATCGTAGAAATCTATCAAAATATTGACTAATTTCTTCCTGTTGAAAATCATTCCAGAATCAAATATCTCCTCTGAAATATAGCTCTTCCACTGTAGGTGTCTGCCCTTCACAGTCACTGCAAAGCCTGTGCTTGGAATTCCTAATATTGCTCCTATGTCTTCGTCCGTGAAGTTAAGAACTCGGTTCCCAAATTTAAATTGGCGTCCTCCTTGATATTGTTCAACAATCCATTGCAGAATCCTCCTTTGGATATCAACCTTTCCAATGTTTATTAATTTCGAGAACGCAGTCTTATTAATCAGACATTGTTACTTTGCTGTTGGTCTATGAGCATCTATAAATTGAACAAAATGCTCCACAAAGCATCTGTGCTGTATGTATCCCTTACCTTCACATTCTTATAGTAATTTTGTATAAAACACATAAAACAGATTAAACAATAAAAATTTACAAAATTATCTAAAGGGGTATGTAATTTGTATCTTACTGCCATATTTTTCAGTCATGCACTCTTTAATAGCTGCATCTTCTATGTCAGGGATTTTACTCATGCCTTTACCCTTCCCTATAATTCACAAATAACAAATACATAATATTTTTAGAAGACACGTAATGATTTAGTTTTTAATTAATTTCATGTACCTTTCATCACCAATGAAATTGTGCGGTTTGAATCAGCAACTTCCTTCACATTGTCCTCATCAGAAGAATTTCCGCATAAGTTTTCTTTCATTTTTCTTGGTCCCCTTATTTCATCAAAATCAGATTCGCTGCAGCTCATCTCTACAATATTTTCATTGTAATTTCTTATATGTTAAAACACCATGAATAAACATATAAAATATGCATCTGTAATTTTAATATTACACAACAGACATGAATGTTGTTGGTAACATTTTTTCTTTTGCTTTAGCGCAACAGTATAACTAAGTGTTATTGTTTACATGTTTTTTTACTGTCGTAATTTTGCAAAGATCATTGTAACGAGATATGAATAATCTGATGATTTAAAAATCCATCCTTTGCAATTAAAAGATAATCAGATGGTTAAAATATAATCAATATAGCATTTTAGAGCTATTTCTGACCTGGTTGTCTTCATCTTAGTTTCGTCGTCTTCGTGCATTTGCCACCGTGGATCGAAGGTGACAAACCCCCTAGGGTTCTTGAGTCGCCAAAGTCGTTCGGAGAGGGAGGGAACTCTGTTTCTATCACCTTGTAACTGAAGACGGAAATCACGGTGATAAAGTCTTCCTATATATTACTTTAAGTTATTTAAGTCAAATTAATTATGTAGCTGTATAATCAATATTTAATAGTTGATTGCATTAGCTAAAAATAGAAACGTATTATTCTCAAATAATCCTATACTCTCAAATTTCAAAACTTTTCCCGTCAATGTTCATTCCACAACGTCTTTAGCTTCTTCACGTTTCCATGTATGAATTCTTTCATCCTTCTTCCAATTTTTCAATGATATTCTTTATAAAAATTTAGAAGAATTTTTTTTGCATCGTTGTTAGTACATAGTATTCATGGATTCATTCAAAAATAGATTTATTAGTTAATTTTCGTAAGATCAATTTGTCTTATATCATGCTGATTGAATGCTTTTCAAAATTTCTTATCTATCAGAAGATGTTATCTATTAAATCGAACCCCTGTTAAGGGATCGTTTTATTTTCTATTACATAATGTATTTTTTGTAATAAATAATTAATATTTATAAAGCAATTCATTTATTTAACAAGTTCATGATTTATTATATAGTAAATTTCATCCTCTAATTATTTTAAGATGCATAACATTAAAATTTATTTTGATATTGTATTTTTTACGTTATAAAATGTATTTGGTCGATCAACTTTGTATTTCAAAGTTACAAATAGTAATGTACGGGATATAATTTACTGGTTCGTTTTGTAATAGTTTGTATTTTAATGAACTCTAATCTATTGTAATGTTATAATTTGTAAATCTATGTAAATTAAAGTAAACCCAACGCTCTTATAATTGTGAATTCAAAATTTTACTAAAGTTCGATTAATACTGTTAAGTTTTTTTTATAGAAATATTTCTCTTTGAAACTTGTTTAAAAAGGTAGAGCTCTTGTATGCACATATTGTATTATGCGTCCTCATATAGTATTTTTCGGAGACATATCTCATTAGTTTGATAAAAAATGTCAATTAAATGACAATTATTGCATATATGTGAGTATTTATTATGCATTCCTTTGCATTGTTTTGTATTGTAGTACATATTATTGTAATTATTAGTAATTTAAAGTAACACATTGAACTTATCAGATTACAAGTCGTAGGTTTAAGGTAAGTTTTACTTATAGTGTGAAGCTTTGTTTTAGGAATTTTTCATTTGATTATGGTAGTAAGAGTTGAAATTGTAAATGCAGAAAATGTGTTGTGGATTGTTATATTGTAATTGGAAGTGTTTTATATCATATATTTGTTTACAATTTCGTTATAACTGGCAACAATTTCACGAAGTCATGGATTTCTTTTGTATTCTTTTGCAGTGTTTTGTATTGTGTGTTAAGAATTTGTAAATCTTAGTAATTTAATGTACACAGACCGACAATAACAGATGCGAATATGTATGCTCTTTTCGAGTTTGAACTATATTTCCAACATGCAATACATTATATCAAATATGTGTGATTTCATTATATCGTATTATACAACAAACATATATCATATTATCAAGATATTTCTTATTACAATGTTAGTAATTGTAAATCCATTAACAATATTTGAATGTATGTCAGCATTTTTGTTGTATTCCTTTGCATAGTTTAGTATTGTAGCCCTTATTTTTGTAAATTTTAGTAATTCTAAGCACCACAAAGAGCTTAACAGTTTTTGTATTGTTATACAGGTCGTACGTTTTTGTTAAGGTCATAATTTATTTTAGGTATGTTTTATATTAGTAATTCGAATTAATTGTAGAAGTGTTTAGATTTCAAAATATTTCAAAATATTTTACTTTATGTTAAACGCTCATTGTCCTCCTTAATCTTAGCTAATTAGTTAGTTCGAATACCACTCCTACCTTTTCCTTGGTGGTTTTAATCTCATCCATTAGATCCCCATCTTATGATCATTATGAGTGGCTTTCCAAGCACCCAGGAAAGGTGCACCTCATTGGAAAGGCCTTCTATATATATACAAATTGCCCCCAACTCGGTACAATGAGCGTTTAACATAAAGTAAAATTTGTATATTCAACACGCTCATTGGAGGGTCATATGTGGCTGCCCCCGCCTTATTTGGGCAAAATTTTTTATTTTTTTGAAAAATAACACCATTTACATTCATCCCTATATCCCTCATATATACCATTCGAATTTCGTCAGAAACAGAGACTCATACGGCCTCCATCCGGACAGTAATTTTTTAACGGTAACATGATTTTTTTAAATCGATACCATCGAGATGGAGGCCGTAGGAGTCTCTGTTAAAAAAAACGCCGAAAAATGGGGCGGGGGCAGCCTCATTTTTTCCTATATATATATATATATATATATATATATATATATATATGGAAAAAATGGGACTGTCCCTTGCGGGCAGCCAATGTTGGCTGCCCCGCCCTTATTTTTTCCGCATTTTTTTTATTTTTTTGAAAAATTCCACCATGTATATTCATCCCTATATACCTCCTACATGTCATTCAAATTTCGTCAGAAACAGAGACTCGTACGGCCTCCATCGAGATGGTGTCGATTTAAAAAATCCTGTTACCGTTAAAAAATGAATGTCTGGATGGAGACCGTACGAGTCTCTGTTTCTGACGAAATTTGAATGACATGTAGGAGGGATATAGGGATGAATATACATGGTGAAATTTTTCAAAAAAAATAAAAAAAATGCGGAAAAAACAAGGGCGGGGCAGCCAACATGGCTGCCCGCAAGGGGCAGCCACATCAAACCCTATATATATATATATGATTTCTTTCAAATAGGACGCAGTCCTTCCTAAGCTAAGGAAGGCCAGCCCTTTTTTGTATAAAACATGATGGCTTTAGTAGAATACATATACAGTTTTGTATTATAATGTGCAGTTTTAGTGTTTGTATTATAATGCGCAGTTTTGTATGCGCCTTTGTATTTATAACGTGCACCTATAATACAAACTATATACGTATTCTACTAAAGTGCCCCGTTTTATACAAAAAAGGGGCGGCCTTCCTTAGCTCAGGAAGGACTGCATCCTATTTGAAAGGGCCCCTATATATATATATATATATATATATATATATATATATATATATATATATATATGGGCAAATCACTAACAAAAGGCCCCAATGCCTCATTTCCTAATTAGGGGCATCATTTTTTAAATGATATAAAAAAGGGCACTAAGATTTCAACTTTATGCTTTAATATCAACAAAGAAGGATTGTAGAATCTTATGAAAGCATGTATTTAAAACAAAAAAAATAAGATGGAAACCCTTATTGTTAGTTGTTACATATCCAAAATAAGGCCCTAGGGAATGGAGTATAGTTGGAGTCTTTTGTAATTTATTGTATTTATTTTTCTTTTGACATTTGAAATGACTCTAATTTGCATTGTAGTACGAACCATATAATATATTTAGATGTTTGTTTATACATGCATTAATAAAATATGTCGTAATACATACATACATACATGAATTTTTTGCAATACATATATCCATCTCTGTTTCTACCAGAAAAATTAGTACCCATATCTGTATCCTCAAAAAAATTGAAACTGGTATTTGTGTCCATATTCGTATCTCATCATTACCTCATAACTGTGTTTATCTCAAAATTTGAAATTGTGTATATTCCAAAGGTAGATCCTCTTAAACTCGCTCATCTCGAGACATTTCAATGGTTAATGGAGGTGATGAATATACAAATTTCCCCCAACTCGGTAACATACTCCATTTTTTATGTATAACATTTTATGTTGTATATGCAAGAAAATATTTTATATATAATAAGATATGCACATCATTTGTTTATTTTATATCTATTTCAAGTATATTTCAGTGTGTTTTTCATAAATATTTTAATTCATTCTGGTTTGATCACCTGTCAGCCATTTTTTCTTATCGATTTAGTTTAATTCAGTTGGCGTCATCATCTGATTGAACCAATTTGAATTCATGATCCAATCTGATCCGACTTTTCCATAGGTTTACCTATTCAGTAAATTTTTAAAACATTACAATATATACCGACTATCTAATTCTGAGTTGATTTGAGGTGAGTATAGGCATCTTCAATTCATCTCTTTTTTAGTATTTATGCACCATATTTGATCTTCCTCTTCTTTGATCCAGAATTTCCAACAAATCTATGAATTCCCGAGTACAATGGGATTTCACACCTGGCAAATCTTTGACTCTACCTCCTCTGATTAAGACGGTTAGGGCTCACAGCTTTCAAGGGTGATGACAGAACAAAGGCGTCATTGTACAACCCAAGAAGAGAAGTCGGAGAGAAGGCATCGAATAGTGAGCTATTAAGGTCTTTTAGGTTATATAAATAGCTCTCAACTAAGATTATATAACTGATAGCCCTCGATTAGGGAGAAATCTGGCCTTCGGCTCCCTATTCTCCGAACCCCGGAATATTCTGCACCATTTCAGCTTGGCATTTCATGCTAGTAACCCTCTTCGTTCTCTGTGGACGGATGGGAGAAAAGCATCCCAACGAGACTCCTCGCTTGATCTTGGGCTATCTATAATCTTAGTCGGGAGTCGCAGGGAAGTGATAATCTACAAAAGCGAAGTCTATCCAATAAAATAAAAACAAACTTTCCTTTGCCCAAACTAGGTTTTATCCAACATTTTTCGAGCATCGAGCGGTGTCAGTTGGATCTTTTAGGATTAGAGTCAATAGGATTGGACTCATAATCCTAATAATAGTTGAGTTGTATTCTATTTATAATCCTATTGGGAATATGACTACATGGTTGTAACTAGACTATATATAGAGAGGGATGTGGAGGCATTGCCTCAACACCAATACAAAAGGAATGTAACCTCTGTAGAGAGAGAGAAGAAAGAGACGAGAGAGTGATGGAATAGAAATAGTTGTACTCGTTCTATATAGTGATCTTTCTTTGTCGGTAGTCGCGAGAGGTGACGACCACCGTTATATTTGGTTGTTCTTTTCTTCATGTGCTTCCGTGATGCTGATCAATCACGCATACGCATCTGGTTCCATATCTGAGGAGGTTCGTATCCCCAACAATTGGTATCTAAGAGGAGACGATACTAGTGGATCATGTTCACAATAACTGGCTAGAGATGTTGTTCTACAATTTTATTTCTTTACTAGCTTCTTTTGCTAATTTGTAAACTAGCATAGTACTCCAAATACCTTCATATTGATGTAATCCTTCTCACAAACTTTTGATTAATTGCCGTTGTCATCTTCAACGTTCTTCCTTTAGATAATTAGATGTATATCTAGACAAGTGTACAATCAAATTTCGATAAGATTAACAAATCATGCCTGCATGTTGACATGCCCCATGATAAAACTTTTCCGAATTCCAATCCTTTACAGGAGAGACAGAGACCCATCGGAATCACATCCACTGCACTCCTGCGACAAAAAAGGAAGATGAAAAAGAACACATTACCAAATTCTAAACCTCACCCCCATCAATCCCGTCAACTACTCTGCACCAATCACTCAAAACAAAAGATCTCCAAAAATATCTCCATGAGATATCCGATCTCCGAAATTCTCCCGAAAATACCAAAACGGAAAAAATTAACCAAAACCACACAATATCACATCCAAACATGGCATCTAGTCCACAAATTAACGGGGAATTAATTGGCGATGAACAGTGGAAAAGTAATCTTCCTCTGAATAAAAAAAAATCTCACTCCCAATAAACCATGAGAATCCTCAGCACAACCGCGCGAGCGTCTTCTTCAAGTCTTCCTACTCCTTGTCGGATTCCTGTTGGCGAGTCCTCGAACAAAACCATGGGCACCTCCTGATCCAAAGCCACATATTGCCCCCACATCCTCTGTCAGATATTTTTATTTTCATTGACATCCTTATCCCCATTGCTCCTATTCATATCCCGAAGGAACTGTTCTGATCCACATCCCCGCTTATCCAGGCTTCTATCACCTTATTTTAGACCGACCCATCTGAGAAAAGTGGGCAAACTGATCGCCGTGAGGCTAAAGGAGGGTTCTTGTGTTTGATGGACGTCGGTATCCGGTGCGGAGGAGGATGGGTTCTTGAGGCCTTGCCTGCTGCGGCAAAGTCGGGGTGCGCTTCTGGCAGGATTGCGGTCGGATCGAGATACCCAGTTTGTGCTTCTGTTAATTTTCAGGTCTTTCTTCTGTTTCCAAGTTTTTGGGATGAGCTGTTGGTGTGCTGTGGTTATCATTGATTCCCAATATCTCATATTGATTTGTTTGATGGTGTGATCTATTATGTAGCATCTTGATTTCCTATGCCTGCGAGATATTTGATGAATTGTGAGTTTTTGTTGCTGGAAGTGTACCAACAGTTTGCATAAACTGTCATACTATCCTAGATCTAGCTTTGTAGTAATAGTTGCCGAGAGGATTTCTCATGCTTGGATGTGCTCACATTGTTTTGACTTTTGTTGTGCTTAATCAGAAGTTTGGGGATTTGTTCTTTCCCATTGCAGAAAGTCTGTCATTGCTTTTGTAGAACTAGTTTTTATTCATGTACAATTTGCCATTGGTGCCTGTAAATACAACTAATTCCTTTTAATTCTTGAGGCCTTTTTTATTAGAAGGCTTCTGTGACTAAAGATTCTATTTTTTGTACCAACTGTCGGATTTCTGTTTACTTCAGGCTGCAATTCAGTGTAATGATAGATGCTACAATGGCAATCAGAAACGATCAAGATTGATTGTTAAGGCTACCAGTGCAGAGTCTAACAAATGTGAATATAGATATGTGGGTTCGCCGCTTGAACCGCAATCACCCACTGGAATACTCTTGAAAAATATACTGAAGAATCAACCCCACATTTTCCATGTTGCTGTTGCCAAAGAGCTAGAGGAATTGGCACTGGACAGGGATAGCGCCATTAATAGGATGGAACGCAGCTCAGGTTCTTCCGAGGCATGTCTTCATATGTGAGTATTGTTAGCATTGAGATTATTCCTTCCCATCGGTATCGTTTTCACCTCTGGTTATGTGATAGCTTTAGCTGTTGCAGCGTTTTGTTGAATGATATGTATAGCATTACAAAATAGAGGGTTCATATGAGCATGCTTGGATTCTTGGAAATATCCAACAACTTCGGGAAACAAAATAAATATTCCAATTGTAATGGTTTCTGTTGGGTTTTTTCACATGCATTGCACTGTAGGGCGTTTACCAGATTATATAAGTGGGTAGTCTATGATCAGAGCTATCGATCAGGATATAATAAAAATGCTAGCAGTAACCTAGGATGGTGACACAGTTGATGCTTCAGCCTACGTAATTTAATAGTATAGTGTTCCCTTCTTTCAGACATTTGATGCTTCAACCTACTTAATTTAATAGTATAGTGTTCCCTTCTTTCAGTTGCTATCCGTCTTAAAATATTAGATGTATACATCATCATTGCCTTTATATTGGTAGTGCATATAATAAAAAAAGATTTCACATAAACTTTTGCACTATTGACTTCAGATTTGCTACACAGTTCATAATATTATTTCAGCATCTAGCACTAGAGCTCCATTTTTCTGTAATATTCATATACCAATCTCTTTAGAAATATGTTTTTTTTGTACAATTGAACAAGTACACATTATTCTTCTATTTTAGTTACTACCGTCCTTTTTTTATAATATGGTCTTATGAGACATAGTTGTAATATTTTACTACCCCAGATAATGCCTTGAAGAAAATAATATTTCCCAGTACATTGTTTTATTTTTTTTAACCATCATTGTTTAGGGTTGAGAAATTAGAGCAGAAAGTGATTACTTTGTTTAGGGTTCTCATTTGATTTATGACATTTGTTGGGAATCTTGGGATTTGTTTGTTATGTCCTACACGGATTATCATCGGTGGAACAAAACAGTGGTAAATGTATGAGGAGTAAGGTCTACTTAATTTGTGAAGTTGTTATTATTGCGCATTATTTTGAAGAGACTTCTAATAACAATTATTTTATAGCTGAAACCATACAGTGAGAAACTCTAGCATGATAAGGCACTTCACGAAATCCTTGACAAAAAATGGTGAAGCCTTCTACCACTTTAAGTAGGGTCGGTTTCATAGATTCTTGCTCAAATCCATGTTGAAAGATCTGATAATTTTTTATAGTGGCTGTCATTTACCTAACACAACCCTCACAAGGAGAGAGGGGCTTGAACTCTGGTCTTTTGCGTGATAGGCACGCTGCACTACCACTAGAAGATTGAAGTGGGTACATCCTTGATAGGTCCAAAAAATTTAAATGGCTATGATGTGCTAAGGTAGCTCATGAAAGGTATAGACAATGCCCTCAAATACGTTTTTGGCAAACATTTAGTCTTGCAAAATAATTTTCACATTTGTAGTTGTACCAATAGCCATTCATTGGTATCCACTGCACCATTTCGATTTAAATGTTTGTTTGGATGGGGGATAAGGAATGGGGAAGATAAGGAATAAGTGAGATTTATCTGTCATTCTTGTTCGGTTGTCTTGAGGACTATGGAAGAAATAAGTAGTGTAGATAGAGATGTAATGGATCATGCAATCTTGATATGACCATCTTATTCCATGATTGCTTTTTTTTGGTTTAAAGTCCTCTTATTCCATGATAAAGAGTCCTTATCCTGCATAACTGATTATCTCGAGCTTAATCCACATCTAATTCACCATATAATTCTCTTTCATTTCAATTAGATTACTTTGATTTTATCGTCCAACATTCTGTTATTTGAGTTCCTTTGTGACCAAGTTCCATCTTAAGTTTCTTCTACCTTTTCCTTTTGATTTATTGAAATGCTTGTCACAGGAGGATAGCTGATTTAAAAGAACGAGAATGCCAATCCGCTGTCGAGGAGGTCATGTACATGCTGATCGTCGAGAGCTTCTCGAAAGCCAGAGTTCCCATGGTTCCAAGGCTGGCAAAATTCAGTGTGGGTCGAACTGTAGATATCTGGCCATCCAAGGACCTTGAGCTTGAGTCCATTCACTGCCCCGAGTTTCGATACCTCATCAAGGAACACCTTTTCAACATTCTTGGTCGGGAGGGGAGAAATGAGAGCTCGGTTAATCTGCCAACAGCTGAGATCAAGAGGCTCCAGCTCGGACGACTCTATGCAGCTTCCATAATGTATGGATACTTCTTGAAATCCGCCTCATTGCGCCTCCAGCTGGAACGATCCATCGCACAGACGGTTGCAGATTACCCTCTTGGATGCACCATCTGTGTTCCACACCTCGATCGCCAGTTCAGCAATCTGGAAGAGAATCTCACGGTTATTGGGAGGCCATTTGACGCAGTGTCTGTGCTGTCTCCCAGCATCGGAAAGTCCAGGAAGCCAAAGAAGCTAAGGGATTATGTGATGGATCTGGACACGAAATCCGTCCAGCTGTGTGCCAGCTTGAAATCACAGGAGGCTGCGAGCCTAACCGAGAACCATTGCTTGGCCATCTTCGGTGACAGCAACATGGATGCACCTGGAATGGATGACATTGTTGTTATTACTTTCTCGGGATTGAAGAGATTAGTGCTGGAAGCAGTTGCATTCGGGACGTTTCTGTGGGATGCCGAGAGGTACGTCGAGTCGATTTATAGACTGAAGGATAATCTTCTGGTGGGCAGTAGGGAGTAAGGTTTGAGTTCATAGTGGGTAGAGTAGTGTATAGAAGGGCATAGCTTAATTGTTGCTTTTTGTAGATTCTCATCGTCTCTCCAAGAACAGTGTACAGAGCTCCTTGATTTAATAATCATGGTGGGAAGTGGGGAATTTGAACAGAAAGATTTCTGTTCTTTTCTTCCCGCTCCATCTGTTTTATTTAAACAGGAATATATGTTCATGTCTTCCAAAATATGGATCAGATGGACATAGTTTTAGTATCCATTAACTTGTATCGTTTGTTAACGTATGACCTATAGAAAATTTAGCCTTATCTTTTTATTATATCTAATATCTTGTCTGTGAACACTTGATTGGTTTTAACGAAAATATACAGCTTATTTCTTTTTGTTTCCCTGAGCACATCTACAAACCTTACTGATCCGGCACCTGTCCAAATCTATGAACTCTTTAAAGGATATCCTTGAATATTTTTGGCATCTGCCAATATCTATATCTGCATCTCTTTTCAGATTTAGAGGGGGCTCTATCCATTCTAGATGCCTGTTTTAACCTGCAATAACAGAGAAGAAAAGCGCGGGAATACTAGAGGGCGCGAACTAAGCGGGGTTAAGAAGTAAGAACTCTGTTCCCTCACTACTTGGTGTTAAAATCCCGAAAATTACAAATACCAAATAACACGATATTATTAGAAATACCTAGAAAATAAGTACTGTATAATGACTAATGAGAGATAGTGGCAGATAGAACGACCTTACCCACGATTACTTATTCTCCAGTAAAGTTCGCTAAGTACTAATGAACCTTTGTGTAATTGAACTAAAAAATAAGCATGTACATCAAAGGATCATCCTTGTCATCAGGCTTCGTAAAATTGAGAAATACATGTAAAATAAGCATCAATGACAACTTGTATATTTTCATTATTACGTGCATGTTCCTGCATATATTGAATTATCCGTATCTGAAGATTGTGAATAATACTTAACTCTTACATGTGTTAACTTCTATCTATTTTTTCATTAACTTTGATGGAATCCGTCAAATATTTCAAATTTCCACCATTAAGTTGGACAATATTCACAAATGATGCCACTCCCTCCAAGTCTTTCTCAAGCTCTCCTCCTTCCTCAGACCCATCTCCGACCACCGCCGAAGTCCATCTTCATCTTCTTCCTCCCTATCTCTTCTTCTGTCTGATGCCATTGTACACCCTTTGAACAAATCCCGTGCTCGGAGGTCTCGATCCCCCTTCCATCACCATGTCACCTCCCTCGGACTTCCACTTTCACTTCTGATCTCTCTCCAGAACCTTTCAACTTCGGCGAGTCACGTCGGAGTTTGAGCTCCAACCATTCCCACAGAGCTCCTCGCCCCCCTTCTCTTTTCTCCGAGATATAGCTAATCAATCATGCATCACCTGAAGTTCATCGCTCAACCACAAACTTTGATTTAGTAGGTACTTAGGAGCTTTGTTAATCTCGACACGTAACAAAGCAACCGCATCAAGTTCTTTAGAACTTCCGTTGCATCCCCTTGTGCACATCAGAGTAGCTCCTCCATCGTGCTTCCAGTGCAGTCCCTGACTTTTTACGGGTACTAGGCAAAAGGAAAAATTGGCCTTATATTTTTTTAATATACATAATTTTTTGAAATTCCTGAAGTTTTTATAAAAAGTTTCTAAACTTTTACAAAGATCTATGGATGTTGATATACCAACGAGCATCAAATAACAAATGAACTTAAAATCATTAAAAGAAAAAAAAGAACATTGTCATCTGGTAAAAGTAGCACCATGCAATTGCACCACCATGACTCATCAAACATAGTAGAGTCAAATAGCACCAGGCAATCACTTTGGAGAGTATAATCGTCAAAGAAATCATATTTTCTTGTAAATTGTAAAATAAGATGATAAAATGCGTGTGAAATTGGATGCGGAAATAGTGCTGCAGAGAGGACTCACTGACAGTCCGGCGTCATCGCGGTAATGGAATTGGCCATTCAAGAACTTCATGGGGGTGGACCAACAAGCAAAGACGATGTTCGACAATCCGATGTCTCGACAATATGACGAGGATGCATCACAACATGCACTACAAATGATGGAGAAACCATAATTCATGAGAGAGATGAGGGGTTTGGAGTATGGACTTTGGAATCCGATCGTCGATTCGGTTTAAATGGTGGGGACAGAATGGGAAACATTGCTGTGAATGAGAAGGGAAACCGAAGAGTATGACAACTATTTCTAGTAGTAGGGAGGAAGGCAAGACATCTAAGAGATTTTTGTAAATGGGTAGTATGGGTAATGGGTCTTAATATGGGCCCCTAAAGTTAGCAGGCCATGGGCCATTACACTTCTAAACCACCCTCAGGGCCAATCCTGTGTGCTTCTCCTTGTAGAGCCCTCGTGTTGGGCACCTTCTTCACCTTCGCAATAGAACTACCACTTGAGCTTCGAAGAATGCATCCCATCAGCCATATGCTTGGGTACCTCTGCCTTGAACTTCACTCATGCTCTGCAACGATTCGGTCTTATGCATTATCTACTTTGTCATGGATCTAAGTTCAATAAGCAATGACTCATCAATATCTAGAATCTGTTAGGTTTCGCAACGTCGGCTCACTGACCTAATGAAGAAGATATGTTGTGATTGTGGGGCGACGCTTCCTCCTTATTTGCAAGAAGACTCGACAGTGCTCAGCTTTGGTTTGGGAGATTGGATGTCTCCCGCGGCTGCGCCATGGGCTGCAGCAGACTCTGTTGTAGGCTCAGGAGCTGCTCAATCTTGGTCGAGCGGTTCCACGAATTCATACTTTTTGTGGGCTCGGATCATACGAATTCATGGGAACCACTCGATCAAGATCGAGCGACTTCCAAACCTTTAACAGAGTCTACTGCAACCCATAGCACAACAAACGATCCTATCTCTTTGTTTGGCAGCTATGGTGGCGGACGGGGGGTTGGGGAAGGGTATAGGGAGAAGGTAGGGGGAAGCGAGAGGGATATGATTTAGTGTTATTGATAGAGTTATGATTCAATATAGGTTAGATTAAATCAAGAGTTTGTTTGGATTAATGAACTAAACTAATAGAGGGATATGTGTGTAAGACGGGGTAATTATTAAGGGTTATCCATGTATATCACGATTATGGATGGTTATGTGCAAAATAATGAAAGCATACCTGGTTGTAGTTGTAAATATCCCTTGAGGTTATGTGAATGCAAAGCACTTTCGACATATTATGTAATGAAATGTTTATCTACTACTTCAGTTGGTTAAGGTTCGCTTCTTTTGGGTAGACTATATGATGATATATCTCGTAAAACATGAAATAGAAAACAAACGAAATTAAATAATAAATGAAAAAAATTGATATAGGTAGAATCTTACCTCATAAGGAGAGAGATGAAATCACAGGAAAAAATTTCGAAAGGATGTGTTTGTGCTATAATATTTCTCAAGAGATACAATGAGTATGATGCTATTTATGTAGTCCCACCAACATACCAAAGTCCCATCGATAGGGAGATGAGACTAAGCATGAAAGTAGTGTAATTTGATTTTATTGAGATCCAGTCGCCCATCGAAGATATTCCTTAATACTCCCTCCAATGTGGAACATGCAATGTTCAGACTGGATAAATAGAAAAAACGTATTCACATAATATATACATGATAATATAGAGAACATTGACTCAACACATACTTTGTCTTGCGATGATGCTTCTCATATCATACTGATGAAGAGGAACTGGAGGTCTGGAATATGAATGATGATCCCATGAGTAATCTAGGTAGAAAATTGGATCGTCTATGTTGTGCCTAGATCAATCAGAGTTACCCACACTTAATGAGTCTCCGACGTGGGGTACTTTAGTCCGCAACATGTCTCCTTGAAAGAAGACGGAAGACATCTCAAACAAAGAAATGTTATATCCATATGTTGATCCCGAAGAACGTGTCACTTCATAGGAACATCGGAAGAATCTCATTGGAGTTCATGATCAATAGAGGATACATTTGACCAATGAGTTGAGTTTCTCTGTCGAGATCTTTGAGAAAATGAGTTACTCTTGTACAAGGTACCTCTAATAAATAAAGATAGAGCCTAAAAACTTTACTCAACACTCCTCTCCTTTCTTTTCTACCATCCTTGTCAGAAATACAAAGATAGAGAACAGACGAAGAGAGTGATCAAACAAGTCGTCTCTTTCATTTTTTTTCCCACTGTTTTCCAACTATCCATGTTGTTTTTTAATCTTTGCACCCTTTTTACCATCACGTTTTTTTGTGGTCAGCAAACAAAATCCATCTACTTTTTGGGGGGCAGAAGATGCCCCATCATTTGGGCCTAAACAAAAAAATAAATGGACCCACAGCCCAGGAAGCGACAAGCTAATTTTTTGAACTTTATTTTGTCCCTTCTGTTGCCTATCCCTTCCTCTTTTTTCTTCTTTTATCCATCAAAATTTTAAGAGTATTTAGGTGGTGGGTACTTGACCTGTTCGCCTTATTATTATCGAGTTACAGATCGACCCAATCCTATAAAATAAGTACACGTATCTAATGGTATCCGATTGATCTGAATGGGTAATGAGTACTCGTGGATAACTGTGAAATATCTTTTCCAAGAAAAATGATGCCCACATCATCTATCTATTTACATTTAGGGATTTTATCACTTGTGCCCCTCCGAGATGTTGCAATATCAGTTATGCCCCTATCTTTTTGGTAATATCAGTTGTGCCCCTCAAAACTTGCTCCGTCATCAGTTGTGCCCTTCCGTCAGATTGACCGTCTATGAGTTGACTTAACCATGGTTTTTTCAAACCTTGGTGCAGTTAAGAGGGGTATTATTGTCCAGTCCTCTTCTTCATCTTCTTCCTCCATTTGTTCTTCTTTCTTTTTCTTCATAATTTCTCTCTCTTAGTGACACCTTCATACATCCATGGGATCTCTAAAATTTTTGCATTTTCACGGATTTATCATTCATTACGGATCAAACGGCAAATTTTATTGAATTTTTTGATGATTTTTTATGAATCAAATTGTCAAAAATTTATCAAAATTTAGGAAAAAAACCTAACTCCAGTTCCACCCACAACACATGCGGAGGAGGAGGGCGGAAGGGGGCCAAGGGGGAGGCATAGGCGGCGGGGGCGGCTGAGCGACCTGGGGGCAAGGGCGGCGGGGCGACCTGGAGGCGGGGCGGTGGGGGGAGGTGGGAGGGGCGGAGGCGACACGAGGAGGAGGTCAGTCTGGAGCAGGCGCACGGGGCAGGAGCGAGGGGGGCCGGTGGGACAGTAGCGACGGTGGAGCGGGCCACTAGGGGTCGCCGTGGATGCGACGGAGAGGCTGAAGGGGCGCCCGCGCGCGGGCGGCGCTGCCTCCTGTACGAAGGGCAGCGCGGGCACAGGTGGACGGCGGATGGAGGGCTGTGCGGAGGCGCGGGCCGCGTTCTCGCGTGGCTGCTGCGGCGGGACTATGCTGTTGGAGGTTCGCGTCGCGGAGGCTGAGGACGCGGGAGCTGATGCGGAGGTGAACGTGCGGGGCGTCGCTCTGCGGGCTGGTGACCGTGGAGGAGGGCGCTGCGCGCGGCCGTGCGATGGAGGCGCCACGAGGAGGAGGCGCCACGAGGAGGCGCCACGAGGGCGGCGGCAGGGAGCGGCGCCCGGCCTGGAGGCTGGGGCGGAGGGCAGTAGGGGGTGGCGCTCGGCCTGGAGGCTGGGGCGGAGGGCAGCAAGGGGCGGCACCGGGGAGGGGAGCTCAGGGCGGAGCTGGGCGGCATGGGGCTGGGGCGGGGGCGGAGAGGGAGGAGGAGGAGGTTGGAGGAAGAGGAAGAGGATGGGGAATAGAAGGAAGAAGAAGAGGGTACCGTATAATCTTTTTTTAAAGTAATTCCACCTATGTCCTCAAAGTTAACGGCCGTTTGCACTGTGGATGGACGGTCACTAACCCGAGGGGCACAAGTGATAAATTAGCAAGTTTTGACGGGCACAACTGATATTACCAAAAAGATAGGGGCATAACTGATATTGCAACATCTCGGAGGGGCACAAGTGATAAAATCCCTTACATTTATAAGGGCCTGTTTGGTAGGAAAATAGGCCCTGGAATAAGGGGTCAATTCTCCTCCCGACACGGTTCAATGGTATGACTATTCCCTATTATTCTATCTTATTTCACTCTTATTCCTATCTTTATCACCTTAGCTACCTTTATTTCAACTTATTCTCCTTGTTCCTATCCTCCATCCGAACGGAGAATAGACCCTTATTCCCCTTATTCTCCATCCTTATTCTTGCTTATTCTCCTACCGAACGGGCCCTAAGAGTAATATGTCATTAAGTTGATTAAATCATATATAAAGTCAACCATCATATTCTTGTGTTATTCAACAGTTTTAGTAAAATCTGAAAGAAGTGATGGATATACACGTGGAAATCAAAAATAAAAATATGTGTGAATTAGATTATGTAAGTTCCTAATTAAGAGGAGATTGATTACACATTAGATAATCGATCTATTGTAGAAGTGTTCAATTGAAATATTATTAGTGATTTATATGGTGAAATCATTTGTATTCATGAATATGTATGCTCGAGCGTCAATTCATTACTGTATATGTTTATTCATAGGTTATTGCAAGAATATTCAATTGAAATATTATTAATGATTTCCACTGTAAAATTATTTATATTTATGGATGTGTAGTCTTGTATCTGATTTGTCACACTATCTTCTTATTAATAATTTATTGCAAAAGTTTTCAATGGAAACATTACTAATGGGTACTGTAGTGAAATTATTTATTCTGTGGACTTGAGGCTGAGTGAGCTATTTATTATCGTATTTGTTTATTCATATTTTACTTCAAAGACTTGTTTGGCAGGGGAATTGGATCCAAAAAAACTATCATTACCTTCTTTCCTTATTCATCTTTATCTACTCCATTATTCCACTCCTTTATTCCCCTTCTCCTCTTTCCTTATTCATCTTTATTCACTAACTTGTAGACACTATTCCTTATCCTCATGTGCCAATTGAACAGAGAATAGCACATAACTTTCTTTATTCCTCCGGACTCTATTTTCCTATCATTCCGGTCAAACATAAACAATGTTTTATTCCACCTTTTATCCTTCACCCTTATTCCTTCTTATTTCATAGCCAAACATAAATTGTATTCAGTTGAAATATTATTAATATTTCTATGGCAAAATTATTGTATCAACTAAGCCTATTGGATCGAGTGTCTAATTCACTATCGTATGTATATTATTAATATTTCTATGGCAACATTATTGTATCAACTAAGCGTATTGGATCGAGTGTCTAATTCACTATCGTATGTATTTTTTCTAATCGTCATATCAAATCCGATTAATTTCCTATGTGCATCTGTTTTTAGTATATGGTCTTGCATTTTTCATATACGTCATCGCAACTATATTCTTATTAAAAATATAAATAAATAATATAACAATAATATTTGTACCATATTTATACCTTTTACATTTTTTTTGAATCAATGGATAAGTAGAAACTTCCAATGGGGTACCTACTATTCTACAAGGATCTTTTAGATGGAGCAAGTCACGATATAAGCGAGTACCTGACCGGACATTATGACCCAACATTTCCAAACACGTACCCATAAATTTAAGATTTAGGATGGATCTAACTATTCATTTATTTTTACCGTCATTTCAATTTGTATGAATCACAACCAATATTTTTAAAATCGAACCGGACATCGAACTGGAACCTTACCGAAATGATCAGACCCGATTGAACCATGTAATCAGACCGGTTCAACCGGATGACGACGACATCATTATTTAAAATTGGATTAAATTGGATTGGTGAGAAAAAAGTGGCTGAACCAGATATTCAAATCGAAATGAAATAATACATATAACATACACATAAATATACATGAAATATAAAATACATAGACAATGTATATATTTCATACTATACATAAAATTTTTTTCGTATGCACCATCAAATGTCATACATACATACATACATACATACATACATACATACATACATACATACATACATACATACATACATATGTATATTATTTGAACTAGTTGCTTTGTAACATAATAGTTGTTTAATTATATTTAAAATACATTATTAAAAAAATATGTTAGAGTAGTTGGTAAGGAGTTTGAAATTGGTAACCAAAGGTCATGGATTTTTAAATAAATTAAAAATTAAACGCAATTCAACTTTAATTGAACCTGATTAAACCGTGTTAAATATAATAGATTGAACCAAATGGATTATTTGAAATTTGAAATTCGAACCATAATAATCGGTTAACCATCCCGATCCATGTCCGGTCCGGTTTGAAAAACATTTATCAACTTCACATGACGCAGCCTCGAATCTCTAGTCTCCATCAAATAATGACAGGCAGAGGACACTTTGTGAAAACGGTCCCCGATGGAAATTTATTTTGATTTAACATGTTAGTTATCTTATTCCAAGTAATCATATTTTTAAATTTGCAATGTATTTGTTACTTTTTTTTATTAGTCATTATATAATCTACAATACAATATCACTTACTTTTAAGATTACTGACATGTACGATAAATATGAATTTTTAAACACTTTGTGATAAAACTTCAAATGAAATGTTAAAATTTATTGAAATCTATTTTGGTCATTATACACTACTAAGCATCTTCAATTTTCTCCACTAATCTTTCACTTCTATTTACCTACTCAAGTTTCAATTTTCTTCATCTTAACCTTTTTATTTTAACAAATATATTAGTAACCGGCCTTTTGATTTACATGACAACAAACAATATTTACAAAAGGAGTACACATTTTATAAGAAAAAATTGTTGGATTTTAGGCATTATACAATCAAAAAATGAGCTAGAAATGCAAAAATTATTGATAAATTGCAAACCAACTTTTCGTTTGCAAAAATCATATGAAATTTGAAAAATAAGTGTTGCAGTTTACAACCCATCTGTTTGAATTAACGTTGGATGAAAATAAAATTATACTTTGCTTAAAATATATTGAAAAATGCTAAAATTAGATCAATTGAAAAATAGTGATTTAAAATATAGAATGAAAATAAGAATAATATAAAAAGCTGACCGAAATGACTTTTTGGACAAGCAAGATAGATGAAACCGTTAGAATTAGATCTAATGTCCTTTATGATGGTCGAAAACGTGATTTTCAGTTTGCTAAAGAAGTGTTTTTAAGTGTGTTTGTATATGGATGAAAACTGACATTTTCGATAAATTTTCTCAACAAAAAGCCAAGAGATACAGAATCTAACATAAGATAAGTAGAGGATCGATTCATAGGGACTCAGACATTTTGCATGGATTTTTATTATATTTACAAAGATATTCTTGACTTTATTAATTCAAATCAAATCATATATTCCCAAGACATATTTTGATATCTCATTAGATTCTAGACATCATTAGATTCACAAGTCAAGCTCCACTTCATCTACTATTTTTGGTGATTTTGGAGGTGCAGGGGCATACAAAAATTTTCTAAAAGTTCAAGAGCTTGAATGTAAATAAATCTAAAATACAGATGTTTGCTTGACAGAAGTTGATTTTTTATTTTTTAAAATGTTTTAATGGGCAAATTGCATACACATAAACGAGATTGTGAAATTGCAAAATTGTCCTTAAGGAATTTATACATAATTTGAAAAACTATAAAAGAAGCAAATGTCACAGATTAAATTATTTAGGAAAGGAAGAGATCGCAGAAAAATCAAGTTTCTGGAATTATAAAAAGGTCCTCCATAGAAAAAAATTTAATTAACAAAAATATGAATTAAAAACATAATTTCACATTCTGAATAAAATAGGAAAAATTGGTAAATGGTAAATACTGTTGTTTTTAAAAATTGCAAAATGGTCAAAGATGAGAAAAATAAAATGAAATGAGTCTTAGATCTTTGGCACCAGGATGATGGCTGGATAGAGGGGGGTGGGCTGATGCACAACAGAGCACGGTGAACATAGGCAGTTGGGGGCCCACGATAGCATGCGGAGAGGGGAGGGGGAGGAGGGGAGGATGTGCAATGGAGGAGCTCCGTGAATACTCCCAACTCACAACCTCCATGATGGGTTGGTTCCTCCAACTAGAGTACTGGTAGGAAGAGAGAGCAGTGAAGATGTTAGCGGTGGGGAGATTAGAGGGGGGCAGAGGTCTCCCAAAAATGGGTTCTAACGTTGAAAGCCCCAGTTGAGTTTGCAACTCTCAATCGGTACCCCATTCTGATGGGGTTCTCTCCTCTTATTGAGATCACGGGAGGTGAGGAGGGTGAGAGACCAGCATTGGCGAAGTCCAATGGTTGGCGACCATTTGGTGAAGATTGGTGGCGGGACGTCGTGAACTATTGAAAAGTCACCTGATCTACTACTCTAAAAGATGAATAGTGTTGTCATGTCGACCAGGTGAAATTATCACAACAAATTGTTTGTTTTTATTTATACTCCTAAACTCAAGTGTATAGCAATAAGTATAGGATTGTCAAACTCAAGGAGGCAAACTGTGGGATCTAAGGTAATATAGATAGAGTGACTAATTTGTGAGGGACTTCTTATTTTTATTTATTTTAAAGGATTTTTATTTGATTTCATGAATTTTAATTTGTTCTTAGATGTTTTATATAGCTATAAGTAGAAGAGTGTAGGTATTGATTTTATACTTTATATTTGGTTTTTATTTTATATTTTTATGTTTTAAAATTTATTTTATTTTTTTTGTATTTTAAATGGTTTTTAGATTTTTGTGGCTTTTGAATTATTTTTAAAGTTAAAAACTTAGTTTTTATACAAAATAGGAAAGTAGTTTTAGCTTTAAAAACAATAAACAGAATGAAAATAATTTGTTTATATTTTTACTGGAAAATATATGAGAATACCTTTAAAACAAGGTGCTATACATATTTTTATGATTTTTATTGAATTAGTTGAGATTTTTTTATGTTTTCTGTATTTTATAGGTTTTAAGTAGTTTAATATCTAATTTTTATTTGTTTTTGATTTTATGTGTAAAATATAATAGAATATACAATGTAGATTTTTTATGGATTTTTTGTAGGTATTTTTATATTTTATGTATTCTAAAAGTTAGTGAGTATTTGTATTTTGTTTTGAATTATTAAAAATAAAAGAATAATTTTATATTTAAAAATGTTTATAATACTGTATAGAGTAGTATAAAAGTTATTTTTATGCATTTTATATTTTTTATTTTGTGTTGTATGAATTTAATACTTATTATATTATAAAAAGGTATAGGGATCTCTATGTAATTTCTGGAAACTTTGTGGCGTGCATGATAATAGCAGAAAACAATGGTGTTCCACGTAATTATCCCAAAAAGCCACATGCTCGCGCACGTGAGTTAGCGGTTGTTGTACCTATATGCACCTAATCAAAGTATTGAGGGCAAAAACACAGATGTACCAAAGAAATATCTTATGCGCACCTGAGTTTCGCGCATGAGCTTCTTAGATTCAAGACCTATTAGAGAATATGAAAAGGCAGATGGTTTAAGCATAAAACTTCGAAATGTCTATAATGTGGGAGGCATACATGATCTGTTGCTTAAGCTTAAGTGTAGGCGAAGCAAGATCTGGATCGTCGATCCTTATTGGACCAAGCATTAGTTGCTTGTTCTGGGGTTGGAACTGATGTTCTTCCCCAAATTTCCTAGAGCAGCAGTTGTTCTTCGTGAGCGGTGGATGTGCCGGTGCAAGGGATAATCTCACTCGATTGGGAGACGGTGATATCTTCGTGGCAGAGGTTCAAATTGGAAGCTAATCTCTGTGCTTGATCTTTTTCAGACGATGATGCTTTGGCCAGATTCCTACCCAAATTGATTGCAAATCTCCAGGCAGTGTTGTCATGCTCACTCGATGCTCTTCGACCTCAAAAAATTTCCGCAGGTGGTGCTATTTTCTCACGGCTCTTGGTTGGATTCAAGGTACTCTCGCGTGTAGGCTATGGTTTTCATCTTTCACTGCTCACATTTATCCAATAAGAGCTCGATGAAGCTTCTCTTTGATGTAACTTGATTGGCCCAGCATCGAATCAATCAAACATGAGCGCTTCGATGCTCCATACGTTTATCTCGCTCTAGATACAGCTACGAGGCTGGGGGTTCCAACAGTGTGCATGCTATGATCTACGGTGGTACTCAAGATAATCCGAGCTACAACTAGTCCTGCAATTGAGATCTCGACTTGAGCTCAAGACTCAGTCTAAAAACACATGAAATAGTGAATGAATGAGCTGATCCTCGTCTATGGAGTAGAGGATCTGAAACTCGAATCAGCTCTTGGGAGACACATGGTCGACTCAACTTGTGAGGAGAGGGCATACGTGCCAGATTTTTTGACCACACACTCACTCACACCAGTTCCCACCTTTGGCCCCAAGGATGATACTGGATAGACTGCTCTTAGTCTTACCTATGTAGATGATAATTCCGATCTCCTCCCTTGTATGGAGGAGATCCAAAAATTTCAAAAAAATGTCAACTGAACCTGAAGTGGTGGTAGCTATTCACGAGATTACTGAGGTCCCACTTCGTCAGGTCATAACCTAGTTATATTCTCCTAAACCCAAGAAGAGATAGCGAAGGAGAAGATCTGAGCGACATATTTTGACCATGGCCATTGTCCATGCAATTTCTCCACATCTGATGAATCTCATATACATCATATTAAAATCTATTTATTATTCTCCAAAATCAAACAAATCAATAAAAATCACAATTAATTCATTGTTATTAGCTTTTAATAACTCTGCATATATTCTGTGTATAATGTTAACCCTATTTATTGTATTAAAAACTAGATTTTCTTTATTGTTTTAATCTATAAAAATCCATAATAATTAGATTTATTATCGTATATATTTATCTTGGCTTTAAAAAGAAATTTAAAATACAAAAAATAACATAACCATTAAAATTAGTTTTTTACCTATTAAAATGCTACCAAAAAAATTCTTTATTTTCATGACTCCTTTTAACTTTAGTAAACATGAAACTTGTAGATCTTCTCAAGATCTACAACTTTCATGTTTTGACTTTTGTTAATTCGACCTCCTACTTTTTCTTTTTGAATTTCTCCTTATTTTCCACTTTTTGAATAATATGACTGGGCCATGTGGCGCCCTCTAGACCGCCCGCGTGGCCCCTTCCTAGCGCTCCACCCAGCCTCTCCCCTTGTCGTTAGATCCGCTTATACATGCATCCATCACAATCGTCCAATACCGTCGCTTCCACAACCATCAGATCACTCCTTCTTGATCTGATCTCATCCACTCCTTTCCGTCTCTACTTCAGACACACGATGCTTTCCCATCCACCAGCTCCAACTCCTCCACGTCGCCTTCTAATGCACCTCACTATTGGATCTACTCAGAATTCATATCCATCATCGCTTTCCACGCAATGCCCCACTGCTCAATCAAATCATTTGATCTGATCTCGACCGCTCTTCCATGCCTGCTTCCAACCATCAGATCGTTTGATCCAATGGTAGAGACTCTGTCACCTACATCCAATACCTTCCTTCACCAACCGTTACAACTCTTTCCCCCTGCTCCCCCTTCCCTCTCTAATGGTTACCTTCGATGCTCTCTCCCCCAAGTAATGCCACCCTCGCGAAGACGTGAGATCCACCTTCTTCGCAGACTCATTAATCCTTCAAGACCTATCTTCTAGGGATATTAATCAGGCGTTTATACCTCCGCCACCATCCCTATAACGTGGAGCTCCTCCACCTTAAATACCCCCTCTCCACCTCCATTTCTTCCCGTCCACCATTCCTAGGGTCAAGGTCTAGTCATCCTCTGCCTCTCTGTGACAGATGGAGGCAGGTGGATTGGCCGCAATGGTCCATAACCCCAGTGTTTTCCCGTGGCCATCCAGCCATGTTGCGGCCACCCTAGGCGTCGTGGAGCTCTCCGTGTAGCTGCCCGGATTTGAGTGACGACCCTAAGGTTCATTTGCACCTCAACACAATCCCTCATATCGCCTTCTTACTCCACGAATCCTCCAGGATTTCTTTCTTACTTTTCTTCGTGTTTTCTCCATTTTAATTTGATGCACACATGCACCCATTCTGCCACATGACCATCCTACAAGATTCGTAATACCACCAACACCTTCGTCAACCCCTCCACTCACCCTCTTCTCTTCTACAGAGCCCCGACCATCTCACTCTCCTTCCTCTCTGCTTAACAGGAGAAGAAGCACTGGTCTCCCGTTCCTCCACCTCCTTGGGACCTCCATTACATTCACAAACTCCATGCACACACCTCTCTTAGGCTATACTAACACTTGCAGGTACCGCAAACCTTCAATGGCTAGAGTTCGCAATGATAAAATAATGCTAATTACATGCATTATCTAGGGTTCTTAAGGCCAAAATGATAGAATAAAGATGATGAAATGGAGATTCATCATGTATCACATATCTAATCAAACTCTCGAAGATGCAAATGTGGCTCCTCAATGAACTTCCCATGAAAGGTGGTTAACATTTGAATAGTCTGAGGTGTAAGGACAACTCGTGAATAAGATGAAGTCGAATCCACCTACTAGTAGAAAAAGCTCCACATTTGTGAAGTTGTTTCATTGCACATACATGCTCTGTAGGTATTCTCTCCTCTCTATCTGTCTCATCATCCTCTACAATATAGCTCATCTCTCTTAGTTGTATCAACTCAGCTCGAATCTCAGTCATCAGAAGGTCTTGCTTCTGAATCTGAGTCTGCATAATATCAAGGGAAGCAAGAATATTGGTGTTGATCGTCATCTAATCTATAATCTCTTAAATGTGTTGCGACTGTGATACCTTACCACTTAGAACTGTCTCCGGAAAGGAGAATGCATCCATGTTTGGCTTTGATAAATCTGCGTATAGATATGGGAAGGAAAAAAGAGGCGGAGAAGAAGAACAAGGAGAACGAGAAGAACCTCCATGGTGAAGATCACACCTCAAAGAGGAAGAATGTCCCAAATCTAGCTCAAAAAGGAGGTTCCCACAAACTGACCCGGGGGGCGAATCAACGGACGAGATTGAGAAAACTCGGTTTCAAAGAGAGGTTCTCCTGAACGAACCTAGATGGACGGGTGGGTATGGGTGAAAGCGGTATCGTAAGAGTCGGCCTAAGAGATGCCTACCATCATCGTGAATCAAGGAAAGGAAAAAATGAAAGTGAAAAGTAAAACAATAGAAACTGATAAGACTCGGACGACAAGTAACTGCTAGAAGCTCAGAAGAATGCATGGACTCAATACCAAGCACAAACAAACACAAAGCAAATCCTAGATTCACCTACTCAACTCGTTGGTGACCGTAAATGCTCAGTCGTTAATCTTTAAATTATTGAGTTAGGTGATCGATCAGTTATTTTTCGCAAGCTCCCATGTGTAGTCTTCTAGAGCAGATCGTAAATAAGTCGATGAATCCACCGAGTAGAGAACTATCCTCACAAGAACTCGGGAATAGTTCTAAGGAAACCTACCTCCCTACTCACGCAACTATTTCTACTAACATTTGAGGCAAGTACTTAATACAATAACATGACCAAAGAGTCAAAGTACAAACGCTTAGGGCACAAGTCCAGGGCTTTGGGCACTACTACTTATATGTACATGCCTCGCTCAGTCTGGAGAGTACCTACGACTAATGAGGGGATTGCTCTCTCAAATCAATGAATGAAATCCATTGCATTTATTTTTAGGTCAAGTGAAATTAACAGTCTCAATTTTATTCTGATTACCACTTTTTTGATCCTTTTGATTTGAGAATAAACAATATCTAACAAATTTTTTTGTTGTTTTTACTTTAATCCTAAGTGAAGGAAGACAAAGGGAGAAGATGAAAATGCAATGCACGAAAAACTATGAATACATGCATGGATAGAAGATGCGTACCTGTCGCCTGCACTCTACATGCAAAGTGATCCGTGCAGAAATATAAATATAAACCAAAATGCATGAACATCGAAAAAGAAAACACATAACTTAGAAAGAGTGAATAGTTCTACACAGGAGAGAACTGATTTTATTTGTCTAAGTTATGCTGCCTTATGTCTAATTAAGCTACGATGAGTAAACAAGTAAATAACATCCTAATCAAGCACCTATCCACTCATAGAAAATCACAGAAAGCAAAAAAAGGCGATGAAAACAAAACCGTGATGATGTCCCCCAAGTGCACTGCACTTGACAAAACAGAACAAAAAAAAGAGTAATGGCCATGTATAAGTCGGGATACCCTTATGGGATCCCTTCTATGAATGTAAAAACGATCAAGTTCCCCTTCCTCTCTCTCTCACCAAAGAAAATAGAAAAAGTAAATAACTCGACTCCCATATATGCCTAGGGTTGCTCCTTTGCAACAGATTGATGAAGAACACTGATCTCCAAGTATCGCGACTGCTCGCTCGGCTCTCGAAGAAGTCGACCTCAATACCTAGGCTCTGCAACACAAAACAAACAAAAAAGACATAAGATAAAAAAGAGAGAGAAACAAAATAAAAGAAACTAGAAACATAACAGAAATATATGAAACATTTGACAAGTAGAAAAATGAAATCATAATCCCAAGGCTCTATCTATATACCATAGTGCTGCCTCCCGATAACGGTGCCATCTGAAAAATCACCCGATCTACTACTCTAAAAGAAGAATAGTGTCATCGTGTCGACTAGGTGAAAATACCAGAAAATTCGATTGTTTTTATTTATACCCCTAAACTTAAGTATTATATAAATAAGTACTGGAGTGTCGAACTCAGGGAGAAAACTGCGAAAATTAAGGTAATATAGGTAGAGTGACTAAGGTATGACGGTTTTCTGATTTTTATTTATTTTATGGATTTTTATATATTTTTATTTGATTTTATGAATTTTAATTTTTTAGATGTTTTATATACCTATAACTAGAAGAGTATATGTATTAATTCTATATTTTTTTATTTGGTTTTTATTTTATATTTTATATCTTTTGAATTTTATTTCCATTTTTATGTAACCTTAAATGGGTTTTAAATTTTTTGTGGCTTTTGAATTGTTTTTAAAATTGAAAACTAATTTTTTTATACAAAATAGGTGACTATTTTGAGTTTTAAAAAAATAAATGAAACAAAATTATTTTGTTTTTATTTTTACTTGAAATTTTATGAAAAAAACTTTAAAAAAGGTGTTATATGTATTTTTGTGATTTTTATTGAATTATTTATGATTTTTAAACTTTTTATGTATTTTTATTTTTTTTAAATTTTAATTTCTGATTTTTATTTTATTTTTTGTTTTATGTGTAATATATAGTAGAATATGAAATTTTTTACGGATTTGTAATGGTTTTTTTATATTTTTTATATATTTCTAAAGTTTATGTATTTTTTGTATTTTATTTTGACTTTTTAAAAATAGAAATATTTTTTTGAAAAGTTGATATAAGTGTATAAGGTCTTTTTAAGTTTTTTATAATATTTTTGTATTTTGTTTTTTGTTTTGTACTATGCACTTAATTAAAATATCAGGGGCCAAATCACAAATCTTCCAAAGAAATATCTTGTGTGCACGTGAGTCACGTGTGAGCTGCATAGAAGCAGGACATGCTAGATAATATGAAAAGTGTATAGGGTTTAAGCATAAAACGTCTAAAATATCTTTGTTGCGTGAGGCGCACGTGATTTGCTGCATAGGCTTAAGCAGTGGAGAAGCTAGATCTATACCGTCGATCCTCAGTGGATCGAATGGCAGCTGCTTGTTTTGGGGTTGGAACTAATGTTTTTCCCTAAATTGCCTAGAGCAACAATTGTTCTTCGTGAGCGGTGGTTGTGTCGATGTAAGGGATAATCTCGCTCGAAGGGCGGTGACGATATCTTTGTGGCAGAGGTTCAAATCGAAAGCTAATCTTTGTGGTTGATTGTCTCAGATGATGTTTCTTTGGTCGGATTCCTCCCCAAATCTGTTGCAAATCTCCAGGCGGTGTTGTCGTGCTCACCGATGCTCTTCGACCTCAGTAGATTTTTGCAAGTCGTGCTTTTTTTCTCACGGCTCTCAGATGGCTTCAAGGTACTCGCATGTAGGCAATGGTTGTTGCCCTTTTCTACTCAAATTGCTCCAATCAGGGCTCGGTAAAGCTTCTCTTCAATGCAACTCGATCGGACCAACATTGAATCAACTAGAAATGAGTGCTTCGATGCTCCATAATTTTATCTTGCTCTAGTACGGCTGTAGGTTGGTGGTTCCAATGGTGTACATGCAATGATCTCTAGTGATACTTGAGATAATCCAAGCTCCAACTAGTTCCACAATTGAGATCTCGACTCGAGCTCAAGGCTCGATCGTAAAAAATGAAATAATGAATGAATGAGTTGTTCCTCGTCTATGGAGGAGAGAATCTGAAACTCGAATCAGATCCGATTCGAGGTGATCAGGTTGTGGATCATAGATGGAGAACTAGAGGTGATTGGTAGGAGATGATCGGAATCAGCAATCATTTTGGTGTTTGGATCAAATCAAAATCAAAGAGGAACAAAAGGTGGAGAGAGGATTAGGAATAAAAATGATGAGGAATTAGAGAATAGGAAGGAAAAAGAGGAAACCTGGAACTATCAAAGGATGAAAGTGTATGCATGTGGATGGAACTCAGAGGAGCTCCACGGTCGTGGCCTCAACGATGGGAAGAAGTCAGAGGCTGGACGCTTCGGAGCAACTGCTTCAACACCGACAGTGATCTCCCCGGCACCTCGCCTTTAACCTTGTTGCAACAATAGATAGAGAGTTTTTGTCACTCTCTCCCTCTCAACTAGAGCTCACAGGTAGAAGGAGATGAAATGGCGGATTATCAAAAGGCTTGGATGTTGGGGGCTTTTATAGGAGATGATAGGGAAATGGTCGATGGAGAAGATGAGGTGGCGAGGTCGTTGGTGGTGGAACGATATAACAGTCGAACGGTAAGAGGTCGAGAACGGTTGGACCATTGGGCGGTTGGTCTCGACAAGGAGGAGAGGAGCAGGTAACCGGCTGGAGAAGAGAAGGAAGAGAGAGGAAAGAAGGAAGACAGACGAGTGGAGGTTTAGGAAGGGTTTGACTGGTCAAACCTTGGTTTAACCAGTCAAACCAAGGTTTGAAATATTAATAAATAGTAATTAAATAAATATTAAATAATAAATTAGATTAAATAAACTAAATAATGTAATAAATAATTTGATGATAAAGTTTAATCAACCAAATAATGGTATTTATTTAGTTAAATAGATACATATAAATAAACATAAATATATTATACATATATAATTAATTAATTATTTCAATAATTTTAATTTAATAAATTTTATTTTTATTTTATATTAATAATATACCATTTATAAAATATTAATAAAGTATAAACATACAATAAATAACAAAAAATAAAGAGAAAATATTAACATTCCTTGTACATTTATTCAAATAGGGCCCTGGAACCTACTTTTGGCATATTAACTTAGATTTTAGTGAAATCACTTTTATCTAATAGATAATTTTATAAACAAAATTTAAAAGTGATTACACCCAATTCGAAGTTCATATGGCAGAGATACGGTGTTTGGAAATTTGACTTTATGACCTTTTGGTTTTGGGATTTATTAGTATTTATTAGCATTAATTTTGATTTATATTTTTACATTTTTCTACTGATTTTTATAAATATTTAAAAAATAATTAAGTTAATCAGAATTAAGAATAATTTTATAGAAAATAAAAATTTATTTACATATTGTACAATTATACAAAAGGGGTCCAAATGCCGAAACTCACACGTTTTATTCTATGATTTTTTGGTATTTTTAATAAATAGTAATAAATGTAAAATGAAGTTTAAATTGAGTTTCATTAATTTGAAGTTTTCGATAAATAAATATGAATCATGTATTTTAGCTTTTATTGCTTTTTCCGTTCATCTTAATTTTTTTATACACTAAATATTTTTTTGATATTTTTAAAAATTAATAATATTACTATAAACAAATTTCAAGAAGGAAATATATTGATTTGAAGTGAATTGAATGATAAATAAAATAGGTGAACATATGTACAAGGTGAAAATACGTCAATACATTGATGATGTTATTTTTTGACATTTTAATAGATTATGATCCTTATCTCCCCCTGCTTATTTATTTTACTGACCAAGTCAATATTGGTTAGGTCTCGGGGTTAGTATCAGTCTATACATATTTACAGCTTTCTTATTTTTTTTCTTTTATTCTTTATTATTTTATTTTGGATAAAATAAACGTTAAATATGTCATATTAATAAATGAGGTTAGAATGCTAGTTTGTGAGAATTAGTAAATATTCACATGTATTTTACCAAGTATTTTAGCCAAAATGAAGGAATAAAGGAGATGAATCATGGATTCATCACCCGTGGAAGAGGAGGGGCACGGGCGACTCATGCTTGTCTGGGGAAGATGATGCTGACATCAATTATTATGTATATTGCAAAAAAAGAATAAGAGAGAGAGAGAGAAAGCTAACAATGGAAGAGAACCTAAATGGGCACATCTTCAACCACTAGACCTGAAAAGTAAAAAGCATAAAAAGAAGAGTTAAAACTAATATGGGTGGTAAGCAAATATTTACTGATAAATATTCAATAAAGTAGGGATATTTACACCCATAACCCTGAGTAATTTTGTAATTATGTACATATCCCTGCGTAATTACGAAATACACCATGAACCCCGAATAATGCTTTGCTCTTACATGACATGACCCTGTGTTAACACCCATTTATTTTTTGTTAACTTTGATGGCGTCCGTCCATTTTCACACTTTAAGTTCAAGATAATTACAAATCCTATCACTCCCCTTCCTTCTCTTCTCCTTTCTTCTCTTATATAGAAACTCATCACCATCGGGGAGGAGGTGAATAATGGTGGGGACATGGGAAGGAGTAGGAGGACATGGGAGGTGGTGGGCGATGACGGGAGGACTTGGGGAGGAGGACGAGGTTGGGGAGGAGGAGGGCGACAATGGAGGACCTGGGATGGAGGAGGAGATCGAGGGAGGATGTGGGCGACGACAGAGGACCTGACAAGGAGGAGAACGAGGGAGGAGGAGGGCGACATCGAGGGACCTTAGAAGGAGGAGGAGGTGGGTGATGATGGGGGACATGGAGGAGGTCAGGGGAGGAAGTGGGCGATGACATGAGGACCTAGAGAAGGAGGAGTATGTTGGGGAGGAGGAAGGAGACGACTAGAGGATCTGGAGGAGGAGGAGTAGATCAGAGAGGAGGAGGGCAGCGATTGGAGGACTTGGAGGAGGAGGAGGAGGAGGAGGTTGGCAGCTAGAGGACCTCGAGGAGGAGGTTGGGAAGGAGGAGGGTGGTTATGAGAGGACCTGGAGGAGGAGGAGAAGGTCGGGAAGGAGGAGGGTGGAGACAAGAGGACCTGGAGGAGGAGGAGAAGGTCGGGGAGGAGCACAGAGGCGACATAATGACCTGGAGGAGGAGGTCGGGGAGGAGGAGGGCGACAATGGGAGGGAGGGTGGGTCACTAATGGAGGAAGGGGGATGGGTAATTTTTTTATTTTTTAGAAATTTTAATAGCCGTTAGATAGCCATGGGTTAGATTAACCTAATTGTCTAGCTGGGTTAATGGAAAGATCTACATGTACATAATTACGAAATTACTCAAGGTCATGGATGCAAATATCCCAATAAAATAAGACAAGAGATGAAGTTAAACTTTATAGACTTTTTTTACGAGAAATTTTATGCTCTTATTCGAGAAGTTTACTTATAATGAAAATGAAATTCACAAAATGCAATTTATTCATGCAGTGAGTCCCCCAAAGAAATACTGGACCAAATTGATCTTCGGGGTATCATGATTGAGGCACTTCTCATTTAAATCACTGAATTGCTCGCAAGTCTCATGATTGGACTCTTGGGGCCCCTGGGAGATGCTGACAACCTTGGATTGCATCAGATTAAAACGATCCATTGGGTAATATATGCGCAGAAAAGCAGACTTCAATTCTTCCCACATGGTCACCACTTTTCCCAAATGATTTATGCAGTACAGTGCTTTACCATGAAGGCTAAAAGGAAAAGCGGTCATCTTGACTACGCCCAACAGAATGTTGGGTTAGTGCATTGTGTTGCTTATGCGTCCAAATTGTTGTAGATGGATATAAGGTTCTTTACTGAGATTCCCATAGAAAGTGGGGAGGAGAGAAAGGAGCTGCGATTTCAGCTCAAAGTATCCGTGGATCGGAGGAATCTGGATCCACCCAGTAATCTGGCCAACGTCAGGGTTGTATGTCTACTTGAGTGTGGGCTTGGGTCGACCTCTCCTTCCCTCTCCCTCGCCTCTGCGTGGTCCATCTATAGAGTGGTTATCATCATCACCACCATGTAAATCATCATCCACCCCTTGTATCTCTCTTTCTTCTGACCTCCTCCTCAGGTCATTCTACATTTCCTGAAGGCAAGAGCTTGTTCAATCAACTGCTGGTGTATAGCTTGTATACAGGTCAAGAGTGAGGAACTATCCCTGTAGATAGGAGAATACCATGTCCTAAGCGAAGGAAGCCTTACTTGGAATTATCCATGTTGAATCTTTCCAAGATCTTCTTGATGTATCCTTGTTGTGCTAGTCCCAATATCCTCTTTTGTTTGTTTCTGAACAATTTCAGATCCAAGATATAAGAGGCTTCTCCGAGATCTTTGATCTCAAAGGTATTGGATAGCCATATCTTAACGCTAGTCATCATCCTTGTATCATTCCTAATGATAAAGATGTCATCTACGTAGAGTATAATGAACATGATGGTGCTCCCACTAAGCATCTTGTACGCACATGGTTCATACAGATTATACATTAAATCATAACTCTGTATGGTTTCATCGAATTAGATGTTCCATCTACGAGAAGCTTATTTGAGGTCATAGATGGATTTCTTTAGCTTGCACACTTTTTCTTCCCTGGCTATGAAGCCCTGAGGCTGCTCCATATAGATATCCTCTTCGAGATATCCATTGAGAAAAACGATCTTGACATCCATTTGACAAATGTCATAGTCCATATGTGCAGCTATAACAAGCAATGCTCTGATGGATTTGAGCATGGCCACATGAATTAATGTCTCTGCCTTCTCTATGTATATAACCCTTGGCTATGAGCCGTGCTCTGAAGGTCTCGACCTTCCCATTGGGTCCCCTCTTTATATCGAGCCTTATGAACATGTTTGCTCAAATGGTTAAAGATGTTGTTGTAATAGATCTTAGCTCGGCATTTGATGCAAATGATCTTGAAGTAGAATGTGAGCAATTTATGAACTATTATGTAAGACGAGGAGCCGTTATGGCATGGTTATAATAGTTTTACATATTTATCTGCCATTGTTGAGCTGTTGTCAGTTGTGAATTAATACAATATGATAGACAGTTGTTTCAACATCATGATTAAATCAATAAAGAGAATGATATCAGAGTATAATGGGTTGCCAGATAGGTTTTACATGATCAAGATAATAATGAGAAAGTCAGGTCTGTCAGAGGTGCAGAATGCTTTTCCAAATCATCCATCCAACGGATGTGACATGTTATAAAGCAATAAATTATTGCATTAGTAATAACAAATAAAGACTTATAATTGCCAAATCTACGCACAATAATATAACATAAAGCTATATATAATCATATTAATAATCAACATAGCTAAATGTTACTATTTTAAAAAAATAACATATACCTTCGTTTATACCTTGCAAGTGATGCAACCTCTTCATGAATATGTTTATTGTAGATTATGGAAGAGACATTGGTCTAGAAGATGTGTGGTCAGAGGAGTAATCATGTACTTGTGAGAAGGAGAAGGATAATGCGATAGAGGTGGTTTGGTAGAGTCAGGATATCACGAGTGGTGGTAGTGGTGAAGGAGTGGGGAAGGAGCTGATGGGTGATAGCGAGAATGGGGGCATGGGAGGGGTGACGGTGGCCGTGGAGGAGGAGGTGGTGGGTGATGCGATTGAGGATGGTGTGTTTGTGTGTGGAGGGAGGATCAACTATGCAATGAGGTTGAGGGGAGATTTTGGATTTTGCATACCAGAGGATAGAGAGCAAACCATATCGTGCTTGTTTAGATCTCAAGTGTTTCGTGGCTACATATGCAATTGCATGTAGTCACATGTGAATCGAAAGACTAATATCACATTGTGACTATATGTGGTGTCATTATCGTCGCATTTAGCAGTACAACTACATTATCACAAAATGTATCTGTAACGTCTCTGATTTAGGTTACCGATCCGTTATCGAGGGAAATTGGTCCTGATAACTTGTTGGGTTTGGGTCCAAATGGATCCATTGACAACCATCCAAAATACTTAAGTTCAAGTTTTCAAATAGTAATCCACACCACTTATAAACCACACCCGCACTTTATGAGTTTTAGATGTGGGACTATATTTCGAGGTTAGGATTTTACAGTATTTGTATATGGTTAGTGGCAAATATGCAACTTTCTTTCATCGAAGATGTTGATTTCACCTAACACAATAGATATGTATCTAATGCGTCATTTTTAATCGTCCAAAAGAATATTGTCATGTCATATGCTAGTTTAACGAGACACATTGAAACTAGCATTTGAGATGCTAGTTGTAGCATCTCAAACATAGCACAATATTAGTAATTACAAAGTATGGTAGTAGTTTATAAGTAGTTGAGGCTACTACTAAATAACTTGGACTTAAGCATTTCGGGTTGTGCTCAATGATTGTAGTTGGACCCCAACCTAGCAAGTTGTATGGGCTAATAATTCCCGATAACGGATCGGGTCTAACTTCAACATGTTACAAGTATGCTGTCCCACGTCTCATGCCAGAATCAAAAGTGATGATATGCCGCAGCCAAAATCTCCACGGAATAAGGAGGTTTATTATTAATTCTCGTTTCTTTGAGATACTTTGAAATGATGGGATAAATGTGAGATGGGGTGAATTACTTCCCTTTTGAGTTTCTTTCTTGTTAGTGACAATATGGAATAAACGACAATTGTTTCTGGGTAAGTGATGGTTATCGTGGAAGTAGTTACAATTTCCAACTTTTTTACATTTCACAAAACACATCAAAGAGATCTTTGCCCTTCCTTTAATGATTGTGTTGAAGAATATCTTAGATTGGCAATTTGATCTCTCCAGGGTCCATTTACCACAACCTCTTATTTCATCTCCCATGTGAAGTAGTGGGGCTATATAAAGAGTCTCACACCCATTGTAACTGTTGAGAGAGTGAATAGAAGAATCAACTCTTAGTAATGTCTTCTGTGGATTCATCCCGTTCCTTAGGAAGTAAAGTTCAAACAATAATCAAAATGTTTTTACTTGGTTTCTTGTTTCCTATTCATGTTTATTTTCTACATGTTGCAATTTACAACACCCTTTGCAATTTTTGAGAGGATCGTCTGTTGTAATACAACAGATGTTATATTACAGTGGACCGTCCAATAGGGATCGGAGGGACATTCGATCTCCATCAGACGGTCCACTGTAATATAGCACATGTTGTTTTAATGCAGACAATCCGCCTTTGCGCATATTATAATTGAAAACAGGCCAGAGATTCCAGGAAGGCAATTGGCCTAGCAGTCCAACCCACCACAATTTCAGAGCTATGTCAGCGGCATCTCGGCTTTTCCATTCCAGTGCATTGAAAGTGGCTTCAGTAGAGGTTAATTTTAACCTCGTTCTTTTGATAATTATCCTTTCTGATCTCCTCCAACTGCATAGCAGACGTATGTGGGAGGTGGTGTCACCGGTGGGTTTGGTCCGACCTTGGATGTGTGAATCGTTGGATCCTCATCTAACGGATATCGGGTCTGGGATGATGAACGATAGGTATTTATATATCCCTCATCCACATCTGAGCTGCGTCTCTCTTGCATTAATGAATGATGCTGCATTCCATCCATCACTCTCTCCTCTGTAGCACCGCATGAATGCAGACTGTGGATTCGTCAAACTGTAGTATGGCATTACTCCCTGTATATGGACATGAAACTTGGTACCAACTAGTTCTGCCTCAACCATAATGGATCACGTGGCCTGCCCAGTAGCTGAAGACCGGAACCCTAATCTGACCCCCACTTCCTCACTAAAGCACAAGGTGCCAAAGAATTTGTCAGCACAAGGCCCCATCACAGATTCTGTGTTATCAATTACAGACGGCCGACCAACCGGCACTGTGCGGTGGCTGCTCCGGCGGACCCCCTGTCTCACACTTCCTGTTTCACAAAGGAGAATCAAATTACGCCACTATTGGGGGAATTTTCTTATTTATTATTTATCCTGATTTGAGGTATAGTTGATAAAAAAACAAGGGATTTTTACTTCATAGATCCTATAAATTTTGTCGATTACCTTCTCGACCTTTTAAACAATCTAATTCTCTCCTTAACTACGTAAACTTGCTAACTTTTATTCCAAAGATCATGTGGTTAACCTCCACCCATTACCCTATACTGCTCCTCCCCTATGTTGTTTCTGACATTCCCCACGCCACCCTCAACCTCACAGCGCTCCCATGTGCCACCTCCTCCTTCTCCCCTTGATCCTTCACCTCGTCCCCCTTCACCTCATTCCCTCCACCTCCTCTTCTCCTCACCGTGCTCCGCTCCCAAGAGCCTCCTCCCCTTGCTCTGCCCCCAACGGCCTCCTCCTCCCCCCACCCTTGCTCCTCCGCCTCATCTCCCTCCACCACCTCCTCTCCTCACCTTTCTCTGCCTTGTATTGACTCATCCTCCTCTCCTTGGTCCTTCGCTTCTTTCCCCTCTATCTCATCCTCCCCTCACCTTGCTCTGCCCCCAGCTGCCTCCTTCCCTTGCTCCTCCGCCAACAACCTGCTCCTCCTCCCCTTGGTCCTCTGCCTCTTCCCCTCCACCTATTCCTCTCCTCACATTGCTTTGCCCGAGTTGCCTCCTCTCCTTTCTCTACTCCTAGCCACCTCCTCCTCCTCCCTTGTTCCACCACCTCTTCCTCCAATCGCACCTTGTAGACAATCCGGGTCGTGGCGTCCTCTGACCTCGTTGATGCCTTCAGCTTCTTGATGAGGCACGCCACCGTCATCTTCACCCTCTAGAGCCGTCTTGGCGATCATACCTTCAGGGTGCGGACGAGACACCGAAGAGGTGTTGCTCTTTAGACTACTCTGGACGGAGGTGTAGCAACATGAAGGTCGCCATTGGAGGGAAGAAGGGGAAGAGAAGGGATGAGAGAGGGAAGGAGAGAGATTAACCTAAAATCCACCATTGATTTTGGTGTGGTATGATTAACTCGACTTAAGCTCATGCAAATTGAATGAAGATGAGTCAGATTAACGGCAGGGGTCGTGGAGTAAGAAGAAACAAGTTTACAGAATTAAGGGGAGAATTATGTTATTTCAAATGTCGAGGAGGTAATTGGCAAAGTTTGTAAGATTCGTGGGGTAAAAATCCAAAAAACAATTAGATTATCAAAAACAAGCTAAAATAGAGATAAAAAAAGTAGTCTCATTTGCATCATATATAATCAGGACACACCTTTGGTATACCGGTTATCGTGCCCACGGTAAACGCTGAAAAGTAAAGTGTGGAAGGGATAACTCTTAAAGCAACTAGGCACACCCCCAATATAAGTGCTTTCCTATTCCGACTTCCCCGAATTCTCCGATAGCACAACTTAGACAACGACAGTTTCTCTATCCCTGCGGGGATGGAGCTAGAGAAGTACTGAGAATCCAAGATAGCACCAGCTTGAAAATAGGAGAGTGCCTTTGGATCTATTCGTGGAAAATCTGAAAGTTGCAAGTGAGATGGGTCTCTCAGAGGAGGTGGTTATGGCTGCTGGTTGTTGGTACGTAGTTGGCATTACAGATGCTGCTTGTATAATTAAATGAGTCGATCAGGTCCAGATCTGCAATGCATAAATAGTTTGTGTTTGATTAATCAGAAAGCTAGATCGTGGATGCAAAGGGAGTAACCTTGCAGGATATAGGAGCATCAACTTCAGGAGAACATGTGCACACCACTCCTTCAAATAAACCATATGATCTATAAAATGTTATCGGATACTTTGGGGAATGGAATCAAACATTGAATATGGCCATGTTCAGTTAATGATGCGAAACCACATCATGCGGATCAAGACCAAAATCAAGCTAGTCCAGGGAGATTCCGACGTCGAGGATCAATGGAGGTGATGGTTCGCATCTCAGCCAAGGACGGGTGGGTGGGGTTCAATCTACTGCTCGTTGCAGGGAGCCGACGAGACGAGACGAGAAGATCTTCATCTTCAGTTAAAAAAATCCCCTGGTTAATAAAAAAGAGGAAACTACATTGTGTGACCTGAACCAGCCATTGAACTATGTTAAACTTGCTCGAATACAAAACATCTACTTTTAGTTACACGATGAAGCTTATTATACACTACTTTTAAAAAAAAGAATAATACTTCCAAAAGATATTTAAAAACTTATCTAAATCCCATTTGGCTGTTGATGAAAGTTAGAAGGACAATGACCAATTATATGATACATAAAGGGATTGACGGGCTGCTCCCGCTTCATTTTCCTGCAAATTTTTTATTTTTTTTTGAAAAATATCACCACGTATGTCATCTATGTATCCCTCCAACATGCCTTCGAATTTGGGCAGAAACGGAGACTCCTATGTCCACCGTCTAGAATATGTCGATTACAACAATGCTTAGACCGTTAAAATTACATGTTTTAGATGAAGGGTAGAGGAGTCTCCGTTTCCGACGAAATGCGAATGGCATATTGGAGGGATATATAGAAGAATATACATGGTGATATTTTTCAAAAAAATAAAAAAAGTTGCAGAAAAATGATGTGTATACAGCCCATTTTTTTTTCCAAATACAGAGGACCGTTAGATATAGCTACAATGCCTATTTGTTATATGTGTCTCTTATATATTGTTGTTTTACTACAGGTTATAGTTGGTGGTTTAGATTTGGCTATCATTGATAGGGTTGCTAGTCGAAATGAACATGCTCGTATTCGATTGGAGTTCGTTCGATAATAGTTCGAAAAATGTTCTTTCATACTAAATGAATTGAATATACACTTCAAATTTTAGTTCAATACCTTATGAACAAAACATGAACATAACAAGCATCCGTTTGATAAAAGCTCGAGTTCGATATATGTATATATGTGTAACTTCGTATTTGCACACATAATAAATTTTGGGGTTAAATAAATTATATTACTTATTGGACTTTACATCACTTTAATTTGAATAATTTCTTGTTTTACTTCTTATCAAACCTTATTATCGAACTCTAGCTTTGAACTTGTGCATATAAATTAGTTTGAGGTAACTTAAATCGTTAACAAACTATTATCGAACTGAACTCGAATGTCTATTTTCTAAACCAACTCGAAGTCGAAAATATCATATTGAACATTTATGGAACCGAACTCGAACTTTCAAACTTTCTTATCGAATCGAACACGAACATAGGTTCATTAGTTACAATTCAGTTTAGTTAGTAGCCCTAGTCATTGTCGGATCCAGAGTTTATATTGATTATTATTTGGATGTTTTTTTAAAGGAAAAAGGCTATCACTGTGTAGCTAGGTGTATTTATAAAATTACTTATTGTGATGAACATGCACCAATAAACTTGCAATAAATCGAGCCATGATTTGAAATATTATTGTAAATAACTTTTAATAATTTAATGTTGACATGCACAAATGAACACTTCAAGAAAAAAAGCTGTGGTAAATGAACGTGGCTACGAAAATTTGTAGCCATGATAATTATGTGGTCATTAGTTCTCGTGGCTACAATTTCGGAGCCAAACTCTTCAAATATGTAAAGGGGACATTCGCACAAGATCTGTGGCCACAACAACCTATGTGGTTACTTGTACTGGTCACGATATATTCAGGGTTAGAGAACTCCAACGATGAGACTTGCATCTACGGCTACAAGTCACAACATATTGTGGCTATAGCCTAATTCTGTGGCCACAAGACCCACATCTGCGGGTATAGTTATGTAGCCACAACTTGTTTTCCTTGTAGTGAAAGCTTTGAGGCTGACATGAAAAATGAGAACTTTAGATAATTACATAAATCTCAAATATTTTTGTTATCAATTAGTGTAAAATACTCATCTGCTTTACATAATTGCATAGAAACAGAAGATGAACGCATTTGGATACATATATGGATAAATATGTTACCATATACATATCGACATATATGAAAAACATATTAATAATGGTTGCATACACTACAAGAAAATTGGGTTGTGGTCACGGAATGTGGCTACAGAAACTTGTGGCCATGATAATTCTGTGGCCACTAGTTTCTCGTAGTTACAATTTGTGGGCAAAGTCTTCATACAAGAGTTGTGGCCACGACAAGTTTTGTGGTCACTTGTAGTGGCCACGGTATATTTGTGGTTAGAGAACTCTCACGACGAAACTTGTAGTTATGACTACTGGCCACGACGTGTTGTGATCAGAGCCCAATTCTGTGACCACAAAACCCCATATCCGTGGACAGAGTTGTGCAGCCACACCATGTTTTCCTTGTAGTGATGCATAAAATGAATAAGGATCAAATGAGTAATCACAAAAAAAAAATACATTGCAGATTAATTTGTGTGTATGATGGCTTATAAATAAAATAAATATATTGAATCACTTCGAGTAGCCTATAGCCTATGGCATTAAATAATTGAATATCCGTGGTATAATTTTATGGCAATGAGAGTACTTTTTACATAACAATTATTCTGACAAAGGCGTTGCTCAATTTTATTAAATAAATTTATAGATATATTACAAGGAAAATAAATGGTGGCTACAGAATTATTCCCATGGATGTGGGGCTTGTGGTCACAGAATTGGGATTTGGCTACAACACATTGTGATCAGTAGCCGTAGTTACAAGTCTAGTCGCCAGAGTTCTCTAACCATGAATATGTGGTGGCCACTACAAGTGACCATAGAATTTGTTGTGGCCACAACTCTTGTTTGAAGACTTTGGTCACGGAATTGTCACTACAAGAAAAATGAGTTTTGGCCACAGAATGTGGCTACGGAAACTTGTGGCCACGATAATTCTATGGCCACTGGTTTCTCATAGCCACAATCCGTGGCCAAAATCTTAATATAAGAGTTGTTGCCACGATAAGTTCCGTGGCCACTTGTAGTGGCCACGGCATATTCGTGGCTAGATAACTCTTGCACGAGACTTGTAGCTACGGCTACTGGCCACGACGTGTCGTGGCCAAAACTCAATTCTGTGGCCACAAACCACATATCCGTGACAATAGTTCTGAAGCCACAACTTGTTTTCCTCGTAGTGTGTAGCTACGAGAAACTACCGGCTATGAAATTATCATGACCACAAGTTTTCGTAGCCACATTCCGTGACCACAACTCGTCTTTCTTGTATTGATAAGCTTATAACTATAACTATATATATATATCTAAAATGTTGATAATGTATTATTTTTTAAACATAAATTCTCTGTATTGATACATATACACTACAAGAAAAAACAAGTAGTGGCTACAAAACTATACCCACGGATGTGGGTTTGTGGCCACGAAATTGGGCTCTAGCCACAACACGTCGTAGCTAAAAGTCTCGTAGCGAGAGTTCTCTAACCACGAATAAGTCGTAGCCACTATAAGTGACCACAACACTTGTCGTGACCACAACACTTATATGAAGACTTCGACCACAGATTATATCTACGAGAAATTAGTGATCACGAAAATATCGTGGCTACAAATTTCCGTTGCCACATTCCGTGGCCACAGCTCATTTTTCTTGTAGTGATATTTTATTTATTTTGTTTATGTTGACAAATGTTCTTACTATCACGTATATTATAAATGATGTATTTATTAAAACAATAGCTTTGAATATCATTCATACTAGATGTTCCAATAACATCGATATAACCCATGCAAAGCACCTCGTATGCACTAGATATATTTACGACGAGCACGCTTTTTGTTTCTGATCATGTCACACTACAAGGAAAGCAAGTTGTGGCTACGAAATTATTGTCACGGATATGAAGTTTGTGGCCACAGAATTGGACTCTAGCCCGACACGTCGTGGCCAGTAGCCGTAGCTACAAGTCTCGTCGCGAGAGTTCTCTAGCCACGAATATGTCATTGCCACTAAAAGTGACCACGGAAATATCGTGGCCACAACTCTTATATGAAGACTTTGACCACGGATTGTGGCTACGAGAAACTAGTGGCCACGGAATAATCGTGCCACAAGTTTCCGTAGCAACATTCCGTGGCCACAACTCATTTTTCTTGTAGTGTCACTATAAGAAAATTGATCTAAAATAACGAATAATTTGAATATTATTTGACATATCTTCCAATGTTAAATATATACCAACAAATAACATTAGTTGTAAAATTAATTTTTCCGCTTAAAATTAACAACGCATGTCATAGTTGTTTCTAAAGGTTCGTATAGAAATGATTTATTCATTTACTTATTTGTTAAATTTGTATTAATCGTTACTAAATTTAATAATGACTAGAAGAAAAAACCAATGAATAATCATCATTATATGATTAATTGCTAGAGATTAGTTGATAGTAATATGACAACAAATAGGATATTCCTTGCAAATTTAAAGAATGAAGTAACCAATAATATTCATTATTATATATTTAACTATGAAAGATATAACAATGAATAAAATTTATTCGTGCCTTATGTCAAATTTCTTGTAGTGTGTCAAAGTTGGGAGGAGACAGTGAAGACTAAATCGAAATAGCAAGGTGGAAATGGGAAATAACATGAAGAATAGGGGAATTGCATGGGGGAAAATAGCTGGATAAGAATGAGAAAATAACATGTATGATATAGCAACGAGGGAAATAACATGGTCGGAATGGGAAAAAGGAGTATAATCAATGAGAGTAGGAGCATGTATCTTTTTTTCTTAGTATTTTTTTATTTTTGGAATGAAACTTAGGAGGATCTAGATCACAATATATCACTATGGTGTCTTTCAAAATTCAACTTAATTCATGACTTATATCCCTCAATCAAGACGATCAAATTATAACGGTCTCGGAATTGATGAAATTGACCCTATCCAGATAGACATATTAGGAATGTCTTTCTATTCCACTTATTATTTTAAGTAAATCCTCTCTTGGTTTCATTTTAAAAAAAATAAAAAATGAAAAAAGATGGAAGCATACTCCTATATATTTCCAAGAGACATACTCATTTAACCCTTCTAAAATAACATCATTCCTCCAAAAAAGAACACGATAAAGGTAATACATGGTTTGTAATTAGTATGGTCACAATAAACCTGCCGGAAAAAAATAACGTGAATAATAGTACTGTATACATGTAGCATATTCCCTAAAAAAACAGCAATGTGTTAGTAATGCTAGTGAGAAAATCACTCAAAAAAATATTTTGCTAGTTTTGAGATAAAAGGTAGAAGTTATGCTACTTATATGTAGCAAAATACGTGACGTATCGGGCTTAAGTTCCAAAATTGCTATCGAGAAAGATTAGTCATGATAATTTGTTGGGTCATGTCCAAATGGATCTATTAGCAACTTTCCGAAAATCTCAAGGCATAGTTGTCAAAAGTAGTCTCCGTCATATACTCACACCTCGCAAGGCTATGTTTCAGGTGTTATATGACCTTCCACGTTTATATTCGTAATGTCATCATTGCAATATTATACATTACTTATTCCCAATAATAGCAGCGGTTGCATGCTCTAGCTAGCTTTTTCATACTATCCTTTGTAGAGATGGCACCACCTCTCAGATAGTCATTTTCACTATTAGAGGAAATGACTCTATTACAATTTGTAACGTCTCGGGTTAGTTCATTGGTTTTTTATCGTAAAAGATTAGCCCTGACCATTGGATGTTCTTGCGGTTAGTCTAACACAAGATCAATCCAAGTTATTGATTCAAATATAGTGGGAGAAGACTTAGTATTTTTTTTATATAAGGACAAACAAGTAATTTACAAAATTTTATAAGTTCTTTTCCTGATAGTAAAATCCCTTTTCAAACAAGAAAATGTTTGACCATTATGATAAAATAGCAATTAAAGTCTAATTTAGGTGAAATTCGAAGTTAAATCTATAAGATTAAATTTTAGAATCAAATTTAAAAAAAAGAGGATTACAGTATCCGTTTCCTAGAAAACTACATTTTAATCTCTATGTGCTATCGAATCCAACTGCAATGCGTCCACTTTAGTTTAAATTAAAAATCAATTTATTTGACGTTTCCGATTCGATATTCGATCGGTCATAACTTCTGTTACAGCCGCGAGCACGGGAGGAGCACGTGAGCCCTGCAGAATCCCACGCGCATTTAAGGTGGCTTTTTGCCTCTCCCTTCCATTCGTCCTCACCACGCAGCTGATCACCGAAGGCCACACCGTTCCACATCCTCCAGCCAAAGGAAAGATAACCATGGTATTCACACACCCATCCATTTCCTCCATCTTCTCACACTGCAACGGGATGTACTCCAGATTTCTCTTCGGTAGATTATGATTCAAACGTCCTTAAAGATTCCATGTTTAAGTGAAGTATCTCTCTACACAGTGCACTCTGAAAAAAAATCACATGATTTGAGTTGTTGAAAAGCAGATGAATGATTCTACACATGTCTTGTTGTACCACGAGCCCTACTTGTTTTTGTTGCATTATCTGGAATAAAAAACAGATGTACAAAATTAAACGTGCTACGTTTGATATTAGATGAACTCATACGTCACATCATTTAGGACCTGCTCTGTACTTACTGAAATAAAATGGTTCATACCTCTTCTACTCAGATTTTGCCTTTTTGAGACGAACAGGAGAACATAAAGACTTGCGCTTGCCTGAATGTGTTGGCCTGCCCTGTATGCTACGAATCACTTGAAATCGTGAAAGATACTGTGAGAGTAAGGCGAGTCATTAACAAAGTATTATACTCGAAATTGTTTCCATTCAACCTGCAAGATGATCTTAATGAAGGGCTTGTTTACCCTTATGAATCCAGCCTTGAATGCAAAGCTTGCAAGAAAGCCTACACTGGAAATGATGTGTACATCGATCTGACGATTGGCAGCGCTTCGAAAGAGTACGCAAAGCCCATTTCCAGACGGACGCAGCTTTACAGGTATATGCATCAATTGCTGCTTTAGAACACACACTCCTTCTTGGTTTTGAGTTGATCCCTGCGGACGTTATTAGTTTAGATGGGTTAATTTATGTGCTCTCTTTAAGTATCTTCAACTCATCATTCACTTTGCCATGAATTAGAGATACTTAAGTTAGCGTATCAGTTCGATCGGTTTTGAATCTCCAGTACTTACTGGTTGGAATTACGTCTGAACAGGGTCCCATTAGTGTCATTTCTCTATGAAAGAGGTTGGCGCCAAAGATTTTCATGGGGCGGTTTTCCGGGAGCAGAGAAGGAGGTATGCTTTCATTCATCCCATAAAAAATACCATTTTTTAAATCTTGAATTGTTACCATAGAACAGAATGGAAACAAATTTTGAAGTACATTGGTAAGCAGACAATACAATTCATGAATAGTTGGTAAATTTGCAAGTGAGCAAATAGTAACTTCTTGGAGATACAATTGCAGTTTGAGATGGCAAAAGAGTACCTCAAGACAACATTCGGAGGAACGATCGTGGATGCGAGTTGTGGCAGCGGCCTCTTCTCGCGGATGTTCTCTAAAAACGGGCTCTATACCTCCGTTATTGCGCTGGACTTCTCGGAGACCATGCTGAAGCAATGCTCTGAGTACATCAAGCAGGATGGCATGTCGAGAGAGTAATCTCTTGTTCTTTGCTTCAGGCTTCCCATCATACAAGCTCTAGTAATTTTTAGCAATGTAATATCTCTGTCTGTCTTTAAGAAACTGATAGATTGTATTCTTTGGTGGAATTCAGGAACCTAACTCTAGTCCGAGCCGATATCGCTAAGCTCCCGTTTGAATCGGGTTCTGTCGATGCTGTTCATGCAGGCGCTGCTATCCATTGTTGGCCATCTCCATCTAATGCTGTAAGCAGTTCATCTCTGTTGAGAATTAAAAGATGGCAGTAATTGTTTATGATTCTTGGTTCTCCTTTTTAAGTTCTTTAAACTAGTGACATAACTTGATTTAAAAATTATGAAGTAAAGTAAACTATGTCTGGAAATCCTTAATTTAGGAACAATCACCAATCTGAGGGCTGTCCATTCATGATCGGACAGGTTGGGATCTATCATATTGTGGTAGAACGATCTGGTTCATCTCGATCGTAAATAGATGGTCATAATATCGGGTAAAGGTCCTCTCCAGTTGTCATTTCACATCTGCTTCTTATTAGAACATCAACCTTTTTAAGCATTTAATAGATTAATTAAAATTACTGATCACTCACAAGCATTTCAGATTAGAGAAGTATGATAATATGGTAAACATTTACACAGTATCCGAATCTAAACTTCCACTTCCATGCTTATATGATGAATCAGGTTTTATCCTTATTAAGACAATGGTAGCATCTACTTCCTGTATACGCAGGTTGCTGAAATATTTCGGGTTTTACGGCGGGGTGGAAAATTTGTGGCGACGACTTTCATATCCGATGGCATTTACAACCAGTTTCCCCGATTCTTGATTCGTCAGGTACATCCATTTTCTGCTTAATTGCGATTTATATATAAATGATACCATCTTAATATATATTATTACCCATTGGAAGTAATATACTGGTTATCTGTTTACAAAGGAAAAAGGTTAAAGCTCGAATTTATCCAAATGGGTTAATTAATTGCCAAGTAGTTGATGCAGAAAAATGTGGAAAGAAGCAGAAACATTACAGTATGTGAGTGCCATCTGAACTATTAAAAATATGATTGTTGTTGAATTAAATTAAAATCAAATCCTACAGTTCTACTGAATGGTGATTTTGATGAAGGTTAACTACAACTTATACTAACTAGCATTTAAACACTGAAATGTATGGAATGATTACATCTAAGATCATCTACTATGCAGCCAAATCTATCTTCTAACTGCGAACCAGTCACAGGTTTGTGTTGAAATCTGAAAGAGATCCTTCTGAACAAGTTTTTATTCTATATGTCTGTGTGAACTCCCATCAGACGATCCAGTTGAGTGGAATCCTTGCTTGTTGACACATTATGGGATTCTGATCGAAAGTTTGTGCATCTTATTTGATCCATAGATATTCGTTGCGGTCACCGGGCAGTACGTGTCTACGTCTGAAGGGGAGTTACAAGGTCTCTTCGAGGCGAATGGCTTCACCAGCATCACCTTCGCACGGAATAGATTGTTTGTTATGATATCGGCCACCAAACCCAACTAAACATCTGGTTTGTTTCAGTTGTGTTCGAGTAGAATGCCACATGAAGCCAACGAGTTCTGTTATGCACCATCTTCATAATACTTGACTATATATTGTTGCTCCATCTATGAGATGCTGTATTATGTATACATGGTGGGTGTTATCTCTATGCCTTATATTTGACTAATTATGTGGACATTGTGTGAAGAATTTGTAGTTCCTGCGGTGCTTTTATATTATAGAAGTTAAGTTTATTGATCATCCTAAGCTAAGTTGTTTCAGTAGGCTTTGCTAATTCTTCTTTAAAAAATCATGGAGCTATGATTCTAATGGAACTATTATACTACAGACAATGATGGTAAAATTCTTTTTACATGTGACATGTATCTAACATTTCATCACCAAGATAGTGGCAACTATGGGAGAAAAATACCTACGAATGTGGAAGAAGCGTATGAAATCGAACACCTTGACGGATTAAAAAGTAAACCAATGGCAACAAGAATCACAAGAAATAAAACAATTACCAAACAACCACAATCACAAAGTGCAATAAAAGTTAGCATGGATTTGCATAATAGGTTATGCAATAAAAGTTATGGTAACATGCGACGGGCCATTATACATGGTAACCTGCGGCGGACCATTATGCAATAAAAGGTATTGTAGATCATTCCTTAATCTGAAATAAAGAATAACTAGTTTGCATAATATGTTACAAATAGGATGATATACCATGATCATCTTGATACAATACAAACGTTGATCCAAAGGTTGGATCTTAGAAGCTGGATATGGGTTAACATCTAAATAGTTAGATTGAGGATTCAATCACATAGTCAAGCGATTATCAAGAAGATATATCCAGCATGATAAGGAAATGGCAATCCCTACTCCACAGGTTGACATCCAACTGACCTCTTGATGCAAGTCTTCTACATAGGATTAGTAGAGATTCGAAGGTATCAGATGAGTTGAGTCAAAGAGTTGACTTAGCAAGATCAAGATAACTAAAACCTATGTCATATTGTCACTACATTGTAAAGCCCTAAAAGTCAATCTTTTTAGATCCTATCGTGAATATTGATAATAAAACAAAAAGAAAATTATCAGGGTAGTATTGGAGGATTGGTGATGGGACATGCGTCAACATAAACTTAATTGCAATCTCTCATTTTGAAGCGTCCACAGCTTTGAAGTCCATGAGAGATGAGGTAAACCACTAGGACTAATCTCTGACGTGAAATAGAAGGAATATGACTTTAGTCTAATGACAGGAAATTAATCAAAGGTTATTTTGAATAGTTGTGAATTTCGGAAGTAAACAAGGTTGACGTTGGTTAAAGCTATCATTAGCTCTTAATCATCGTCCTTAGTACTAACAAAACTTGATTAAGAATGCAAATGGTCATTAAGCATACTGATCATGGTTAAAGAAAGTTGATCGCGATTTAGTAGATGTTAATCATAGTTACGAATAACTAATCACGATCAATGCTAATTAATCACGATTAGCATTAATGAAGAGTCATTAGCAAGACAATGTGTTTCGTAATAAGCTTGTGATGACGAGGAAACTGGCTGGGATTATGTTGTGCAGTAGGCGAACAACGATTCATCGGTCCTGCTAACTGGGCACTGACAGGGATGACAAGTAGGCATCCTAAAGTCCTATAAATACCCCACACTCCTCCATTCTTTATGAATTCCATTCCACTTCCACCCCATGGCTATGGTTGAGAGGTTGAGAGAAGAGGATGGAGGCGGGGAAGAAGTGTTAGTGAAGCGTTGGCGGGAAGAAGAGGAGAAGGTAGACAGAGCACTCCGCTGCTCGACGGCTTTGGGATGGAGGAAAGTAGATCTTTTTAGTTTGTATTCGTTGTGTTTCTTTGAAATCTCATGTTTTCTTTCGAGTTTCTCTAGATATAAGGGGAAACTTTACAGAAATTTTCCCTGAAATATCATCCAATATGAGGGAAAATTATGTTGAAATTTTATTTGAAATATCTCCTAATATAATGGGAAGTTCTACCGAAACTTTCCCTAAAATATCTTCTGATATAAGGGAAGACTCTGTCTTTCTTCGCGTTCTTCATTCGTTCTTTACGTTCTTCGTTGATTCTTCATGTTCTTGACACATAGATAAAATTTAATCATTTCAGGAGCTAATAAGTCCCTAGTTGAACACGAATCAAGGTAAATTGGTCCTATTGAGAAGCTAAAACAATTAGATAATGAAGTACTGCCTATTGTTGTTAGATTTTCAAGTTAAACTGGATAAAATTAATGTTTATTAGGAAGAATGTTTACATGCTTGATTCATGATTTACGCTAAAATAATTGTAAAAATAAAGTTGATGTATTGAATCATCCTTGTAGCTGCTATGATTAACATAAACTATTATACATATATTATGTGATAATTGATATGGCATAAATGGGATCTGGTTACAATTTATATATATATCTTTTACGATAAGGATGATTTGAAGTAGATACTACAGGTCGGGCATGCGACATGTAGGTTTGTCAGAAGAGCATCCGTGTTGGCATGCCGTACCTAGGTGGTACACGGTTGCTCGGACATGTTGAGCGCGTATAATAAATTATTTACAATGCATGGTACTCAGCTTCCATTATGCAAGTTGACTGACTGAAGATGTAGTCATGCCACGTAGAGGCACATGTGATTTAATAGAGGCTAGGTCACGATATCATGTATTTAAAGTCACTAGTATATGTAATTAAAGGTTAGCATGTGGTTTTAGCTACCTAGTCCTAGAGGACGTTGTGTTTCCTTATTTGTTAGGGTGAGGGTATAGAATCCTGGATAATAAAATAAAAATAAAATTATCAGGGTAGTATTGGAGGATTTGTTGATGCGACATGCATCAGAATAAGTTTACCAGATAACTGTAATCTCTCATTTTGAAGTGTCCACAGCTTTGAAGTCCATGAGAGGTGATGTAAACCACTTGGACTAATCTCTGACATGGAATAGAAGGAATATCACTTAGTCTAATGAGAGGAAATAAATCAAAGGCTATTTTGAATAGAAGGAATTGGTTGATACGACATGCGCTATCATAATCTTACCAGATAACTATAATCTCTCATTTTGAAGTGTCCACAGTTTTGAAGTCCATGAGAGGTGAGGTAAACCACTTGGACTAATCTCTAATGTGGAATAGCAGGAATATGACTTAGTCTAATGAGAGGAAATTGATCAAAGGCTATTTTGAATAGTTCTGAATTGTGGAGGAAATTAATCGAAATTCACAACTATTCAAAATAGTCTTTGATTAAGATGATACAACTATTCAAAATAGCCTTTGAAGGAAATGAATTTTCTGGTATAATAAGTTTTGCAAAACTATACTACTTGTTTACTTTTCTCTTCTTTATTATTTGGCACTCATTTATCTTTATCCTATGATTTCTGAAAATCCAGCGGGTATCTGTGAGCCATTGTAAGGATCGTAGTCAACCATCCAAATAATAATAGTAGCCTCTCCGCTAAGGTAGTTAGTCATTTTTTATTCTTTTCCTTCAGCGTGATGTACGTGTATAAGAGAATAGTGGTACATGTTTTCTATGCAAGCCTTATTTTGTAAATGAAAAAAATGTGAGATGCTTGATGAATCTCGTATTCATCATGCTAAAAACTCCTTATTAAAATCCCTGCTTAAACAAGCCAATAAAATTATCCTCTAATTCTCTATTTTTATCATGTACTATATTGTCTATATTTAACCTTAATTATTGTGTATTAAATTGCCCTTATTTTTCTGTAATTATTTTATCACTTAAAAACCCCTAAAAATTAGGTAGATAAGTTGTCTATAAATCACTGACCCTTAAAAAGACTAAAAAATACAAAAACAACTCAAAACCACAAAATCGGTGTTTTTATCCCCTTAAAAATACCCCCAAAAATAGTTTTTGTACAGATGACCTCTTTTGGCTTTTTGACCAACATGAAAGTTGTAGATCTCGTCGAGACGAACAACTTTCATGTTTTGACTTTTTCCAAATTCGGCCTCTAACTATTTCTTTTACATTTTTCTTTGTTTTTATTTCTGAATTATTCTGATTGGGCCACGTGGCGCCCTCTGGGCCGCCCACGTGGCCCGCTTCCCATTCCGCCACCCGGCAGCTCCTGAGCCGCTGGATCCTCTCAGCCCGCGCCCATCTCACCCGTCCATCCCCGCTCCAATCCACAGCCGTCTGATCTGATCTCTGATCAAGATCTGACCGCTCCCTCGCGCCTAAACCACAGCCCTCCGATCAACCCATCATCCAACGCTCCAAAGCCACCCACGTCGCTCATCTATTTCAGCCGCTCGATCCGCGTTCATCCAACGCTCCTCCACGCTCCGCGTCACCCCTTTTTCCCTCACCGATAGATTGACCCTCGCCCTTCATCCAGACCGTTCTTCAGCACCTCGCCTCCAGCCGACCGATCAGATCTTAGGATCTGATCTCCACCGTCCGAGCACGCTATACCCCCAGCCGTTGGATCTCACGATCCAACGGCTATGGCTCATCGTCAACCTCGCGTAACCCCCCTTCCCCAGCCGTTTCAACTCGCGAACCCTCCGCCCCCTTCCTTTTTTGGCCATCACCTCCGGCCACCCCTTTCTCTCACAACGGCAGCCCCGCATAGCCCGCTCCCCCGCCTTCCTCGCAGACCTCCATCACGCGCCTCCATTAAACCCATCACCATTAAAACTCCCCTCGAAACCCCCTGCTCCGCCACGTAACCGCCGTTCTCCTCCGCCTATTTAACCCCCTCCTCCGCCACCGCTACACCGGGTCCACCATTATTGGCTCTACCCTTAGCCTCCTCCGCCCCTCCGGTGACAGCGGAGGGGCGGAATGTCGAAGCCACAATAGGGTTTTGCCGGTGTCGACCCGCGGTGGCTCCGCCGCGTTTGGGTGACCTCCGGGCACCACCGAGCACCTCGCATTGGCTGAGCGAGTCGTGTGACGACCGGAGCCCCGCCTAGGAGCTCAGCCCAAGCCTCTCCTCCACCGGTTCCCCTCCCCGTTGAGGTTCCTCTGCCTTCTTCTTCTTTGTTCTTTTTCTCCCCATTTTGACACAACCTCCAGTCACTTACGCCCTCCATCGATCACTCTACCAACTCCGCATGAACACCCACATCCTCGTGCTTCCATCTCCTTCCGTCAGAACCCCACCACGCGCCGACCCCACTCCTCCGTCATCACGGCGGAGGACTCCCATGAGCCCCCACCTTCTCCACCTCCGCATGGCTCCCATTTCATTTCACCTCACTCGCACTACACGCACGCACGCTTCGGCTATTACTAATGCTTGCAGGTACCTTCAATGGCCGGAGTTCAGATCGGAGCTCCTTCGAGTTTTTCCCCTCCGGCGATGCTTTACCGTTCGTCACCTCTGATCAACCTCGGAGCATCGCCGCACCTCCAACGTCTTCGCGATGTCCCCAGCTATCTTCTTCGACCATCAGGGGACCTCGCGGGGCACGGCGGAGCCCCATCGAGTCCACCGGAGACCCGTCTTCTCCGGCGAGCAGCGGAGGAGGATGAAGCTCCAGGCACCGTCCGATCATCAGGATCGGACGGTCCTGATGGAGACACGTGGAGGATCCGAGCCGCTTCCCCAACCTACAGGCTCGGGTCATCCGAGCCTCGAGCTGAGCCACAGATCACAGCCACGTGGCCCCGAGCCTGAGCCGCCTCCCGAGCCTAAGCCCTCGCGTGCGAAGCACGTGAGGTGCTGGGTATTTTGCACGAAGGACCCCGGAAGACTTGCTATATACATTTTGGTCCCCAGGCACGTGCCTCATGCGTGTGCCTGGGTATTTTACAGGGAGACCCTCCAGGTTTTGATGATTTGCAAAAAGGCCCCTGCGCGTAAATGGAGAATTTACAAAATGGCCCAGGCGGTTTTCCATATTTGCATTTAGGTCCCTCCAAGGACCTAAATGCAATATTTATCCTTTATTTTTCCTGCATTTTTATTACAATTATGCCCTTGCACTGTTTTTAGCATAACTTGAGCATAGTAGGTCCAAATTGCATGATTTTAGTGTCGTTTTGATCCTTGTTTTGTCCTCTACATTCTAGCATGTTTAATTGTCTTATTTGCTCCTGTTTCATTAAAGTGAATTTTTATGTGGCAAATGGACCCTGCCCTCCTTGCCTTGCTTGAATTTGATGACTACTTTTCATTGTTGCGATTAAATTGACACTAGTTTCAGTTTTCTCATGCTGCTCATAATTTTTAAGGGTATAATTGTAGTATTTAATCTGTATATAATTTCTCTTGCATATTCGCACATGCATCTCTTAACTTGCATAAAAATATCTAAAAAAATGCATGCATCATGGCATTACCTTGTAAATAGCTTAGTGCTTCATAATTTGCATATGGACCTAAAATTGAGAATAATTGACATTGAACTTCACGAATCAAAATTCAAAAGCCATAATTAAGCAGCTGTGTCCCTGTGTTCGACCTTGGTACACTTGCCAAGTATAAATATTCCACAGCATTCAAAGACTGTGGTTTTTGCTGAACCGAATTCGCCTCCTGTGCTACAGCGTTATTTATATTTATTAAAGAGGTGAATTCGACGTTCATCAAATGGCGCCGTTGCCGGGGAACGGCGAATTTTTAGGGTTTTAAATCATTTGTTTAATTGATTTTTGTGAGGTTAATTTTTGTGTCATTTTTTCCTTCAGCATTTTATTTTGCACTTACCTCTTACTTCTGCTACTAACCGCAAATTCTCTCTTCGCAGACTACTGGGAGCCCAACTTTGGATATTAATCAAGGATCTGCAAGGAAGATTGAATTTTAATTTTGTGAAAGAGAGTTAGCATAGATTTTATTTTCTGCAATATTCTCAGGGTCCCTCTCTTTGAACCCTTGTAATAATTAAGACTGAACATTCCTGTGGTGTGTCGGGTCTGTTTCAACCCCTTCTGTGTGGTTGGGACCCGACTTGAGTGGCGTAGGATTTAGGCACATATACGCTTGCTTGTTTATTATTGATTGTGCTCGTAATCTCTAGGCCACACTTTTTCACTAATTAAACGCACTATAGATCGTTCAACATTAGCCAAATTTTAAATCAATTCTTCCCGCTAATAGAACTATCTGTTTAGGGCGTTTTTCATCTGTGCATATCATTTAGTGTAAATTTAAAATTCCTTGTCTTGCATCCTGCATGAAGAACGCGAGGATTCACTGTAAGTCCTTCTCTTAAGCATGCATCATTGATTTACGCTTGCATTGGCTTTTTCGATTCTCCCTCCTCGAGTTTTACAACTTAGGATTTAAAGGAATTGGGACTGTTCGGTAGGCGTGAATTTTTGTGCTCACATAAACTACAGTGATAACCTTAACCTAAAACCGGGACTGCTAATCAAGGTGATTGTAAATAAACTGATCTAAAATTAACCTGTGTCTGGTGGAGAGAAACCCACTCATTGTTTGTAAGGACCAGATCGCACACTTAGGATAGAGCCAAATTGAGAAATTTCACAAAGACTACTGTTTTTAAAAACAATTAGCTACTTTTCAGTGAGGGTCTCGGGTAGCCGTTTTACGGTCCGACTTCCCTTAGCAGAGTGGGTGGTTTAGAGGACACCGCGGAAGGCACCGTCCTCAAGCAACACGGGTAGCCGTTTATACGGTCCGTACTTCCACCTATACTGGCTGAGAGTAGATGCAACTAGTTGTACGAACTCGGGACAGTCTTTGAGAAATATTTCAGTACCTAACAGCTCCGCTTAATCTGCAAGATTGTTTTGCCATTAAATTAAAATTGAAAAGATAAGCGGCCGAACCCTGACGTGCCTTCATCCGTGTTGAGTGGTGAACTTGAAAATTGGTTGGTGTTTGACTTGTGTCTGCTTGTTCGTAAGGACTATCTCTCTATCCTCCTTGTCTTAGAAGTTTCATCTTTTACTCCTCCGCTAAGGAATCTCTTCCCCTTAGCAAAAATCTTTTTAAATCACAACACTTATATCTAAACTCTTCCTCTCTGAAGGTGAATCATAATGCCTCCTAAGAAGAACTCTGGGGACGATGAGAACGACAATGACCCTATCCCGGCACTCTTGGCTAGGATAACAGCTGCTGAACAAACCAATGAATTACTTAGAACGCAGTTGGAAATAATACAACAAGGCGAGGCTGCTATGGAAGACACGTATCTCCTAGAATTAGATGAAGATTATAATTGGTTGAGACCTGTCCCCCCTGAGGATGCGTTCGAACACAAACCGCATTTCCTGGCACTATTGCCAAAGTTCGGAGGAAATAACCATGAAGAACCATATATCTTCCTCCGCGACTTCGAGTTAGTCTGTGCTAACCTCTGCCACCCTAAGGTTAGCCAGGACTACATAAGGTTGAGAGCTGTCCCCTTCGCCTTGACTGATAAGGCGTCTTACTGGCTAAAAAATCTAGGGGAAGTAGTCACGACATGGGCCACGTTCAAGATTCTGTTCTTAAAGAAATTCTACCCAGTTAGTAGAATTAATCAAATGAGGATAAAGCTCACGAGTTTCACCCAACACCCGAGTGAACCATTTCATGAAACCTGGGAAAGATTCACAGACTTAGTACAGAAATGCCCAGGACACGGGATAAGTAAAATGATGCTGGTCCAAAGTCTTGTGAGCGGGCTGAACCTTGAGACTCAAGGGTTGGTTAGTGCATCTTGCGGAGGAAGCTACATGGGACGCCACGAGGACACCGTATACAAGGTGTTCGAAAGACTTGCTGAGTCTAGCCGTGCACAAACCACTAGCCGGGCTTACATAGCCGGCTCCAAAAAGATGGTGAATAATCTGACAACCGACCACAATGCTGACATGGGAATAATAGCTGATAAGCTAACTATGGTTGAGCAGATTTATAAAAAGGTGGATGAGATCCATAAATCATCTGATATGGAGAAATTGGCCAAATTGCCTAAACAAATGGAGGAATTGGCTGACAGGGTATCAAAGATTGCACCCCCCGCACCCATACACCAAATTCACTACATTCAAGGTCAAGGGGTAGGGCAACATAGCCATTGGGGTGGAGACCAAGTCTTGTCCTCTCAAACTGATGAAACCTCCGCTCAGACTGATTTTGAGGAACCTCCACAGGTCATGGAGATAAATGGAGTCTGGTACAATTTGGAACCAGTCAATCGCTCAGGCCAAAACTCTACTCCAAATCCTCGTCCACCGCAAGCCCAGCCCACCTACCAGCCTCAACTACAGCAGAGGCATCATTATCGCACGGGTTATCAGAACCCGCAACCTCAACCACAGCAGAACCAACGTCAAAACCAACAAGGGCAATATCAGCGACCTCAGGCTAGGCAGGGCCAAGGGTCCTCCTCCTCTTCTGCTATCTCTCCAGAACTCCAGCGAGTGCTGGATGAGCTTCATGACATGAGAGTCGACATAAATCGACTCTCTCGTTGGAGAGATGAGGTGACAGCACCCCAGACCGTGATTCCAGCTCAAGTCCAGGCTAACCCAAATAGCCTTGGACACAATCAGGTATTAATCTCTGACTATTCCATACCTGAGCTTAAACCTTCCTCAAATAATGACTCTTATCATATCTCTCTTAGGAGCGGAAGGACCGTAACCATGCCTGATCGAGCAAAGAAACACGAAGACATAGCCCCAGTGTCCACCAATTCACACAACCCTGGGGGAATTGACAAAGGAAGACAGGAGGAGAAAGAACAAGTCCCACCCACACCACCCGGATATAATGGAGAGTCTGAGTCAGACAAAGAAATGCCACCAAGTTTCCCTGTTTTTAGTCCGAGTCAGAGTCCTGTACGAACTTTCTCATTCAATAAAAGTGATGATGTTGATCACAACAAATCTGTTCCTTTCCCCCGTGCTCTTACGGCAGGGAAGAAGAAAAACATAAAAAACCAAAAAAATGATGATGAGATGGCCCGCATCTGCAAGGAAAATATTAAGGTCACTCTGTCCTTGGACGAGATGATAGAAAGAGATTCGGCTTTTCGGAAATACCTTAAGGTGAGATGCACACCAACTAGGGCCAGCAAACAAAATCCTAGCCGAACAAAGAAACACATACTCTCAGTAGCCACATCTCGTCTTATAAAAAATGACCTGCCAAGAAAGAAGAGAGACATGGGTGCTCACTTTGTCACTAGCTACATCAAGGAAATCAAGTTTGCGAGAACATTGTTAGACAATGGATCATCCATCAATCTCATGCCCACAACCCTATATGAGCATCTAAATCTAGGTCCTCTTAAACAATCTACAGCTGTACTTCAATTCGCAGACACATCAACTAAGCGACCTAGGGGCGAGATTCGAAACATTGTCATCAACATAGAGGGACAAAACTACCCAGTGGATTTTACAATTCTTGACATGGATGTCCCTAGAAATTGGAAAGATTCCCAGATGATACTAGGGAGACCCTTCCTTAGGACCGCAGGAGCTATATTTGATTATACATCCGGGAGAATCCAGTTCGGGAAAGTTAAACTTAAAATGCAGCAAACTAGGTTCCAAAGACCTGACACTGAGTCGAGCACCGAGTCTGAAAAATCAGAAACTGAGACTGAAATTACAGAACCAACAGCTGGGTCCTGGAGACAAAACCCAGCCGCAATGATAGAATCCACCTCATCTGGTGAGGATATTGTTGATGACTTGGTCTGCCGGCTCATCCATGCACCTACCTATACTCTTGGAGACTCAGAGGCCACTCTCGACCTGTTAGTCCATTCTCCTTATGGACAATCCTGGAGTAAGGTACACAGATCGGACGCGGCGATTGCCACACCTCATACCATCATTAGCGATCCGATCCCTGATACAACCATGATGGTGGTCAACATTGATACACTACAAGAGTCCACATCAAAAAAACAAACAGCACAGACAGAACCAGATTCAAGAAACATCATTGACTTACCTGAACTCAAACTATTACCCCCTACACTTAAGTATGCCTTCCTTGCAGGACAAAAAGGACAATTTCCGGTCATTATCAGCTCACAACTGACCGAAGAGCAGGAGATCCGCCTGCTTAATGTTTTGGAGAAAAACCGCAAGGCTATAGGCTGGAGATTGTCTGATCTTCCAGGGATTAACCCAGCCCTGTGCTCACACCATATTTACTTGGAAGACAATGCTAAACCCTCCCGTGAATGCCAACGTAGATTGAATCCAAACTTACGGGAAGTGGTTAAGACTGAGATCGAAAAATGGTGTAAAGCTGGGTTCATATATCCCATCTCCGACTCCAAATGGGTTTCACCTTTGCATGTAGTCCCGAAAAAGTCAGGACTACAGATTATCACCAATGAGGAGGGAGAAGAGATTACGACACGGGTACCTACGTCATGGCGTGTCTGTGTGGATTACAGGCGCCTGAATGCCGCAACAAAGAAGGATCACTTTCCGCTGCCTTTTATTGATCAAATCCTGGAGAGATTGGCAGGGAGAGAATACTTCTGTTTCTTAGACGGGTACTCGGGCTACAATCAGGTAGCCATCGCCCCCGAGGACCAGGAAAAGACTACTTTCACATGCCCCTTCGGCACATACGCATTCAAGCGAATGCCCTTTGGTCTTTGCAATGCCCCCGGCACCTTTCAACGATGCATGATTGCAATTTTTGCCGACATGGTTGGGGATTTCCTGGAAGTCTTCATGGATGACTTCTCGGTCCACGGTGATTCATTCGATGATTGTCTAGCACACCTGGATCAAGTCCTCCAAAAGTGCAGGGAAGTGAATCTGGTGCTCTCTTGGGAAAAAAGCCATTTCATGGTAAAAGAGGGCATTGTACTAGGGCATGTCATCTCCAAGAAGGGAATGGAGGTTGACCCTGCCAAAGTTGATGTGATCAAAAAGCTTGAGCCACCTACAAATGTGAAACAAGTACGGTCTTTTCTAGGGCATGTCGGATTTTACAGGAGATTTATCAAAGACTTTTCAAAAATTGCCCGACCGTTAACAGACCTTCTTGGGAAAGACACGGAATTCCTGGTAGATCATAAGTGTCTAGAAGCCTTCGAATTACTCAAGAAAAGGATCGTTGAGACACCCGTCCTACAAGCTCCCGACTGGTCTCTTCCCTTCGAGATCATGACAGACGCATCTGATTTCGCTGTAGGGGCTGTATTAGGACAACGAAAAGATGGAATCCCGTATGCTATTCACTACGCAAGCAAAGTTTTAGACCCTGCTCAGAAAAATTATACTGTGACCGAAAAAGAGATGCTTGCTGTGGTTTTTGCCTTGGAAAAATTTCGATCAATACTTCTAGGATCTAAGGTGACAGTTTACACAGACCATTCTGCCATTCGCTTTTTAATGGCCAAAAAGGATGCAAAAGCACGACTTCTGAGATGGATTCTACTACTTCAAGAATTTGATTTGGAGATTAAGGACAAACCTGGTGTTAAGAATGTCGTGGCTGATCATTTATCACGGATTGAACATAACAAAATTTCGGAATCTGAATCGATCCGTGAAACCTTCCCAGACGAGTCAATTTCTGCTATTGACTCGCTCCCTTGGTATGCAGACATGGTGAATTATCTCGTCACCAATGAAGTTCCTCAAGGTTGGCCAAGAAACAAAATCGATCGACTCATATCTGAAGCGAGACACTATCATTGGGAAGATCCTTTTCTTTTCTTTGAAGGACCGGATTGCATATGGCGAAGATGTATTCCTCAAGAGGAATATCAAAGTATCCTCAATCTATGCCACACCTTGGAGGCGGGAGGACATCACTCTGGGAAGAGGACCGCTGAGAAGATATTGCAATGTGGATTTTACTGGCCGACATTGTTTAAGGATGCTTATAATTTTGTGAGGTCGTGCCCCGGCTGTCAGAGAATGGGAGGAACCATTGGTTCCAAAGATGCCATGCCTATGCAACCAGTGATTATCTGTGACGTATTCGATGCATGGGGCATTGACTTTATGGGTCCATTCCCTAATAGTCAAGGATTTGAATATATTCTTCTCGCGGTAGATTATTTATCTAGATGGGTGGAGGCTATCCCTACTCGAGCTGCAGATAGCAAAACTGTTTGCAAATTTTTGAAAGATCATATTATTTCGAGGTTTGGAATTCCAAAAGTTTTAATATCTGATGGGGGAAGCCACTTTGTCAACCGGGAGGTGAAGAAGTTGACTAAGGAATACGGCATCGAGCACCGTGTCGCTACTCCTTACCACCCACAATCCAATGGCATGGCCGAGGTGTCAAACAGGGAGGTTAAAGGAATTTTACAGAAGCTCGTTCGCCCTGACAGGAAGAACTGGTCCCAACTCCTGGACCAAGTTCTGTGGGCCTACCGGACGGCTTATAAGACCCCATTGGGCACCTCCCCGTTTAGAATGGTATATGGAAAACCATGCCATTTGCCCGCAGAGCTCGTACATAAATCAGAATGGGCAATCAAAAAGATTAATTGGAACTGTCACCAAGGAAAGAAGAACCGAGACATGAATTTGAATGAACTGTCTGAAATCCGAAATCATGCTTACGAAAACAGCACCATCTACAAAGAAAAAGTAAAAAGATGGCATGACAGGAACATTCGAACAAAGATCTTTGTCCCAGGGCAGAAAGTTTGGCTATTTAATGCAAAGTTGAAAATTTTCCAAGGAAAATTGAAATCAAATGGACGGGACCCTTCATTGTAAGAGAGGTACACAATAATGGGAGTGTTGAGATCTCAGAGACCGCAGATAGCACGCAAACATCTATAGTCAACGGTCAGCTGCTTAAACATTTTGTCGAATCCAATGAGCAATTAGTACAAGTTGAACAAATCTCCTTCACTCAGGATTTTGATCTGCCCAGATAGCACACCTCTCCTAGACTTACACTCTCTTGTACATCCGAAATTCTTCCCGGTTCCACATCTGTAATTAACCGATTATACTTAGGCTGACCTAAGCCTAAGTATAGGGGGACCGCATCCATTGTTTATACATCACTTCTCTTGTTTTTAGTACTTCTATATTTAGTACGAGCTATGTCACCATTTCACTTTGTGCCATGAGGACATAGCACAAGCTAAGTATAGGGGGGTGTATTGGTATATATTTTATCTACTTTATCCATAGCTAGCACTTTAATCGTTTTTATCTAACATCGGGGATGGGTATAAGTAGTATAATACATGTTTAAAAAAAAACTAAAAAACTAAAAAAAAAACTCATGGTCTTGCATTTCATCACGCATTTCATGCATTCCTTGGTCGATATATTCCTGACACATTCACTATCACTCAAGGCTTGAGGATTTTTGAGGACACTTGATTTCTGAGATCTTGAGATTCTGCGTTAGCCAGCCTTAGTCATTAGGGTTTTGAACTTAATAATCCACACTTCCCTAGTTTGAAAGATTTGAGCGCTATATTGCACTCTTCATCTCTACCTTCAAAAAGAATATGATCAGCACAATCACTCCCACAACTGCATGATTGATGAGATGAGTTGAGATATCACTTGAGGAACTAGGACTAGAGATTTGAGTCTAGATCCGGTCTGATGATATTCGAGGATGGGATAAAGTTAATGAAGGCTTCAGAAAACCTGAGTGTCAGCAAAACACTAGCCAGTATGTGAATAAGATTCATATGCTATCTTTTTGATATTGACCTAAGTGCCAGGGTGTGATGAAACTTAAGGAAAATTGTTGATCAGTGTGCGCCAACTTTTGGTAAAAGCAGTGGAGCTAGCCAACAAAAGAAAAGAAAAAAAAATTGTCAAAGAAAAGCTCTATCATCCAAAGTCAAATTCCAAATGAGCTTCCACCAATGGCGAGCGCTCCCAAACATTTCAAAGTGTCCACTTGGACCAAGCGCTAATTAGGACCAAGGAGTCGGGCTGACACCATAAAAGGGCCCTGCATCGTAAGCGATACAAGTCTGGGTGTCGAAGGTATCTTAGATACTCAAAAGAGACACACCCCGGTGTACTCCCAGAAAAACAAGTGCAGACGACTCCAAATTCTCTTGACGGACACATTGATCAACAAAATAAAAATATACTGGTGTTGAGTAATAAGGCACTCGAGAGGCACCTTGTTCCAATGTAAGGGAGAGAAAATTAGACACAATCCTATGCCCTCCATCAACTGGCCGTCCATATACACTTTCAAGTCTGACAAACTAATGAGACGGTTGACTGAAGCAAGAATAGACTTATTCTCTAGTGTTGAGGATTAGGTCTAGAGGAGGATCTTTGGGACTGGAACTTTGAGTGATGCCCCGACTCGACTCTCATGAAATGCAATACACTTAAAATCATATCCTTATATTATATGTACAAACAGAGAGTCTGAAAATTAGAGAAGTTGGATACCTTTTGATTAAAGCCTGGGTTAGCCCAGAATTTTAGGATCACTCAAATTAAAGGTCTTATATGAATTAAGCCTTGAAAATTCACATGCACAGTCAGGGATGTATTCAACTAAGTCATTCATTCATGCTCGGGGACGAGCATGGTCTAAGTATAGGGGTATGATGAATCTCGTATTCATCATGCTAAAATTGGTCATTTAGGCTCTGTCCCCCATCATCCACCTGTAATTAATCATTAATAGAGCATTATTAGCATTCATACATGTGTAAATAATATCTGCATTTCATCATGCATAAATTGCATTAAAAATCCCCACTGTAAATTAGCCCAAAAGCCGCTAACTTCTCACATTTTTAGTTAATTCATCCTAACTCCGATTTGACCCAAAACTACCTCCATTGTGTAGATATTACTAATCTTATTAAATAAAAAATACAAAAAAATACTACCCCAATAAGTGTCAAATAATCCCAAAGTCAAAATTCACATCTGACGGACTAAAATGAGCATATCTCCCACATACAATGTCCGATTTTGGTCTACTCACTTTTAAAGTACTCCATTTTCAAATACCTTCAAAACAAGACCAATTTCATAAAATTCGGAGCTCATATGTGAAAGTTGGGTTTTGGGCCTCTTTTGCGCATTTTAACTTTTTACTAATTTTGACCTGAGATTTTATGTGAATAATTAACTCTTTTAATTTTATTTCTTTTTCATTTGTGTCCTTTGATTAAAGTTTTAATAAGAATTGCAAACATTCAAATCCAGATCAAAACTAAAATCAAAGAAACTGACCAAGTCCGAGTGTCCGTTGTCGGTCTGTACAAAAGTTGTCCGTCTCTTACTTTTATTTTATTTTCCTAAATTCTTATCCTTTAAAAATCCAAAAAAATTAGATTAATGTGTAAATAATTTTCTTCTATTTTATCGTATTTTTTTCTAGAATTTTTATCCCCTTTAAAACCACCAAAAAAATTACAAATCTCAAAAATGCGGTTTTTCGTACACATGGAAAGCCACCAAAAATACCACTTCGCACAGGTGACCTCTTCTGCTCCCGGACCCTTCATGAAAGTTGTAGATCTCGACGAGACGAACAACTTTTGTGAAGAAAATTTTTCGATCCGAGGTCATCTTCTATCTCTTTTCCTCCTTTAAAAATCAGAATTTTTTTTTAATGCCACGTGGCAGCCTCAAGGCGTGCCACGTGGCACCCCGTTGTTTCCTCTCTCTCCAGCACCCCTGGGTCACGTGCCTAGCACGTGACCAGGGTCATCTTCCCCAACGGCAACTGCCTCCTCGGCAAAACCGCCGCATGCGGCCATCAATGACCGCCATGCGCGGCCATTACGCCTCCGCGCGACCTCCGAGCCTCCCAGCCTTTCACCTCCTCCTCCCGTAACGCCCCTCGCACCTCTCCTATAAAAGCCCCGCCACCAGCCTCGTCTTGGACCATCCGTCGTTCTACAGCGAGGACATCTCCCCCTGGTGGTGACAGCACCGGGTCTTCCTCCGACTTGGCGAGATCCGAGGAGCTTGGCACCTCGTCGCAGAGCTCCTCCATCGAGTTTCTGCCCTTGCTCCGGTCTAACACCCGTGAGCTCATTTCCAGGTACCTCTGTTTCTCCTTCTTCCCCTTCTTCCTTCCTCTTCATCTCCATCTCCATCTTCTTCTTCTTCTCCTTACTTTCTCTCTCATCGAATTCACCGTCATTCTTTCACCAAAGCTCCAAACAAATTACGTTTCCACGGATAAATCACCTATCACGGATCCAGCTGCGATTTTTATTTAATTTTTCGAGAATTTTTCTTCAATCATTAAATCAAAAATTTAAGGCCAGCAAACAAATAACAAAAGATCCCCTGTTGCAAACAGGGGATACTCTGTTTTCCATCTACTACCCATTTTCCCTACCCCTCCACTTTTCTTATGCGTAACTTGAGGTCAAGCTTGGGCTTGAGCCATCTCTTCTCTGCAGGACCGAACTCGCCAGATCTCTGCAGGACAGAACTCGCCAGATCGACGAGCCATCGAAGCTCAAGGAGTCGTCAACAACATCTCGTGATCTTCTAACCACACTTTAGACGAACTCATCTACCTCCTTTGAGCACGCGAGCGGCAATACCAGAGGACCAACAAGACCCCTCGCGTGTGCTCCAGCCATTCCATCTCCCATCCGTCCCCGCCATTCACTCGAGGAGCTTCTTAGAATCCACCATCAAGAGTAGCAACAGCCATTGTTGCTCACCACCGCACGCAGCAGCACGACCTCGACCTCCGACGGCATCTCCCCAGCAGCCTGCAGCCACGGACTCCGCCAACATCAGTGATCCACCGTTCCCAATGGTGGGTGCAAGTTTTGCTACCTGGATACAAGAAGGAAGAAGACCACGTGCATGATCCTCTTTATTTTGGTCAAATTACATAATATCCATGGGCAAATTACAGTGAAGGCCGGACAACTTTGCATAATAACAGATAAGTCCTTCTAGGGACATCTTTGCGATACAAACTTTACTTCTCATTGCATTTCAGTCCTCATAACTTCATTTTAGCATATCTTTTCCGTCTGAACTCCGATTTTACAATATAATATGTCACTTCGAAGCCTATTCTGTGCTCTTTCATATTATATACCTTGTGGGCAGATCTAAAGCTGCTTCTGGATGATTATTATTTAAGGGATGATTTTGAATTATGCATGCTAATAATTGATACATTTGTGCTAGTCTTATTGAGAAGATCATTGATTGTATTTGCAGGGATTTAAGTGCGAGGATCTGAACTTATTTGATCCCTTTATAGTATTCCGGATATCATTGAGGACTTAACTTTTGTTGGGGGATTATCTAAGATTTATTCCTTTAATATAATTGTCGACTATTTGTGAAATTAATTTGCAGAAATTCTGAGGCCAGATATGTTTCTTCGAGTTATCATCAATTGATAATTATTGGAATAAATTTGGATACCTTTCAAGTTCAACCCATTTTGATTTGTGATTATTATTCGAGGAATTATAGATCAGATTATTTAGTGATTTAATACGTTTAAAATCACAGATCCTGGGCATAATCTTCTCTATTTATTTTTCTTGCATAGCATTTTCATCATTGCATTGTATATTTTTGCAAGACATAAATTAATCGCGCATTTATTAATTATTTAATTTGATTTGAGACCACGCAACTAGGAATCGCTGTTCCCTGTGTTCGACCTTGGTAGACTTGCCAAGTAAAAATACTCCACAACATTCAAAGATTGTGGTATTTTGATCGACCGAAATTCACTTCCTATACTACAATTATCGACTATTAAAGAGGTAGATTTCGCGTTCATCAAATGTAGTGAACACAGGGACACGTGGCGGATGAGGTGACAGCACCCCAGACCGTGATTCCAGCTCAAGTCCAGAGTCTTTGGGACTGGAACTTTGGGTGATGCATCGACTCGGCTCTCATGAAATGCAGTACACTAAGTGTCATATCCTTATATTATATGTACAAAAAGAGAGTCCGATAATCAGAGAAGTTGGATTCCTTCTGACTAAGGCTTGGATAAACCCAGAATTTTAGGATCACTCAGGTCAAGGGTCTTCGAAAAGATCAAGCCTTGAATTTTTCACGCACTGTCAGGAATTAATCCAACTCCTTCATTCTTTAGATGCTCGAGGACGAGCATGGTTTAAGTATAGGGGTATGATGAATCTCGTATTCATCATGCTAAAAACTCCTTATTAAAATCCCTGCTTAAACAAGCCAATAAAATTATCCTCTAATTCTCTATTTTTATCATGTACTATATTGTCTATATTTAACCTTAATTATTGTGTATTAAATTGCCCTTATTTTTCTGTAATTATTTTATCACTTAAAAACCCCTAAAAATTAGGTAGATAAGTTGTCTATAAATCACTGACCCTTAAAAAGACTAAAAAATACAAAAACAACTCAAAACCACAAAATCGGTGTTTTTATCCCCTTAAAAATACCCCCAAAAATAGTTTTTGTACAGATGACCTCTTTTGGCTTTTTGACCAACATGAAAGTTGTAGATCTCGTCGAGACGAACAACTTTCATGTTTTGACTTTTTCCAAATTCGGCCTCTAACTATTTCTTTTACATTTTTCTTTGTTTTTATTTCTGAATTATTCTGATTGGGCCACGTGGCGCCCTCTGGGCCGCCCACGTGGTCCGCTTCCCATTCCGCCACCCGGCAGCTCCTGAGCCGCTGGATCCTCTCAGCCCGCGCCCATCTCACCCGTCCATCCCCGCTCCAATCCACAGCCGTCTGATCTGATCTCTGATCAAGATCTGACCGCTCCCTCGCGCCTAAACCACAGCCCTCCGATCAACCCATCATCCAACGCTCCAAAGCCACCCACGTCGCTCATCTATTTCAGCCGCTCGATCCGCGTTCATCCAACGCTCCTCCACGCTCCGCGTCACCCCTTTTTCCCTCACCGATAGATTGACCCTCGCCCTTCATCCAGACCGTTCTTCAGCACCTCGCCTCCAGCCGACCGATCAGATCTTAGGATCTGATCTCCACCGTCCGAGCACGCTATACCCCCAGCCGTTGGATCTCACGATCCAACGGCTATGGCTCATCGTCAACCTCGCGTAACCCCCCTTCCCCAGCCGTTTCAACTCGCGAACCCTCCGCCCCCTTCCTTTTTTGGCCATCACCTCCGGCCACCCCTTTCTCTCACAACGGCAGCCCCGCATAGCCCGCTCCCCCGCCTTCCTCGCAGACCTCCATCACGCGCCTCCATTAAACCCATCACCATTAAAACTCCCCTCGAAACCCCCTGCTCTGCCACGTAACCGCCGTTCTCCTCCGCCTATTTGACCCCCTCCTCCGCCACCGCTACACCGGGTCCACCATTATTGGCTCTACCCTTAGCCTCCTCCGCCCCTCCGGTGACAGCGGAGGGGCGGAATGTCGAAGCCACAATAGGGTTTTGCCGGTGTCGACCCGCGGTGGCTCCGCCGCGTTTGGGTGACCTCCGGGCACCACCGAGCACCTCGCATTGGCTGAGCGAGTCGTGTGACGACCGGAGCCCCGCCTAGGAGCTCAGCCCAAGCCTCTCCTCCACCGGTTCCCCTCCCCGTTGAGGTTCCTCTGCCTTCTTCTTCTTTGTTCTTTTTCTCCCCATTTTGACACAACCTCCAGTCACTTACGCCCTCCATCGATCACTCTACCAACTCCGCATGAACACCCACATCCTCGTGCTTCCATCTCCTTCCGTCAGAACCCCACCACGCGCCGACCCCACTCCTCCGTCATCACGGCGGAGGACTCCCATGAGCCCCCACCTTCTCCACCTCCGCATGGCTCCCATTTCATTTCACCTCACTCGCACTACACGCACGCACGCTTCGGCTATTACTAATGCTTGCAGGTACCTTCAATGGCCGGAGTTCAGATCGGAGCTCCTTCGAGTTTTTCCCCTCCGGCGATGCTTTACCGTTCGTCACCTCTGATCAACCTCGGAGCATCGCCGCACCTCCAACGTCTTCGCGATGTCCCCAGCTATCTTCTTCGACCATCAGGGGACCTCGCGGGGCACGGCGGAGCCCCATCGAGTCCACCGGAGACCCGTCTTCTCCGGCGAGCAGCGGAGGAGGATGAAGCTCCAGGCACCGTCCGATCATCAGGATCGGACGGTCCTGATGGAGACACGTGGAGGATCCGAGCCGCTTCCCCAACCTACAGGCTCGGGTCATCCGAGCCTCGAGCTGAGCCACAGATCACAGCCACGTGGCCCCGAGCCTGAGCCGCCTCCCGAGCCTAAGCCCTCGCGTGCGAAGCACGTGAGGTGCTGGGTATTTTGCACGAAGGACCCCGGAAGACTTGCTATATACATTTTGGTCCCCAGGCACGTGCCTCATGCGTGTGCCTGGGTATTTTACAGGGAGACCCTCCAGGTTTTGAAGATTTACAAAAAGGCCCCTGCGCGTAAATGGAGAATTTACAAAATGGCCCAGGCGGTTTTCCATATTTGCATTTAGGTCCCTCCAAGGACCTAAATGCAATATTTATCCTTTATTTTTCCTGCATTTTTATTACAATTATGCCCTTGCACTGTTTTTAGCATAACTTGAGCATAGTAGGTCCAAATTGCATGATTTTAGTGTCGTTTTGATCCTTGTTTTGTCCTCTACATTCTAGCATGTTTAATTGTCTTATTTGCTCCTGTTTCATTAAAGTGAATTTTTATGTGGCAAATGGACCATGCCCTCCTTGCCTTGCTTGAATTTGATGACTACTTTTCATTGTTGCGATTAAATTGACACTAGTTTCAGTTTTCTCATGCTGCTCATAATTTTTAAGGGTATAATTGTAGTATTTAATCTGTATATAATTTCTCTTGCATATTCGCACATGCATCTCTTAACTTGCATAAAAATATCTAAAAAAATGCATGCATCATGGCATTACCTTGTAAATAGCTTAGTGCTTCATAATTTGCATATGGACCTAAAATTGAGAATAATTGACATTGAACTTCGCGAATCAAAATTCAAAAGCCATAATTAAGCAGATGTGTCCCTGTGTTCGACCTTGGTACACTTGCCAAGTATAAATATTCCACAGCATTCAAAGACTGTGGTTTTTGCTGAACCGAATTCGCCTCATGTGCTACAGCGTTATTTATATTTATTAAAGAGGCGAATTCGACGTTCATCAAATGGCGCCGTTGCCGGGGACACGGCTTAGCTTAATTTTTTGGATTTTGATTTTTTTTTAATTAATTCAATAACTTCTAGGTCCTCATTCCATGCATCATTTAGTTGCATATTATTTTGCGGATTTAATTTCTCTGGATTTCTAACGTTTATCTTTTGTGGCAGGGCCCATGGTGATCGAGAACGCTTGATCCTCATGGAGGCGTGAAGTCAAATACTTCCGCTGAAGAGGCCGCGAAAGAACCTGAGAAGGATTTGGGAGATTATAGCAGTTAAATTGCATTGCATTCTGTAAAAAAAAAATCTTGCATCTGCATATTTATTTCAGTATTGCATATTGTACTCAAAAAAAAAATCCCCCCCTCCCACATACACCTACACTGCACATGCACACACTCACCCCCACCCTTCTCCTGTATATTTCACTCACTCTCTCTCTCTCTCTCTGTATATCTATTCTTCAAGAACCCCCTCACCCTCGTACCATAGACATCCCCCCTAAACACAGACCTTACTTCGGCTAATTGTAGCCTAAGTATAGGGGGGACCTGCCTATTCATTCCTCCCTCGTTCGGTCTTCTTGTGCTTAGGCCGATTTTGGCCTAAGTATAGGGGGACCCTCCTCCTCAGTTCCGCTATATCTCCCTGTACTTGAACCGAGCCTTGGCTTCATGGCACTTGTGCTATGAGGACATAGCAAATTTTAAGTATAGGGGGGTATACCGTATATAATTGTATATTACTTTAGCCTTAGCTCGTATTTTTAAAAGTTTTTAAAATTTTATTTTTCGGGCTGGGTTTTGGTAACCTTGGGAACTGAGTAAAAACCTGTAAAAATTAAAATTGAGGGATTAATCTTTGTAAATAACCCTTTGGCAAAAAAAAAATCGGAATTTGGCTCTGACTACTAGGCTTAGTAAACATTTTCAGTGAGGGAACCTCGGTCTCCCTTAGCAGAGTGGGTGGTTTAAAGGACACCGCATATGGCACCGTCCTTAAGGATCACGGGTCTCGACCCGCACTTACACCCATACTGGCTGAGAGTGGATACTTTTATTTATTTGAGCCTGGGTCAGTCATTGTCTCTCCGACGAAAAAAAACTATAAAACCCATAAAAATCTGCAAAAAAATCAAAAATCACACAAAAATTCACTAACCTAAGGAGTTGGTGTATTCCTGACACATTCACACTCACTCAAGACTTGAGAAATTTGAGGACACTGGATCTCTGGGATCTTGAGAGTCTGAGTTAACATGCCTTAGTCATTAGGGTTTTTCATGACTTAAATATCCACACTCCTCTGGTTTGAAAGATTTGAGTGCTATATTGCATTCTTCATCTCTACCTTCAAGAAAATATGATCAGCACAGTCACTTCCACAACTGCATGATTGATGAGCTGAGATGAGATATCACTTGAGGAACTAGGACAAGAGAAACGAGTTTAGACACGATCTAATGATATTCGAGGATGGGATAAAGTTAATGAAGACTTCAGAAAACCTGAGTGTCAGCAAAACCCTAGCCAGTATGTGAACAAGATTCATATGCTATCTCTTGATATTTACCTAAAAGTGCCTGGGTGTGATGAAACCTAAAGAGACTTGTTGATCAGTGTGCGCCAATCTCTTGGAAAAAGCAGTGGAGCTAGCCAATAAAAGAAATGAAATGTCAAAGAAAAGCTCTAAATCCAAAGACAAAATTCCAAATGAGCTTCCACCAATGGCGAGCGCTCCCAAACATTTTCAAAGTGTCCACTTGGACCGAGCGCTAATTAGGACCAAGGAGTCGTGCTGACACCACAAAAAGGGCCCTGCATCGTAAGCGATACAAGTCTGGGTGTCGAAGGTATCTTAGATACTCAGAAAAGACACACCCCGGTGTATTCCCAGAAAAACAAGTGCAGACGACTCCAACTCTCTTGACGGACACATTGATCAACAAGATAATAATTTACAAGTGTTGAGTAAAAGGCACTCGAGAGGCCCCTTGTTCCAAAGTGAGGGTGAGAAAATTAGACACAATCCCATGTCCCTCCATCATCTGGCCGTCCATCTACATTTCAAAGTCTGACAAACTAAAGAGATGGTTGACTGAAGCAAGAGTAGACGTCTTCCCTAGTATTGAGGATTAGGTCTAGAGGAGAGTCTTTGGGACTGGAACTTTGGGTGATGCATCGACTCGGCTCTCATGAAATGCAGTACACTAAGTGTCATATCCTTATATTATATGTACAAAAAGAGAGTCCGATAATCAGAGAAGTTGGATTCCTTCTGACTAAGGCTTGGATAAACCCAGAATTTTAGGATCACTCAGGTCAAGGGTCTTCGAAAAGATCAAGCCTTGAATTTTTCACGCACTGTCAGGAATTAATCCAACTCCTTCATTCTTTAGATGCTCGAGGACGAGCATGGTTTAAGTATAGGGGTATGATGAATCTCGTATTCATCATGCTAAAAACTCCTTATTAAAATCCCTGCTTAAACAAGCCAATAAAATTATCCTCTAATTCTCTATTTTTATCATGTACTATATTGTCTATATTTAACCTTAATTATTGTGTATTAAATTGCCCTTATTTTTCTGTAATTATTTTATCACTTAAAAACCCCTAAAAATTAGGTAGATAAGTTGTCTATAAATCACTGACCCTTAAAAAGACTAAAAAATACAAAAACAACTCAAAACCACAAAATCGGTGTTTTTATCCCCTTAAAAATACCCCCAAAAATAGTTTTTGTACAGATGACCTCTTTTGGCTTTTTGACCAACATGAAAGTTGTAGATCTCGTCGAGACGAACAACTTTCATGTTTTGACTTTTTCCAAATTCGGCCTCTAACTATTTCTTTTACATTTTTCTTTGTTTTTATTTCTGAATTATTCTGATTGGGCCACGTGGCGCCCTCTGGGCCGCCCACGTGGCCCGCTTCCCATTCCGCCACCCGGCAGCTCCTGAGCCGCTGGATCCTCTCAGCCCGCGCCCATCTCACCCGTCCATCCCCGCTCCAATCCACAGCCGTCTGATCTGATCTCTGATCAAGATCTGACCGCTCCCTCGCGCCTAAACCACAGCCCTCCGATCAACCCATCATCCAACGCTCCAAAGCCACCCACGTCGCTCATCTATTTCAGCCGCTCGATCCGCGTTCATCCAACGCTCCTCCACGCTCCGCGTCACCCCTTTTTCCCTCACCGATAGATTGACCCTCGCCCTTCATCCAGACCGTTCTTCAGCACCTCGCCTCCAGCCGACCGATCAGATCTTAGGATCTGATCTCCACCGTCCGAGCACGCTATACCCCCAGCCGTTGGATCTCACGATCCAACGGCTATGGCTCATCGTCAACCTCGCGTAACCCCCCTTCCCCAGCCGTTTCAACTCGCGAACCCTCCGCCCCCTTCCTTTTTTGGCCATCACCTCCGGCCACCCCTTTCTCTCACAACGGCAGCCCCGCATAGCCCGCTCCCCCGCCTTCCTCGCAGACCTCCATCACGCGCCTCCATTAAACCCATCACCATTAAAACTCCCCTCGAAACCCCCTGCTCTGCCACGTAACCGCCGTTCTCCTCCGCCTATTTGACCCCCTCCTCCGCCACCGCTACACCGGGTCCACCATTATTGGCTCTACCCTTAGCCTCCTCCGCCCCTCCGGTGACAGCGGAGGGGCGGAATGTCGAAGCCACAATAGGGTTTTGCCGGTGTCGACCCGCGGTGGCTCCGCCGCGTTTGGGTGACCTCCGGGCACCACCGAGCACCTCGCATTGGCTGAGCGAGTCGTGTGACGACCGGAGCCCCGCCTAGGAGCTCAGCCCAAGCCTCTCCTCCACCGGTTCCCCTCCCCGTTGAGGTTCCTCTGCCTTCTTCTTCTTTGTTCTTTTTCTCCCCATTTTGACACAACCTCCAGTCACTTACGCCCTCCATCGATCACTCTACCAACTCCGCATGAACACCCACATCCTCGTGCTTCCATCTCCTTCCGTCAGAACCCCACCACGCGCCGACCCCACTCCTCCGTCATCACGGCGGAGGACTCCCATGAGCCCCCACCTTCTCCACCTCCGCATGGCTCCCATTTCATTTCACCTCACTCGCACTACACGCACGCACGCTTCGGCTATTACTAATGCTTGCAGGTACCTTCAATGGCCGGAGTTCAGATCGGAGCTCCTTCGAGTTTTTCCCCTCCGGCGATGCTTTACCGTTCGTCACCTCTGATCAACCTCGGAGCATCGCCGCACCTCCAACGTCTTCGCGATGTCCCCAGCTATCTTCTTCGACCATCAGGGGACCTCGCGGGGCACGGCGGAGGTGCGGCGATGCTCCAAGGTTGATCAGAGGTGACGAACGGTAAAGCATCACCGGAGGGGAAAAACTCGAAGGAGCTCCGATCTGAACTCCGGCCATTGAAGGTACCTGCAAGCATTAGTAATAGCCGAAGCGTGCGTGCGTGTAGTGCGAGTGAGGTGAAATGAAATGGGAGCCATGCGGAGGTGGAGAAGGTGGGGGCTCATGGGAGTCCTCCGCCGTGATGACGGAGGAGTGGGGTCGGCGCGTGGTGGGGTTCTGACGGAAGGAGATGGAAGCACGAGGATGTGGGTGTTCATGCGGAGTTGGTAGAGTGATCGATGGAGGGCGTAAGTGACTGGAGGTTGTGTCAAAATGGGGAGAAAAAGAACAAAGAAGAAGAAGGCAGAGGAACCTCAACGGGGAGGGGAACCGGTGGAGGAGAGGCTTGGGCTGAGCTCCTAGGCGGGGCTCCGGTCGTCACACGACTCGCTCAGCCAATGCGAGGTGCTCGGTGGTGCCCGGAGGTCACCCAAACGCGGCGGAGCCACCGCGGGTCGACACCGGCAAAACCCTATTGTGGCTTCGACATTCCGCCCCTCCGCTGTCACCGGAGGGGCAGAGGAGGCTAAGGGTAGAGCCAATAATGGTGGACCCGGTGTAGCGGTGGCGGAGGAGGGGGTTAAATAGGCGGAGGAGAACGGCGGTTACGTGGCGGAGCAGGGGGTTTCGAGGGGAGTTTTAATGGTGATGGGTTTAATGGAGGCGCGTGATGGAGGTCTGCGAGGAAGGCAGGGGAGCGGGCTATGCGGGGCTGCCGTTGTGAGAGAAAGGGGTGGCCGGAGGTGATGGCCAAAAAAGGAAGGGGGCGGAGGGTTCGCGAGTTGAAACGGCTGGGGAAGGGGGGTTACGCGAGGTTGACGATGAGCCATAGCCGTTGGATCGTGAGATCCAACGGCTGGGGGTATAGCGTGCTCGGACGGTGGAGATCAGATCCTAAGATCTGATCGGTCGGCTAGAGGCGAGGTGCTGAAGAACGGTCTGGATGAAGGGCGAGGGTCAATCTATCGGTGAGGGAAAAAGGGGTGACGCGGAGCGTGGAGGAGCGTTGGATGAACGCGGATCGAGCGGCTGAAATAGATGAGCGACGTGGGTGGCTTTGGAGCGTTGGATGATGGGTTGATCGGAGGGCTGTGGTTTAGGCGCGAGGGAGCGGTCAGATCTTGATCAGAGATCAGATCAGACGGCTGTGGATTGGAGCGGGGATGGACGGGTGAGATGGGCACGGGCTGAGAGGATCCAGCGGCTCAGGAGCTGCCGGGTGGCGGAATGGGAAGCGGGCCACGTGGGCGGCCCAGAGGGCGCCACGTGGCCCAATCAGAATAATTCAGAAATAAAAACAAAGAAAAATGTAAAAGAAATAGTTAGAGGCCGAATTTGGAAAAAGTCAAAACATGAAAGTTGTTCGTCTCGACGAGATCTACAACTTTCATGTTGGTCAAAAAGCCAAAAGAGGTCATCTGTACAAAAACTATTTTTGGGGGTATTTTTAAGGGGATAAAAACACCGATTTTGTGGTTTTGAGTTGTTTTTGTATTTTTTAGTCTTTTTAAGGGTCAGTGATTTATAGACAACTTATCTACCTAATTTTTAGGGGTTTTTAAGGGATAAAATAATTACAGAAAAATAAGGGCAATTTAATACACAATAATTAAGGTTAAATATAGACAATATAGTACATGATAAAAATAGAGAATTAGAGGATAATTTTATTGGCTTGTTTAAGCAGAGATTTTAATAAGGAGTTTTTAGCATGATGAATACGAGAGCATGCCCTTAAAGATTTAGCAATCTTCGCTCATGGGAGTCCCGGAATCTCGTATTTATTACAATTATGCCCTTGCACTGTTTTTAGCATAACTTGAGCATAGTAGGTCCAAATTGCATGATTTTAGTGTCGTTTTGATCCTTGTTTTGTCCTCTACATTCTAGCATGTTTAATTGTCTTATTTGCTCCTGTTTCATTAAAGTGAATTTTTATGTGGCAAATGGACCCTGCCCTCCTTGCCTTGCTTGAATTTGATGACTACTTTTCATTGTTGCGATTAAATTGACACTAGTTTCAGTTTTCTCATGCTGCTCATAATTTTTAAGGGTATAATTGTAGTATTTAATCTGTATATAATTTCTCTTGCATATTCGCACATGCATCTCTTAACTTGCATAAAAATATCTAAAAAAACGCATGCATCATGGCATTACCTTGTAAATAGCTTAGTGCTTCATAATTTGCATATGGACCTAAAATTGAGAATAATTGACATTGAACTTCACGAATCAAAATTCAAAAGCCATAATTAAGCAGCTGTGTCCCTGTGTTCGACCTTGGTACACTTGCCAAGTATAAATATTCCACAGCATTCAAAGACTGTGGTTTTTGCTGAACCGAATTCGCCTCCTGTGCTACAGCGTTATTTATATTTATTAAAGAGGCGAATTCGACGTTCATCAAATGATCTATCGGTGAGGGAAAAAGGGGTGACGCGGAGTGTGGAGGAGCGTTGGATGAACGCGGATCGAGCGGCTGAAATAGATGAGCGACGTGGGTGGCTTTGGAGCGTTGGATGATGGGTTGATCGGAGGGCTGTGGTTTAGGCGCGAGGGAGCGGTCAGATCTTGATCAGAGATCAGATCAGACGGCTGTGGATTGGAGCGGGGATGGACGGGTGAGATGGGCGCGGGCTGAGAGGATCCAGCGGCTCAGGAGCTGCCGGGTGGCGGAATGGGAAGCGGGCCACGTGGGCGGCCCAGAGGGTCCTCATATGTAAAAAAAAAAATCAAAATCCAAAAAATTAAGCTAAGCCGTGTCCCCGGCAACGGCGCCATTTGATGAACGTCGAATTCGCCTCTTTAATAAATATAAATAACGCTGTAGCACAGGAGGCGAATTCGGTTCAGCAAAAACCACAGTCTTTGAATGTTGTGGAATATTTATACTTGGCAAGTGTACCAAGGTCGAACACAGGGACACAGCTGCTTAATTATGGCTTTTGAATTTTGATTCGAAGAAGATAGCTGGGGACATCGCGAAGATGTTGGAGGTGCGGCGATGCTCCGAGGTTGATCAGAGGTGACGAACGGTAAAGCATCGCCGGAGGGGAAAAACTCGAAGGAGCTCCGATCTGAACTCCGGCCATTGAAGGTACCTGCAAGCATTAGTAATAGCCGAAGCGTGCGTGCGTGTAGTGCGAGTGAGGTGAAATGAAATGGGAGCCATGCGGAGGTGGAGAAGGTGGGGGCTCATGCGTGTCCCGGAATCTCGTATTCATCAATGCTCCATATGTAAAATTTTATTGTAGTCTTTTTCTTAATTCTAGCTATTGTTATTGAATAAAGCTATTGAAGAGTAACTAGACCTGGTAAATAGGAGGATCCGACGACCTGAAACTAGGGTAATGACATATTTGTATCAAGGCATAATTGCTCCAATAGCTTATTCAATCGTTAATGGTTATTAGAGGTATTTAGAAACTAAGGATTAACATCCTTTGACTTTAATGATTGATTGCAAAAATATTACCATTCACAAATTAGTGTCCATAATGTACATCATGTTAGGTAGGATTGGGACTAATTAATTTCCTCGATTCATCTCAGGATCATGGCAGATCAGGACTTGGTTAGGCAAATAACTACGATGATGGTGATGCTCCAAGAGATGTGACAAATAAAACATGCATTAGAGTAAAGACTCGATGCTAGGGTTGAGAGACCCGAGGCATCAAGACCTGTTGATGTTAGGGTTGAGGGTTCCGTTTACCCTTCCGAGGAAGAATCTAGTTATCATCCTTCTATTTAGTCTGCCCCTACCTCAACTAAAGGAGCAATGGAGAAGCCCCTTCTTAACAAAAAAACAATTATCAAAAGGGAAAGATTTCTCGGTTCGAAGGCATAGAGACACCTGTTGAGGCATAATAATGGCTTGATGATGTTAGCATGATGTCGAGGATAATACATGTATCATCGGACACTTGGGTGCATTTTGTTGACTACTCTCTAATATACTATGCAAGATGTTTGTGGAGAGTGATTTCTAAGAAATTAGTATATATTTTTCCATGGGATACCTTTGTAGAAAGTTTCCGAGCTCACTCCCTCCCCTACCATTGGAAATAATTGAAGAGGAGAGAGTTGACTTCTCTGTTCCAAAGATTCAAGATGGTAAGAGATTATCATACTCACGTTACCGAGCTATTATGATACTCCCCAGCTTTAGAATCTTCACGACAAGAGTGTCTTACCAAATTTATTAGTGTGCTTCATAGAGATCTTAGAGAGAAGCTTATGGATTTTAGAGCCACCATTATATATGAAGCAATGGACATCGTCCCTCATATTGAGATGAAAAGAGGTGAAAATCATCAAAAAAAGAAGCTTCCATTTTACTGGTAGATCATCAAAACACAAGGCGAATCATAACCCTAGATATCACCGCTATCATCCAGCATGCTCCATTATTATCTCGCCACAGACCTTGGGTCAGGAGATGTCAGGAAAAGGGGGCTTCTCTAGACCTCCGCTATACCCTAATGACTTAGAAACAAGAGCTAGTACCTCTGTGGTTGGGTCTTCAGCTCAGATAAGAACAAGTACACGTTATTATTGTCATCAAGAAGGCCACTTTAAGAAAGATTTTCAACAATTGATAGGATCAAGGTTCAAGCCAACCCTGACTAACAATGTGACATCCGTCTCGAGGACTTGAGCAATACGTGGAAGAAGAAAGGGTAGAGGTCAAGTCTCACAAGGATGATATCCTACGCAAAAACCACGACAGAGCGTTGTGGGGTCTAGCTTGCATTTTCTAATGACCAACCTAATGCCATAACTAAAGAACAAGCTTTACAATTCAGGCACTGTCGTACGAGGTACCTCTATTATCCTTGATCTTTCTGTACATGCATTATTTGAATATGGTGCTTTGCATTCATTCGTGGCTCTACATCTATTTTCCACTTTGGGAAAATACAAGAGAAGCACAAAACCATTATCTGATTAAGTGACTAGATGTAATATTAATAATCAAGAGATCTTAGACAACTATGTGGTACAGATTACAGGACATCAATTACATGTTTATCTGCTACTTATTGAAATGAATTATTTTTAGCTTATCCTTAGGATGGGTTGGTTGGAAGGGTATCCAATAGTAACATTTCACCTTCCTAACTTCATATAATTTCAGTTCAATGAAAAGACTTCTAATAAGGAAGTAGTTTATATCTTTGACTTGAAGGCACAACGATTGCTATTACAAGTATCAAGGCCATTTAGCCTACGTGTTTACCACCACAGAAACATAGCAAATGATCAAAGATGTGCATATAGTATGTGAATTCCTTGATGTTTTTCCAAATGAGCTAGCTGGATTACCACATAAGCGAAAGATTGAATGTTAAATCTCTCTTACACCCGGTACTCAACCACTCTCTATTCTACCATACCGTATGGCACTAATTGATTTATGTGAATTCAAGGTGCAACTGTAGGAACTAATGCATAAAGGGTTCATTTGCCCTAGTACTTCACCATGGGATGCACTTATGCTTTTTATGCAAAAGAAAGATGGTTCACTGCAACTACGCATTAACTATCCTCATTTAAATAAAAGTACAATAAAAAACCATTATCCTTGACCACGAATAGATGACATCTTTGATAACTTACAAGGTGATGAATGAGGAAAATTAAGGGTCGTATTAAATCCACAAGGCGGATTAATAGTCGATGCGGTGACCGCTCAATAATCCTCAAATCAATCAACAATTAACCCGATATGAAATATATGCAATTAAATAAAAAATGTGGAGTTAAAATTTATTATAACTCTACATGTAAATGTGTATAGGTGTAAGCACAAGTAAAGTTCGAACACTGGGAGGCGAATGGTTGAGTGTGAAATTGGTTGCGCAGTTATTCAATTCTTGGTTCATGTCTAATTTTTTATTGTTTTTGTGGGTTTTTAATTTTATATATTTTTTTATTTTATTTTTGATTTTATGATTTTTATTTTGTTTTTACATTGTATATTTTTTATATTTTTTCATATTTTGAATTATATAATATAATTATATATATAAAGATATGTATAAGAGGAGAGAGAAAGAAGTAACAAAATATATAGATGTATATATATACTCAAAGTGTATTACATATAATATTTTTTTATATTTTTATATTTTTTTGTTATTTTTTTCTGGAATTTTTCTAGTTTTTATGTATTTTTAATTCAAAAATGTCCCTCATATGGAACTAATTAAATAGGCCGAAACTAATTTGGGTTTTTTTAAAAATATAAAATAAGTCCAAAAATAACCCAAATTAATTTTTAATATGTAAATAATAATATATAGATAATTATAAAATAAGGAAACATATTTTTGGTGTTTTTCAAGGGTTTTATATTTTTTTAGGATTTTGGAGCTTCTTGAAGTTTTTATATTTATTTTTTTCTATTTTTAGGGTTTTTCATTTTCTGGACTCAATATATATATAAATATACCATATATAATTTTTTTGGATTTTTTTAAAATGTTTTTATATTTTTTTGTATTTTGTAAATTAAATAGTATAAAAATGGCTCCTTTTTCATTTTTAATAATTAGGTTAAATGCAAAAAATGCAGAGTAAAATGTGGGCGTGAAAGTATGAAGCATGAAACATCTAACCTAATTTTTGTGGATTTTTAGGAGCTACATAGGTATTTTTAAAAAATACATAAAAGACACGACAATTACACAGCCTGGCATGGACATTTTTGCAAATAAAATAACTATCAGGGGTATCGGTGCAAAAATCACTACAGAAATAAACATTTATTTTCATTTTTGGAACTAATTTACAATTTACAAAATGCGCCAGGGCTAAAGTGCAAAAATCACGTGCCTCACGTGGGACTGCACGCGTAACGCGGTAGGACCTATTTGTAATTCTATAAACTTCAGGGTCCCTTCAGCAAAAATTACAATTTATTTACAATGTGACATTTACTTTACAATATTAAAAATTAAATACAACAAAAAGCGGGGGGTATAAGTGAAAATTACCCCCTCAGACGTGCGATCCAACGGTGGGGCGTCCTTCACTTGACACGCGTCATCCCCTCCTCGCCCGATGATGCTTCACCGATGAAGGGCTGAGATCAGATCAGCCGAGCTGATCTGACGGTCGTAACTTCACTTCATCGGACGCCTGGCTTCTGATCTGGGATGGGGCCACGATCAGACGGTGGAGAAGAAGGCATGAAGAACAGGGAAGAACTCCCTCTTCCCCGACCTTCGATCCGGTGCTGTAGTCGCGTCCGACGCTCCCTCGGGCTGCTGAAGGTCCAAAAAGTGTCCTGGGTCCTTGCTCTGTCGACTAGAACGCTCAGGGGAGACGGAGGCTCACCGAAGCGGTCCATCGAGGTCGATGAAGGATGAGGCTCCCAGGAACCTGCAGAAGAATCAAAATCGACCCCAACGGGGGTCCTTTGGCTCCCCAGCACCTGCAAGAAAGCCCAGGACACACAGACAAGGGGCTGGGGATCTTTTTTGGTTCAAATGAGCGAAGGGGGGGGGGGGCGATGATCTCTGGCGAAGGGCGGAGGAAAAGATCGGATCTCCAGATCTGAGGAAGATCTGGGTGAAGGAAAATGCCTGGGGCGTAGAGAAATGAAAGGGCAAGGAGATGGAGGCGAGAGGGTGGTCGGAACACGGCGGGGGTACTATGAATGGGTTCGCCGGAGCGTAGCTCCGGCGAACGACGGGTAACCAAATCTACGCTAACTCTAACAACTAAACACTAATTAAAATGCAGAAATGAAATGCAGGAATAAAATCTACCTAAGAAATGTAAAGTGCGCAGGTCTTATACCTGGAAAACTCCAGGGAGCAGGACAAATGCCGAAGCTCCGCCGTGGGCGCATCTCCTTCCTCCGCGAGCTTCCTCCACCTTCAGGGACGTACAGCTGTCACCTGGATGTGCTCTTGGCCGAAGGCTGGGGCTCTAGGGCTAGGGAAATGGCCAAAAAACTCGGAGGAGGGAGATGGAGTTATTTATAAACATGAGGGGGCGCCCTTATTGATAAGCTAATAGGTGGCGGTACAAGCTATGTACAAACGAATAAAATGTGCGGCGAGGATCATGATGCTTCTGGGAGAAAATTCCGTGAAGGGATCGAAGGTGATGGAGCTCTGAATCGAGCGGGAAAAATGCAAGAATCTCGGGGAAAAGATGTTTCTGACGGGAGTCAGAGGTGCATGGGGAGTTGACCGGAGGTCAACATTCCCTGGCCTCTGATTGGTCCACATCAGCCCGAACTTGACTCAATTATTAGACATAATAAATGAATTAATTAAGTTTTTCTCATAAAATAAAAAATGTTTATTAATTAATATAATATTTATTTATGATTTTTATTTATTTTTTTGATGTATTTTAATATGGGTTTATTTTAATAATGTGTTTATACGTGTATTTACATGTATTTTGTGTATTTTATTTTGTACATTTTATTTTATTATTTTATTTTCTTATTTTATAAATTTATAACTTATTTTTGTGAGTGTAGATATATTTTTGTTTAATTTTTATGAGTTGATATATATATATATTTAAACAAATAGGTGTATGTTGTATGTAGGTATACTTATAGATATTTTACCTGTATTTTATATACACTTTATTTATTTAATGTATTTTATTTGTTTTTATTTAGGAATTGTATTAGATGTAATATTTACAAATTAATAAAAATATGAAAGAATAAAAGAATGTCTTCCCTTTTTATTTATGTTCATACTTAACATAGGTATTATGCCTATTATCTTGCATAGACTTATTTTATTTTACAAATCTTTTTTAGTTTTATTCTAATTTCAATTTGTACATGTATTATATACATTATTTACAAAATTCTAAAAATATAAATTTGTAAAAATAATGAAAAATGAATAAATTGAATATTTTAATCAGGCAGATTACACAATGGGGGGGGTCAAAAACCTAACTTTCACAGATGAACTCCAAAAATTATGAAACCAATTTTATTAAATAGTTCTTGGAATGCTATATACAATTAAAGGTGAGTTTGAGTGATTTGGAGTTTTTATTTGCAAGATATGGGTTTGTGAAGTTGAGATTTTGGCTTTTTATTCTGGGTATAAAATGTACACTGAGTATTATTTTTACACAAACTCAATTTTGTATTTTTATTTACATTATTATCTACAATTTTTATGTACAAAGTTTCTTTATTTGATGAATGAATAATTATATACAAAATAGGTGTCAAAAATGCATAAATGAATAAATAAATGAGGTATTTATTGTACTCTTGGCCCTTATCTCCCCCTACTTTATTCCTTGTCGACCAATTCTATGCTGGCCTTGGTCTCGTGGTTCGGATCATAAAATATTTGCAATATTTTATTCCTTTTTCTTTTTTTCTCTTTATTCTATAATTTTAGCATTAACAACCTTATTCAATGTACAATAAATACAATAAATAATGAATGCTATAATGGACAAATTGATGCTATCTACATGTATTTGCTTGGGTTTTTAAGGCCAAAATGATAGAATAAAGAATGATGAATCGAGATTCATCACAAGGTTCCACTGTATACTCAAAGATTGATCTAAGATCTGGATACCGCCATTTAAGAATTATAAAATCGAATATTCCTAAAACAACCTTTCGTACTAGATACGAACATTATGAGTTCATAGTCTTTCCTTTTGAACTGACAAATGCACCAACAGACTTCTATGGATATTATGATAGATTATTCAGTCAATTTTGAGTATTCATTAGTGATGTATTCATCTATTCTAAGAAAAAGCAACATCATGAACAACGTCTCCAATAAGCTATTGAGACACTAAGGAAGCATAAGTTATATGCCAAGTATATCAAGTGAGATTTTTGGTTAATTAAAGTATTTTTCTAGGTCATGACATTTCTTGGACAGGTATCTCAGTTGATCTTGCAAAGATTAGTGCGGTGACGAGTTGGAAGCATCCGAAGATCATAAAAAATACGATCATTTTTGGAGCTAGTATGGTATTATAGAAGGTTCGAGAAAGACTTTTCATGAATAGCCTTGCCTTTGACTAGGTTAACTCAAAAAGTGATACCATTTGTATAGTCTGATACTTGTGAAACTAGCTTTCGGACACTGAAAGAATGTTTAACCACTGAACCAATCCTTACTTTATCCTCGGACACCGAGGGCTTCATTGTATACATCGATGCATCTAGGGAAGGACTTGATGAAATGCTTATACAATATAGAAGGTAGTAACATATGCATCATGAAAATTGAAGACACATGAGCATAATTATCCAACTCATGATCTTGAACTTGTTGCAGTTGTCTTTGCTTTGAAAACATAGAGACACTACCTTTATGACATCATTTTTGAAATATTCATCGATCATAAGAGTTTCAAATACTTATTTGACCAAAAAGAGCTAAACATAAGACAGAGACGATGGCTAGAACTATTTAAAAGGACTATGATTGCACCATCTCTTACGCCCTAGTAAGGGAAATGCGGTAGTAGATGCCCTCAGTAGAAGAAGTTATTCTCAAGACATGGAGATAACAATCCAATTTTAGGGTGTGCTAGTTGCCATAAGTGAATGGAAATTTTTTGACAATAATACAAATACAATAACCATTCCTTATCGATATAGGCCGGTGATTTGGGATAGAATACATGAAGGTCAGGAAGATGATATACTTTTAAAATACTTAAGAAAATGTAGAAATGAACGGAAATCGATGGATTTCATATACATGACGGTTTACTATATAACCATCATAAAACTTGTGTACTAGACATACATGAGTTAAGAAGAGACATCATGCGAGAAGTAGAATGTTCGAGATTATCAATTCTTCTTGGAACTACAACGATGTATAGAGATCTTCATTCATATTTTTGGTGGCTCAGAATGAAGAAGGATGTTGCTGAGTTTGTAAACTCGTGTTTTACCTGTCAATAGATAAAGGCTTCTCATCAACGACCATCAAGATTATTACACCACCTTTCTATCCCTAAATAGAAATGGGAAAGCATTTCCATAGACTTCAGCACCGGTTTACCACCGACCACACGTGGTAACGAAAATATTTGGACGATAATAGATCGGCTGACGAAGGTGGCATATTTTATTGCAATAAGCTTAACTGCTACTCCAAATCAACTTCTCAAATTATACATTACACATATAATATGCTTTCTTGGTATTCAAGAGGTAGTTTGTAATCAAGATTCAATATTTAAATCACACTAATGGGATAGTTTTATGAAAGCATTAGGCACACAACTTTCTTTGAGGACTATATATCACCCTCAGATAAAATGGTCAATCAGAGCTCACCATTCAAACCTTAGAAGATATGTTACGAGTGTGTGCCTTAGAATAGAAAGGATTAGGTGTTAAGCATTTGCCACTTGCAGAATTCACCTATAATAATAGGTATCATACCAGTATTGACATGGTGCCCTTTGAGTCACTATATGGGCATAGGGGTACCACCCCTTATGCTGGCAAGAGGTTGGAATGAAGAACCTCTATGACTTAGACAGAATCAAGGAGATGCAATAAGTTGTGGAGCTTGCTCAAAAAAGATTGATAACTGCCTATAGCTACTAGAAGAGTTATAGTGATACTAGACACAAAGACCTCGAGTTTGAGGTAGTTGATTTCGTCTTTTGAATGTCTCCCTGTGAAGGAAGTACAACTATTTGTCTTACAAGGAAAGGTTAGCATCCAATTTTGTAGGGCCTTTTAAAATTATCCAATCGGTCCGTAAAGTGGAAAATAGACTTGCACTTCATCCTCATCTTTATGAAATACACAATGTCTTTTACATATTAAATCTGAGGAAGTACAGTAGAGATCATAGCATGTTATAAGTTATGATGATTTACAAGTTGATCTAGACTTAACATACCTAGAAATTCCAGTGCAAATTTGTAACGGAACGGGTCGAGACGACCGGCGGAAGCATGCAACATTGAGTCGCACAACCGAACCGTTACCGGAAACTTGCATGGTAATCAATGAGCAGAGAAATAAAATATTTAACTAAAGTCCAGTCAACATGAAAGTTCTCTTATTACAAGTCAAACATGGGTAACATTGCAAAAGGACCAATAAGAAAACTAGCAATTCAAAGTCCAGTGGGCATAACGACATCCCTTCTTAATCAATGCATCTATGATCTATACCGGTCCTACTTCACGTCGACGGTTAGCTGCCTTGAACTAGAAGTTAAATCACAGCTCGTGCTCTCCTGAAAAAAAACAACAACACATGTCATGAGCTAACGCTCAGTATGTGCCGAGTTGGGGTCAAGCCGGCTAGCGCGGAAAACAAGTCTCCCTATGCTAACTCTAACCATTAAAACATAATCTCTTCTCTACAATCAATTATCAATACAACTATACAATTTGCATAATTATCTTATTGCATATGAAACTGACTTGTTCTCATGTACCATCATTATGTGACTCATAATTCCACATAAACATGCATACGGAAGGTATTCCTTGTGAAGACTTTCGTTAAAGTCATAATTACATATATACCAATAAAGTTTGCCATATTTGCATATACGCCTTAAAATTTTCATAATTTTCACTTATACCCTCAGAACTTTTCTGTAGTTGCATATATGCCCCAGAACAATCATAACACTTGCATAATGCCATTACTTGGCCATAGTTGCACACATGTGCCTTAGCAATTTCAGAAACTGTACACATACCATTGGTTTGTTTAGTGGTTAAAGTTGTCTTAATTGTTACTTCTTAATGGCTTTGGTGGCTTTGCTGGCTTTGGTGGCTTTACCGCTGGCACAAGCGGTCCATGAACATGACATACTTGACAGTGTAGCTACAACTGTAGAGGACTTATCTTTCGCCTCAATCGATTCCTTGAACCGTACGCCCCGGAAGGCGTTGGCCCTCTTTAGGCCTACAATAATTGGACTCTAGAGGTGGCTCCCACCATCAAGTGTAGCACTTAGCTCCGCTTATCGTCATCATGCCATTAATCTTAATGTCATCTTTTATGACTTGATAGGTTCAGCTACCACAATAAGTTGTTTAAACAATTAACCACATATATTTCATACAATTACTCAGTCCCTGGTATTAGCAATTTAGATTGAATATAGCAATACTGTATATTTACTCCAAAGTAATATTATTGATCTCAAGTATACTTGAATCAATTTCGTATGACATGATACAAATAACTACTTGAATTAATATACATCTGACGCATTCCACCGTACAAAACTTAGGATCTTAGTATATATTATTACATGTTAATCAACTAGAATCAAGGACTGATACTATATTATATATGTTACTATATTATATACGTAATTATGATATCTCTTTACTAATAGGTGAAATTTGACCAGATTATGATGTCCAAGGGAGTCTATTAACAATGTGCGGATTGGATACATTCTAACGGTAATTGGTCTGTACAATAAGTTTGACAGATACTAATATCCCATGGCATACAATCTAATCTTCTGTATGTTTGTTTAATTAATTAAATAAACGTTAGGAGGCAAAATCTTCAAGCAATTATCTTGTATAATGGTCCTACGGTTCAACCCATATATTTGGATGTCTTGTTCAACATCAGCCATTACGTGTGCGATAATCTTGTGAAAATGGCGCATACATTTATAAATTGTAACCCTAAGCCGATACATACATGTCTATCAAGAACCAACTTTTAAAAAAATGACTTATCTCCGATTTAAAGTTTACCATATGATACGAGTCCTAGGGGTTCGACACATACATTTAAAAATCATAATCTTAAACCGATACCTACATCATCTTGAGATCATATATTATGCACATTAAGTAAATACTTATCACAAGGGCATATGTCGATTCATCGAATAATATTCCTATGGTGTTAAACATACCTCAAGTCCGACGGATTGCACCTAATGGATTGCTACGCCCCTTCTCCCCGCTCCCGAACCGACGTTCTCCTCCAATGAACCGACGCCAGCGCTCTCTGCGATCAGAACGATTTGCCGGTGAGATCTCACTCTAACTCTCCTCTCTTCTCTCTCAAAATTGCCAATTGCAAGTGACGGGTAGGGAAGAATCCCTTGGCATTTTATGCCTCCACAATGGCCAATTAATGGGATACTAATGCCATTAATTTTTAGAAATAAATCTCAGCTCTTAATTGGAGAAATATAAGGAATTATGGGCTAGAAATTTTAAAGGAAAAAACCAGCCGTTACAATCTACCCTCCTTAAAAAAATTTCGTCTTCGAAATTTCTTAGTAAAGGATCATACAGAAAAGTTGCGGATGCTTCTCTCGCATTTCGTTCTCCATCTCCCAGGTGGCTTCCTCCTTCTTGTCATGCTGCCAGAGGACCTGGACCATCGGAACTATTCGTTGATGAAGTTGATGGTCCCTACGGTCGACTATGGGACATGTTTCTCATCGAAAGTGAGATTGGGCTGAATGACAAGGACCTCGTGCTCGATAACGTACGAAGGATCAGGAGTGTACTTTCTTAGCATAGATACATGGAATACATCGTGTAGCTTCGAGTATTGAGGTGGTAATGCAATACGATACGCCACCTCTCCAATTCGTTGTAGAATCTCAAAAGGTCCTACATATCAAGGAGTAAGTTTCCCTTTCTTGCCGAATCTCAATTTAGACCCTTGGTCGGGAAAATCTTTAAATGCACATGATCTCCAACTGCAAAACTCAACTCCCTTCTATGATGATCTGCATAAGCCCAACAATCTCTTCTTGATTAGCTCAACACCTTGCTTACTGATCCGGATTAGCTCCGGTCCCAAAATGTGCTTCTCACCCACATCACTCCAACATGAGGGTGATATGCAAGGTCTCCCATACAATGCCTCATAAGGAGCCATCTTTATGATCGAATGATAACGGTTATTATAAGCAAACTCTACTAATGGGATGTGTCTATCCCAACTATCTGCAAAATCTAGAGCACAAACTCTCAACATATCTTCCAGCGTCTGGATGGTCCTTTCTGATTCACCATCAGTCTGTGGGTGGAATGAAGTACTAAACTTCAATTGAGTTCCCAAAGCATCTTGAAACTTTTCCACAATCGATATGTGAATCTAATATCCCGATCTAACACAATTGATGTAGGGACGCCTCGTGATCTGACGATTTCATTCACAGATAATTCAGTTAGACTATATATCGATTGATCCAGGCGGATAGGTGAGAAATATGTTGATTCGGTTAATCGATCAACAATCACCCATATGGTTTCATGACAATGCTTCTCATCTACTTATAGTTCATACAAACCCATGATCGATTGATCAAAGAGAATGCAATAAGTGAGATAATCTGGTATATAATCACTTCGATGGTATCATAATGATGCATTCTTGTCTTAGATAAATCAATAACAAGATTAATGTGATTTGCTTCAATTTCAATCTATTATATCCAAAGGTTGAACATGGCTTGTTGTTTCGGATGTTTAGTCTCAATCTATTGACATACTAGAATTTTGGAAACAAATTCTACAATCTCTATCTTAATCATTTGCCACTAGGAAGATCACCGAATATCTTTAGATATTTTTGTCATGTATGGATGAATAGTATATATCGATCTCTGACATTCGTATAATGTCTTCTACATTAACTTATTGTCACCAAGAATCTGAAATCTTTAATAGTATATCAAATCATCATTGATTCCATTAATAAAATCATATTATTTCTTCTTAAGTGTTTCAATTATTTTTGCAAGATCCGCATCCTTTTTGCTACTTTGATCCTTCAGATTAACTGAAAAATTTCTTGTTGTATCGATAATATCACCAATCTATTAGAGAAAATATTATCACTACTAACTCCAAGTCATGAGTAGGATACTCCGAGTGAAAAGTTGGATAGTTATTCTCTTATAATCTTAGTTGGCATGATGTATAATCAATACCTTTTCATAAAGTGTACCTACTTTCTTTGTCAGATATATCGATGTGAACTACAAAACTCTAATGCATAATAGTAAACTTCATGTCAGGGTCATGGTCAACTTTTACTCATTTTTTTGAAAATTTCAATCACAATCCTACAAAATGTACAAACTTTGCATCATTGGCTTGTCATCATTCTAGTAATACGTAACAAAGTTCCACATGAATCACCAATATACCTTGTCACCCTAGAAATCCATAAATCTCTAAAATATTTCTCAACAGACTCTAAGGTAATATTGCTTTCAGCTTAATTCGTCATCTTCAATGTCATCGATCATTATAAAAGGCAATACTAAATACAACATCGAGATGTACTTGGTATTTCTTCATATCATCAAAGTATATAACATTATCGTCCACAATTATGATCATAATTTTATCATGAACTTTTCGGAAAAACTCTATTCATAAACTTTGTAAAAGCTATAAGAGTACTTGTGAGATCAAAATGCCTAATAAAATATTTAATAATTGCTAATCCTTATTCTGGAAGCTATCTCTAGAATGTCCTCTCTTTTTTTCCACTTATATGGTAAATCAAAATTATATTTATTTTAGAAAATATCTTTTCTCTCCATAACCAATGAACAAATCATTTATCCAGGATAGTAGGTATCAATCCCTCAAAAATACCTTATTCATAGTTCAATAACCAATGCAGATACTATGTGACATAACTTTCTTATTCACGGAGTGAAAATGTTTTATGTGGATAAACATCAAGTCACAGAGTCCCTTATCCAATTGCTATTGCGACCGATTCTCTTTAAATTCAATAAGCGTCGTCCAATAAGGACTTTTCAATGTTAATGCAATCTATGTTATAACAACATCGGAGATTCATCATGATGTGATAGGATGATAATCCGGAAAGGCATCCAAAATAAATCTGAAACATTGGAAGTCTCATGATGTAACTAAGATGACTATGTACTAGGAGCTAATTGGGTATCTAGTGTAATGATTAACCAATAGTTCATTGGCTTCTCATTTGATCTTATCATACTATCATTCTTCTCCAACTCCATAACTTTATCGCATACTCTTTGATCATATTATTACCATGTCTAAGGTAAAATCACTTCAATCAATGGAGAATATCTTTGAAAGGTAGATTCTATTATGTTCAGCCAGTTAATCTTTTGCACTATCCACTACAACAAATCTAACTTTTACCGACATTGCGACTAAAAAGACGTCTAGTTAGGCTCGATTTAGATGGACGTTATATTTAACGTCGTCATCTTTATTCTCCACCGACATTGCGACTAAAAAGACGTCTAGTTAGGCTCGATTTAAATGGACGTTATATTTAACGTCGTCATCTTTATTCTCCACCGACATTTCACCTTAAACGTCGATATATGGTAACACTATGTCGACGTTATCTGATTAAACGTCCAGCCATGTTTTAACCCCAAAAAAGGAATTCCCGCCTTTAATTGACATTTCGGATTCCCTCCATAAGAAACCATTAAAATCCCTAATTTTTGCATTCCCTCCACTACGAAACCTTTCCCTCTTTGCACCTATTCTTCTCCTTTCTCCCAACAGGACTCTCCCTTTTGGGTTTAGGGTCATCTTCTCCAACGAAATCATGTTCGTCGACAACCTCTTTGCCGGACGACAGAGGTAAGGCCTGCGAGCTTTCTCTTCTTTACATGTATTATGCAACTACATCATTTTCTAGGACTTGGAAAGGGGGAGTGTCTTCCTTGGGATGGGGGGAGGGCTGCCGCCGTCGACACCGAGATCAGCATCGGTGCCGGAACCCCGTGGCACCGAGAGCGGCAAGTGGGCACAAAACGTTTGAAAGAGATGGTTGAAACAAGCAGAAACACGCAAGCCTTCTTAGATTTTCTAATATTTTCATTTATATTTTCATCCACATGCTTCTCTCTTCTCCTCACTTCTTATTTTTTTTCTTAGATTTTCTTCTCTTTTCACACAAGTGACTGTGAGACCCAACAAAACAGTGATATGTAGACATCCCTGCCAGATTTTTTCTCCCCCATCTGTTCTTTTAATGTCGGAGTGGTCAATGTGAGTTGTTGATTTCTCTGGTTCTTGATCAACTTATACGTCTTTTCCTAGTTTATTAAGAAGAAATTATTATATAAGTATCACCATAAAAGTCTGAGTGGTTTTGGTTCACTGCCAGAAATGGATCTACGCTGTTGGAATTTGATATGCAGCACCAAATATTTTCGATTTTTTACCTGCTTGCTCAAAAAATATCCAATTCTACGCTGTTGGATCTAAGCATGCACTCTTCCGAATTTTTAATGACTGAATTTAAAGTTAGAAGAAGAAAATGCATATCCATAAAATTTGCTTGTTTCAATTTTTTATTGTTCTTTGTTGCCTGATTCAAATACAAAATACGTGAAGGATTAAGGTGAGCTTTCTAAAATAGATGCAATTCATCAATTATGTGAAATTTCCATGGAAACATCTTTTTCTCCTATTTAAGTGTTTAAGCAGATTTGGACAATTGATTTGTACTGTCAGTTCGAAGCTCTTTCCCATTTTGCTATGTATATTCATTCGCTATTAATTCCATAAAATCCCCTAACTTGATCAGATGGTTGTGACAGTTTTGTGATTGGATCCACAAATATATTATGAAGTCAAAGAACATTTTATGGTATTCAACTAACAAACTTATTTATATTTACTACTTGTGTTTTTCCTTAAATTTTGATGTTCTCCTTACTTCATTTTCATCTTTATTTAGCAGATACATATGCTTCTCAAGCAAGGTCAAGATTTGTGAGGAAGGATGGAGATGTTGATCCTGATGCAGAAACAGAAGAGGATTCGTGAATAAAGTCTATCATTTATCAAGAAATTTCTTATTTTTTGGGAATGTATCAATGTGATTTTGCTTTATCGAAGATCTACTTCACCTATTGAAACATTTGAATGTTTTGGGGTTTAACAATGTTTGCATTTTGGAAAAATATTATTTAGAATGAAATAGAGTATGTTGTTCGCTTATGCATGTACTTTGTGATCGTGGATGCCTAGAAAGATAGGCAATGTATGTTGGTCAAATAATCCATATGTTGATGTTAAAAACATTAGGTTGGATACAAAGTCGACTAATCAATTAATTTATGTTTATATGCCCTCAAAGAAGCCTATATGGGTGTTTGTTAACGACCTTAAAACGTGATTTAAAAGGGTCTATCGTGGTAGTCTAAGCCAACGTATATTAACGTCACTGAATATCATTTGTATATGGACGTTTTTTTAAACGTCTACGTAGAAATGTTTTACTCGACGTTATGTTAACGTCGATGGATATAAACTTTTATCGACGTTCTTTATAAACGTCTACAAAAATCTCTACCGACGAGGCAGACCCGACAAAAATTTTAGACGTTTTTTAACGTTGGCATACACATTTGCAGACGTTAACATCAACTATAGACGACGTTTCAAAACGTCCCAAAATAACATTTCTGTGGTAGTGATCTTTTAGATAAAATTTCCCAAACATTCTTCTCTTTGTGGTAGTATGCAATTTCAAAAGTCGTCTGCATCAATCCAGTGCTTAACTTTTCCATAACACGTCTACCCTACAGAATGAATGGGTTGTTGAGAATAAAGACCTTCAGGATAAATCTACCAAAGCTTTGTGCGTGATATTTTCATTGTTGAGTCATACTTGTTATCAACTCTAGTAATTATTGACGTGTGTCCTTAGCAATCCCATTAATCAATAATGACTCGTTCTCCTCGGATCACCTTAATTCCATAATGATAGATCCTCTTCTAGAGATCAAAGGGTCAACTAGTTACATTAATACGTAGTTTTAGCTCTATTCATGTCAATCTTGGGTCACTATCTGTTGTGGATATCCTACGTCCAGAGGAACTCTAGCTCTGATACCATTTGTAATGGAACAGGTCGAGACGACCGGCGGAAGCATGCAACATTGAGTCGCACGACCGAACTGTTACCGGAAACTTGCATGGTAATCAATGAGTAGAGAAATAAAATATTTAGCTAAAGTCCAGTCAACATGAAAGTTCTCTTATTACAAGTCAAACATGGGTAACATTGCAAAAGGACCAATAATAAAACTAGCAATTCAAAGTTCCAGTGGGCATAACGACATCCCTTCTTAATCAATGCATCTATGATCTATATCGGTCCCATTTCACGTCGACGGTTAGCTGCCTTGAACTAGAAGTTAAATCACAGCCCGTACTCTCCTGAAAAAAACAACAACACATGTCATGAGCTAACGCTCAGTATGTGCCGAGTTGGGGTCAAGCCGGCTAGCGCGGAAAACAAGTCTCCCTATGCTAACTCTAACCATTAAAACATAATCTCTTCTCTACAATCAATTATCAATACAACTATAAAATTTGCATAATTATCTTATTGCATATGAAACTGACTTGTTCTCATGTACCATCATTATGTGACTCATAATTCCACGTAAACATGCATACGGAAGGTATTCCTTGTGAAGACTTTCGTTAAAGTCATAATTACATATATACCAATAAAGTTTGCCATATTTGCATATAGGCCTTAACATTTTCATAATTTTCACTAGGCAAATATGTCAAAAAATTTCGAAATAAAGAAGTGTCTCTTGTCAAATGTTGAGGCGAAGCAAAAATTTTGAAAAACCTACATGGGAACTTGTTTCTCTTCTACCTCTTCCCTCCTTCTTATACTCGACTCGTCGAAGTCAAGGGTTTGTTATCCTCTTTGCTCACATGGATGAGTACACGATCCCATTTTCCCACCTCCAAGTTTCTGTCACCTTGGTCCGAGTCGATACAACTCGAAAATCTTCTCATCTGGAGGTCCCTTTGTAGGATGAGTATAACTGATGGAGCTTCATCAAAGATCAAAGCCCCTCGTTGGAATCTCCAGCTCTTCAAGCTGGATAGAGAAAAAGAAAGAGGAAAGGTTGTGCCACATTAGATAGACCTAATTCATGTTAATCCCAATTGTGCACTCCTCATCAATTTAGATTGCCACCTAGCTCCATCTCATTGACCACTGATGCGAGACGTAGTCTCAACCTTGCCCTCGGATCGGTTACCCCACCGACCGCTCACCTTGAGCCACATAGGCTCTCCTTAACCACACAATCAAGCTTATGTCTATTGTGCCTCGTCATTGGATTCATACGAGATCCCAAGGCCCTTACTTGAGATGTGACAATTTTACCTCCTTTAGTTTGCAAGATAATCACCACTATCCCAGAGTTAGATAAGCAATTTCTACCATCATTCCCTACCGCCTTCTTTTAGTTGTAGAGAAGTCTTTTTAGTTCATTTTTGTTGCCATGAATTACATTGAAAACTTAAAGCAAGCACCTTGTAATTGAAGGATTTTATCTCATTGATCCTTACAAATTTTTAGATATGTGCTCTATAATCTAATCAACACTGAGAATATTTTGCTGATATATGAAATTATGGTGAATTATTAAATGAAAGTTGCATTTTAATCTGGTTTAATTCATAATATTTCATAGTTACTTCATTTTGATAGAATTTTGGTTATGTTTTGCATCTAAAATGTATCTAATTATTCCCAAGTTACTATCTAAAATGGTTCATATTTGAGAATTTTTGTAAAATTGAGATTGTTTGATTTATTTGGATAACATTTTGCTATATTTTTGAAAATCTAAAAAATATGTAGTTGTTATGTGAGAATTTATTGAGAATTTTCTATCATTATTTGAACAAAATAAAAAATCAAAAACACATTTCTATGTGTTTGATTTGGTATATTTTTATTCATTTTAATTTTAAAAGTTAGGAAGAAACGACTAGTTTCCTTTCAGTGAGGAGTTTAATATATTCAAAAATCGAAAAGAAATATTTCTTCTGTCTATTGAAATCACGAAAATAACAAAGTTTTTTAAAATTCAATCAAATTTCATATAATTTAAAAATACAAAAAGAAAAAGTGTTTCATGTAGCTTATAATATTTATTTCTTGAAAAATTAACCATGATTTTTATGTCCATTTTTTAAACCAAAATCTATTTTTCTAAGTTTAGTATATTCCCTTTATATTCGTTTTTCAAAGTTTTTCTCTATTCTTTGTTTTCTTATCTATTTTCCTAGCATGAAAAATGCGTAAAAAGATGTGTAAAATATTAAAATCTATTTACTTTTATTTTTATTTTGTCCTTTTCAAAATCAATTTTGTTTTTGTTTTTTTCTACTGTCTAAATATTTTTATTTTTATTAATTGTTTTATAAATAAAATAAATTTTGAAAAACTAAAACTAAAATACAAATTATAAAACTATTATACACATATTATTCCATAATAATAGATATAAGTAAAAAGCCAAAAACAATTCAAAACCCATATTTCCCTAACCAGAAAAAATGCACATAAAGTCTAAAAACCATATATCTCAAACAAATGTACACAAGTGAAGTTCTACAGACTGACTAAGTCTGTTTAACTTGAGTAGTGTGTAGACTCCTTGTGTTCAAAGTAAGTCACACTTTACTAATAAATAATTAATTCGGGATGAAGTAACTTCTCCCTCTAGCATACATCGATTCACTCTCCTATTTGGAATCTCAAAGAAGAAAATAAATGTTCTCAAGAAAAAACACTTGGGATCAAACTTAGACATATTTTTGCAAGAACTCCTTTCAGTTCATCAAAGTGCATTTAAGATATTCTCTTATGGCCAGTTGAAGAAGGCTACAAATAAATTTTATAAGAGTAATATATTAGGTCGTGGAGGTTTTGGTATAGTTTACAAAGGAATAACATAAGATGCCATCCAATTGCTGTGAAGAAGTCTACTATGATCAGTGAGAAGAACAGTGGAGAATTCGACAATGATCTGCTTATTCTTACGCGAAGCCAACCACAACAACATAGTGATGCTTTTGGGATGTTGCTTAGAGGACAAGTCCCCAATGCTCGTCTATGAATTCATCCCTAGATGCACGCTCTTTGATTGCGTTCATCATAATGACCGACATACATGCTTCGATAAGCGCTTAGGAATCGCAACTAAAGTTGCAGAAGCTTTCAATGTTGGGATTTGAAAATCCTATTTATATGGACATTGACAATTACCATTAGTGTTTCTTTTATTGTCGTTAATTCGAGAATTCTAACTTATCCATCAAGAAAATTAGATTTTAATAGTCTCATATTTGTTGAAATCGAGCCCTTTTGTTGGACATATTAGGAATGTATATTTTACACATAAGTGAATCCCCTAAGCATCCACCTCAAAAAAATCAAAAAAATTAAGGAGAAAAGGGTCGGGTGTTGGAAAGTTACCTATGCATGGGAGTGGTCTCTTGAATCCTACATATGTATGGATGTATGTATGTACATACTTATGTAGGTATGTATGTATGTACGTAGGTATGTAGATACGCATGTATGTAGGTATGTATGTACATTCGTGCGTACGTAGTACGTACGTACGTATGTATGTATGTATGTAGATATGTATGTAGGTACGTACGTACGTACGTATGTATGTATGTAGGTATGTATGTATGTATGCATGTATATATGTATGTACGTGCGTACGTACGTACGTATATATGTATGTATGTATGCATGTATGTATGTATGTACAGGTGAAGCTCCACGTGCTCCGTAGTGAGGAGGAACGGTGTAGGAGGTGTTCCCATCCCATCGCCGGAGTTCTGCTCCTGGCGGGCCATCTCTTTGGCTTCAACCAAACCGAGGTTAGTTTTCTTTACTCCTTAGGTTTTTAGTCCTAGGTTTCATTTTGCATTTTTGTTTTAGGTTCTAATAAATAGATGTAGCTTAGATTTAAGGTTTAAACTTCGCCGGAGCTATAGAGCTCCGACCATCGTATATCGTCGTCTCCTCCTTGTGCCGACCTCCGCCAAGCACCTCACTTCCTTGTCCTTGCATTTCTCCGCCTTTCACCCTTCACAGGACACCCTGATCTTCACCGAAGCTGGTCCACCGAGGTCCATCCTGTGCCATCATCGGACCTCTCCGTCCCTTTCCATTTCCACCTCGAACTCCAGAAATAAAAGCCTAGCTACTTCCCAGAGCTACACCATTCTTCCCTTGCATGCACAGCAACTAGAGGAGCCCATCTGAGGGCTAATCGCATAAAAAATGAACCCCTAGGTCTTCTGTAGGAACCTTGTGCTCTAGGCGCCGATCAATGGCCCCCGGACCTATTTGAAGCCCCTTAACGATGCTCCAGGTGACCAAAAACGAAATCTGAAGTGGATCAAAACTCACCAAGCATGAGTTCTTCTTCTATTCTTCGTGAGTCATCCTCATCTGTTCAATCAAGAGCTGAGCTCCAAGAGGAATAGTTGGCATCGAATCTGAAGCAACAGAAATTGTCGATTTCATCTGGAGATCTAGTCGTAGACGTCAGGATGAAGTGGTACCAACCATCATGATTCTGCTACGCGTCAAGTGAAGTACCAAGAACTGCTGGATCAGGTGCCCTTTGGGGGGTAAATTGCATATCCGTTCCCATATTTTTCTTATTTTTATTCGATATTGTAAATATTTAAAATCATTTGATATTTTATGGAATATTTTCCAAGAGACCCTCGAACTTATCGCATATTACTTTTTAGTCCTTGCCAGCTCAGCTTACGTGGTTCCCAGCGTGAGTTGAGCATTTTACATCTATACCCTTGCAAGTTTTTGTAATTGTAGTTTAATTTATGAAATTTTAATTTCAGTCATAAGTTTCTCGTAGTTTTACATTGTGCCCTCATCTTTTATTTTAATTACCAAATACCCCTGCTAGTTCACCTAATTTTTGGGTATGTTTTATATTTTTTTCTAAAATAATCATTTCTGCTCCAAAAATTATGTAGAATAGGATAATGTGTTAGCTTGCATGCTCTTTCACGATATATAATTAGTTTGGCATCTCATGCACTTTTCCTAACTATTAGAAATCAAAATAGCACTATTTATTTGTTGTTTGCTTTAAAAAATACAAAAAAATATAAAATCATCTTTACACATTTCAAAAATAGTAGTTTTCTATTATTGTATTTTGTATTTCCAGACAAAATCCTTAAAAATAGAAAAAGAAAATCACAAAAAATTTAAACGCTTCAAAATCTTTATAAAAATATAAAACTCTTCAAAAATCCCAAAAATTTTCATTCTTATTTTCTATTTTTATGTATATACATTAGTATAGATAAAAATTTATTTTTAAGAATTTTGGAACCTATTTAGTATTTTAAATCTTAAAACTATTCAACCTAATTATTAAGTACCTGATTTTATGTATTTTGAATTTTAAAAATACCTAAAAATTAGTAAAAATATAAAAATCATAAAAATATTAGAAAAATATAAAAACACAAAAATATTTTATTCTACAAATTTTGATTATTTTTAGCTATAATTAATTATATTACCATGTCTTGTATTATATATCTATAAATAGTTATATATATATAATTTATATTACTATTAAGTATTATAAGTACCTTATAAATATTTTAAAACCTTTAAAAAATAAAAAGAGAATATTTTCTATTATTTTCTAATTTTTGTATATTTATTATATATTTTATATTATTCATCGCCTATGATATATATATTATGTATACATATATATTATATTAAAAGGAAAAGGAATTAAAAATCATAAAAAGAAAATTAAAATTAAAATTACTAAAAATATAAAAGAAAAAATAAAATTAAAATTAAAAAACCTACAAAAACATTAAGTAATTGATTAATTGAGTAGAAATGTACATCTATACCTTTGTTATTTATTCATTATTTATTTATAGATAATATACCTACTACACTGACTTGTCTTCTTGTGTTTGACACAGACTAGTTGTCCACTATACACATTTATTTCTTGTTTATAATAAATATTGATCCACATCATTCACTTTTATTACTTTATATCTATAATTTGGGTGTTGATCTGTCAATCGGAATTTGAGTTCAGTCATACAACGACAGCTAATTGTGTGAGATTAGCAAGACCAATGTCGAGCTACTTTTTGGTTGTTTCAGCCATCCAAAGGGACCTAAGCCGGTAGTGTGCAACCGTCACTGTCACTGAGAATAAGTGATGTGCCATGTCGCAGCGAGGACACTGCGAATTTAAGTGGGGAAGGTTGTAACACCCCAACCCTAAACATCCCACATCTAAAACTAACGGACTGTGGGTGTGATTTATAAGTGATGAGGACTACTACTTGACAACTTGGACTTAAGCATTTTCGGTGGTTGTCAATGGCTTCAACTGGGCCAAAACCCAATAAGTTGTCATGGCCAATTTTCCTCGATAACAGACCGGAGACCTAAGCTCGGGACGTTACATTTAGTGATTGCTTCCCTTAAAGAGGAGACTTTTTGGTATTTTCTTGATATATATACAAGAAGAGATCGAGGATCAGACTACCCGAAATGGAGAAAACTTAACATTAAAAAAATGACAAAGTCTTCTCCCACTTTAAGTAAGGTCGGCTACTTGGATTCTTACTCAAATCTATGTTGAAAGATCCGATTATTTTTTAAAATTGGATGTCAGCTACCTAACGCGACCCCCACAAGGAGGGATTTGAAACTTGATCTTTTAGCTCGTATGTGCACTGCACTACCACCAGACCATTGAAGTAGGTTTTTGGGAAAATTCAACACTAAATTTTCTAAATGAATCCTAAGTTGTTTGCTTTCTCAACAGCTGTGCCATTTGCTGATCTCTGAACACCATATGTTAATTACCCGAAGTTGTTGTAGTCGGGTAAATAAAGATCAATTAAAATAAAATGCATGAATAAATCAATGAAGAAATCAAGTGAATGTGTGGTTCTTTGTATTTTTAACCTGGGCAAGCCCCGGGGATGACTCAAGGAAGCAAAAGTTGGCTTAAGGTTCGAGTTAGTCCATGTCATGATCATTATTCAAGAAAGGCATTTTTGGTATCATTTATACAAAATAAAAGAGTTGTGAATGCAAATATGAGAAGTTTTCTTAAGAAAATCAAGCACACTTGGACAAATTAATTTTAATGCAAAATGAGTTCAATTTAACCAAGTGTCTTTTTCCTAAAAACCTTATAAAATTATGAATGCAAAATCTATTTCTATAGGATTTTCAAGCTTAAGATGCATACAAGAAAAATCAAAACTTTTGTGGATTTTTCTGAAGTTTTTCAATCAGAGACAGACATCAAAAAATACGAAACTTGGATATAAGCTTGAATATGATGAAATTGACTTACATTATTATTTATAGAATTTTTTATACTATTTGATTTTTTAATGGTTTTTGCAATAAAATAGAATGATATTTGACAAACAATTTCTAATAAATCCACACTTAAAAATTATCTCAAATCAAAATTTGTCTAAGTATATCTTTCAAATTTGAATCTAGAGGATCTGAAATTTCGTCAAAATGATGTGTGCAAATGTAGATAAAATCAATGAAAGAATTCACTACGTCATTTTTTTATGATTTAGAATATATGCATTCAACTTGAAACTTGAGCACAATATTCATCACAATTAGAACATGTCACAGAATTATTTCTCAACAGAAAACTGGTTTTCTATGATTTTCAGATCTCAAATGGGCAAAATTAGGCAAATTTTCACGGCAAAAAATAATAAATCAACCATTACTCAGGCAAATACAAAATAAATAAAATAATAAATCAACCATTACTCAGGCAAATACAAAATAAATTTCAGATGATAGAGAAATAGATATTAAACATAATGTGAATTTTGTATTTGCAAATATATAAAAAATGAAGATCCAAACTAAAGCTCCAATAGGAGGGTCTGCTTGCAAGCCATTATAAAAAAAAAAACAAATCAAACAAGTGCGCTAAGAGGCACTTCTTTAATTAGGACTTCTTTCCAATTTCTCCGGAGGAGGCGTCGGGTCACATGATCTGTCGGTAGATGGGGCTTTTCCCTTCTTTGGAACTAAGGATGCAAACGGTTACAGATATACCCATATCCGATCCGTTACCGTATTCATTTTATACATATTTTGATATTAGTATCCGTATCCGTTCTAAAATGGATACTGATATGGATATCATTTTGATATTTGCAAACATCTGTATCCGTATCCATATATCCGTTTTAGTATATAAATATAGTCATAGATTTATTTTTACCTCTATATAACATAATTCTATACATTCTTTTACCATATCTGCATAATTTTTATGATACAAACACATTTAATAAATTTATATCATGTGTTGTTCATTCAATTCGTATATATTTAAGTTGATTCTATAAAATATTTATAACATTACTCGTATGCGATCGTTGTCCATTTTACATCCATTTTACAGCCATATCCATTTTTTAAGGATATGGTAAGATAGTTAATATCCCAATATCCGTATCCACATCCGTATTTATATTTTAAAAAAATAAAGATGTGGTAATACCTGTATCCGTATCCATCCGTTTGTAGGGATGAAAACGGTCGGATACGAATACGAATGTATGTATAATCATATCCTTATCCATTTACAAATACGAATACGAATGCGGATACGAATATTGACGAATGTGAAAAATGTGTTACCATATTCTGAAAAACGAATACGAATATAAAACGAATACGAATCAGATACGAATAATAACAAAAATAATTTACCAATACACATGTTTAGGATGGTTTAAACATAAAATAGAGATACCAGATAATACAATTTCATAAAAAATATATCAACGATGGTGAATGCAATCATAAAATATTGTTACACACATTTATAAATATATATATATATATTACTATACTTATGTTCGAAAACGAATATACGAATACGAATGCGAATATTAACGAATGTTAAAGTGACACACATATCTGCATCCATTTTAAAACGAATACAAATACAAATGTCAAAGTATGTATAAAACGAATACAATAACGAATTAGATACGAATATATTGACATTCGTTTTCATCCCTATCCGTTTGATCTCTGGTTACAAACAACTAGAAAGTACGACATGTGCAGCATTGCGGGTCTGCTCCCGCGAATGTACGGCTGATGTATGGCTACTTGGTGCTTCAATCTCGGCTGTGCGGAGCAAATACATAAGAATGTGCCCCTCTCTGCTGCGTCAAAAGGCTTCGTCCTCTTCTGCCCTTTTGAAATACGAAGGTCCGTGGGAAGATGGATTCAGGCTGCCGTGCAAGAACGAGGTCTTGCTCCTCTGCTGATTGCGTGATGTCTCGAGGAGGTGGAGAAGGTCATTTGCCAAAGGATCTGGAATGGGTTCTGATCGATGCTCGGCAAGAAGAAAAGGGCGCATGCAACGCATGTTTTTTTCTTTTTCGGGGCGTTATTAATAGCCATTGGACTTAGGGTGGAGCATTGACCAGGTTCGGGTCGGACCCAATCTAATCCAGCCTAGAGCCATCTATGATATTGATTTCGTTGACCAGACTCAAGCTCATAAATTTCTCAGACATTGGGCCCAAACCCAAGCCCTACTCGATTTATGATGGGTTGGACCGGCCCATGTTGCACATACAAAAGTTAAGACCATGTCAATCAAGGTTTTTGAAACCGAACCGGACACCGAACCGGAAACCTTGCTGAAATGGTCGGATCGGGTTGAACCATGTAATCAAACCGGTTCAACCGGATGATGACGTCATCATTATTTAAAATCGGATTAAACCGGACCGGTGAAAAAAAAGTGGTTGAACCGGCTAATCAAACTGAAATGAAATAATATATATAATATAATATACACTTAAATATACTAGAAATATATATAATACATAGATAATGTATATATTTCACACTATACATAAAGTTTTTTCTTATACACCATCAAATGTCATACATATCATATATATATATATTATTTGGACTAAATGTTGTATAACATGATAATAGTTTACTTATATTTAATACCCAATACATTTAAAAAGTTGCCTTAGCGTAGTTGGTTAGAAGTGTCAAATAAGTAACCAAAGGTCATGGGTTTGATTCCCACTATCAACAAAATTTTTAAATAATTTAAAAATTAAATGCGGTTCAACTTCGGTTGAACCTGGTTAAACCGGGTCAAAAAAATAGGTTGAATCGGACGGGTTAACTAAAATTGAAATTATCGAACCGAACCGGCCTAAACCGGTTAACCGGTCCGGTCCAGGCCCGGTTCACCGGTCGGACCGGTCGAACCGGCCGGTCCGGTCCGGTTTCAAAAACATTGATGTCAATGACATGTTTAACTTAGATGTGTTATATGATATTATCTTATTTTACAGTCAAATCAATTTATGGCATCACATTATCAATACTATGTGAAAAGTACTCCAGATTCATGCCACTTTTCTCAATCTCGTCAATTTAGAATGGAATTAACTCCTTGAAAATAAATTAAGTACAAATGAAAACTGTAGCTTTACAAATTGGATACCACCAACATGGACTTTCAAAGTGGGTAAGAATATGAAAAGCAAAATTGAGCAACATATGTATAAGCATAAAATCTAAACATAATGTGACATTCTCTGATAGGATAGCACAATGATGAAAAGATATGGACCTGCATATGACATAGGATGGCACTGCACAAAAAAGCAATGACTTTAAAGGGTCATTCCAGTAAGACATAGAGATCACATGCTTTCATGCAATGGTCGACATAGCTGCGATGTGAGGAAGGAGGTGGCATGCAGTGGCCTACACTTGAGAAGAGGGAAGGCAGAAGGGGGTAACGTGGGAAGCGTGACACGCTTAGCTGCGCTGGGAGGGGAGGGAGGGAGGGAGGGGCCGAGGGGGTGGCACCGTTGCCACACAATGGTCTACGTTGGGAGCTTGAGAGGGGGGAGGGGCGACAACATGACGCTTGGAGGGGAGGGGGCGACATCGTGTGGGGACTGGGAGGGAAGTTGGGTGGTGGGAGTCGAGGTTGGGAGTTGGGACTATGAGGGGGTGTAGGGTGGGTTAGCAAGCCCCTAGTACTTTGGGATTCTCTTAGGGGGTCGAACCGGGTGCGAGCCAGGTTCGGGTCGGGCTAATATCATGTAAGAATTCGAGTCGGCCCGTGGGCTTCTAGTTCGATCCCAACCCTCCTCGAGCCTGGCCTGATTTAGGAAATGGGCAAATAGTGAGGATCGGGCATGCATGTATCCACGGTGGGCTTGGGCTTGAGCATGTCGGACAACAAGCTGGGTCAGGGTAGCCCTAGCCCATGCTCCACACTAATTGGAATGAATATAAGTTAGATCAACTCAAGGAGTTCGTTAGGTTAATGGACTAAACTAACAGAGGGGCATGTATGTAACATAGAGCCATTATTTAGGGTTCTGGGTAGGGATGCAAACGGTCGGATACAGGTATGGATCATATCATATCCTTATTAGTTTTTGAATTCAAATATGTATGGATACGGATACGAATGATAGACGAATTCATTGATCATGAAATCATATACTTAAAAATGGATACGAATGTAAAATGGATGTTCATAATTAGGATACAGGTTTTCCACAAATGATACAGATTATCCTACGAATGTTTTGAGTTATATATTTTTATGAAAAATGCTTATAAAAACTATACAAAAATATTCACGTTGACTTCTATGACAATCATCAGAAAAGGTAACTAAATAATAAACAAACATACATATCGTGTTTATCTTAATAAGTAGGATTATACCACATGATATGATCATTCAATTTTTAAATCAACTCAACATAGTCATTTAATTAACAAGGTACGTGTCATGATCATAATTACAAAAAACATACCTATTCATACATAGCTTGAGAAGAATATCACACTGATCAAATGATCATGTCGTAATCATCTAAAATACAATTAGATAATAGTACAACATGACAAGTATAGTATATTCCATAAAGCAACTAGACATTGAAGAATAACATAAACGACATCATTTATTATGATTCACTATGGAAGGTATTATGTATTATCAATATGTTTAAATATAAAATCTACGAAAATGAATATGTTTATTCATATTCATTTGAATATATATCTATATTCGTATTCGTATTCGTCAAAATATGTCTTTTAACATCTATATTAGCATTCGTATTCGTCAGATGTTAGATATCAACATCCATATTCACATTCATATTCGCCAGAATTAAAAAAAAGCATCCATATCCTTATAAAAAATGGATATGGATACGAACAAATACGGATATATTCGCATCCTCTTCCATCCCTAGTTCCGAGTGTAATTTGTAAATATGGAAAGTTGTGTATAATATATTGAAGTATACATGGTTAAGGATGTAAAAATAGCTTACAAGAATGCTATGTTTATGAATGCATGTAGGTGTTTGTTAAGGAATTTATCTAATTTTTCATGTATTAGGAAGATGAAATATGTGTCATCATGCAACAACGAGACTATGGTGATGTCATACCTCCATGGGGATGGAGGAGGCAAGTAGGCATTGGTATAGGGATGAGCATTTTTTAGGGTTGACCCAGCTCAACCCGGTGTCTGACCTAAAGATGTTCGGCCCAGAATCGAGCCCGAGCAATAAATGGGCAGGTTTGAGCTCAAATTTAGACCCAATTCCGATTTCGGGTCGGATCCAAGATACAACGGGTCCGCGCCCGAAGCCCGTGAGCTGGCCCGAATAGGGGCCCACAATTGTCTCTTTTTATTTTTAGGTATATGTTCTGATAAATTGCCTCTTTTATTAAGTTTTTTATATATTTATTTCGGATTTAAGGTAAGGGAATGTGCCTTTATTTAGTCAATTACCGGTTTGATCTTAGATGAGATCAATCTAATATTTTCCATTTGTTTCCAGGTAATAGAATAATAAAATAAAATACATGGATGGATATAAAAGGTTAGATTGCGGGCCGGTCCGACCAAAGCTCGATCCAAGAACTTGCGAGTTGGGCTCGGACTTGAGCTGGATTTCTAACAAAAGCCTGAGCTTGGGTCCGGCCTGAAGGCCCGCTAAATGTAACCGGGCTCGAACTGAGTTAGGTTGGGCCCGACCCGATGCTCATCCCTACATTAGTAGGAGAGGAAGGTGATGAATACCCATTCATCACTCTTTATTCTTATATTTTAGCTACAAAAACCTTTGCAAATACATGTAGATATATGTAAATATCAATAATTAGCAAAAGCATGCATTTTGTAAAAAATATGTAATTAGCATGTTTTTGTGCTAAAATAAAAGAATAAAGAGGAAAAAGAAAAAGAGGGAAATATTTAGAATAAATATTGAGCAACCTAACCCAAGGGAGGGCTCAGCATGGGCCTGACCGCATAAAAGCCACAAGTAGAGGGAGATAGGGGCTCATGTGTAAATATTTATGTAAATAAATAAATAATATTTTCCTCATCCAAAAATACACTTGTATATATTTTGTATATATCTAGAAACTATTAAAAACAAAATAAAAAGTTTAAAAATCAAAAACCCAAAAAGAACTTTTCACCTTGTACATAGACCACCATCCTTATTTATTTCACCTTGTAAATAAATTTATTTATTTCCAAAACTTTTTGTAACTATTCCTTTTCATGTTTTGTAAATAAAATAAATAAAGAAAATTAAAACAAAAATCAAATAAAAATTACAAAATTAAAAATACAAAAATATTTTTTATACCATGTATATAATTGTGCATAAATAATTATTTCCCCTATGTATATAAACAATAAAAATAGAATAAAAATAGCCTTTTATTCCTCATTTTATCTTGTAAATAAATAAAATATAAAATGGGAATAAAAATGTATAAAAATAACTTATTAAAAATCAAAAATCAAAAATTAATATAGTGTATATATACCTATGTATAGCTACTATGTAAATACCTTATTTTAATTTCCAAAAATTAATTAAAAATCACAAAAAAATAGAAAAAATTAAAACAAACATTTTTTATGTTTTGAGTTTTTAAAAATTCGGCCTTTAAAAGCCCCAAAAAAATCAGATAAAAATACAATAATTGGCGCATCCTGATTGGTCCACGGGGGTTTGTTGACCCCGGTCAACTTCCCCCGCGGACCCTCCTCTTTTGCGGATCTGCGGACCGACCCGATTTCTCGACATTTCTCCCGCTCGATCCGACCGCCATTATCCCTAACCCCGGGCTCCGATTACTCCCAGGACATCCAGGACCCTCGCCCGGGGTGGGTTTGGAGGATCCGACACCCGATCACCTCGCCCGACCATCTTCTTTTCGGACCTCCCACACTACTTAAGGTCGTCACCAGCGACCTAATCACATTATCTCTGATCTTCCCCTCAGCGCCAAGGAGCTCCTCCTTCATCCCTGAGTGACAGCCGTGGACGGAGGAGTGGAAGCGAGGCCTGGGCAGCCGGAAATCATTGATCCGGTGGTACCCTCCGCCGTGCGCCGCCGCGAGCGCGCCTGAGCCTCGGGGAGCTCGACGACCCCTTGAGGCAACGACCGGGAGCCTCCTTGGCTCCAGCCTAGTCGACAGCAGCCATCAGGTACCTTCTTTAGCCAGTAGCGTAGCTTAGATTTAGGTTTTTAGATTCGCCGTAGATTAGCTCCGCCACCTTCGCCAGCCGTCTCCGTCCACCCATTTGCCCATCCGACTCCGCCATCAGCTCCGCCAGACTCCTCTCCACCTGCTCCGCCCCTCCATTCCCCCTGACTCGTCCCGGAGCAGGGTTACAGGTCTCCCCCCTCCGCCGCATCGCCGGAGACCCTCCACCTCGCACCACCGTTCACCTTTCGCACGCTCTGACGGGTCGAGGCACTTTGCCCTCGACCCAGCTTTCTTTCTGTGCAGGTCTGAAGGCGAATCGACCTCATATGGAGGTCGGAACATCTGGGCACAGCAGCTCCAGCTCCTTGACGTCGCCGGAGCTCTCTGGAGCTCCTCTCTTCCATCGGAGCGTCGCATCGGGTGCGGGGCTTCACGGCGAAGCTCCTCAGCACCTCAGAGGCGGTAGACGAGGACCATCGCGCACACGGAGAGCCGGCGAAAGTCGCCGGCGACCAGTTCTTCCAGCATCCTCGCTGACCGTCGGATCGCCCTCATCGCCCCAGTTATCATCTGAGCCATCCATCCTAGGCGAGGCGTGACCGTCCGATCATCTTGAGGGTCGATCTTGACCGTCCGCGCGGAGAGAGGCGTCAGCTACTCGCGTCCGTCAGATTCGCCACGCGCCTTCCTCTTGTCCGTCGGATACACGAGGGTTTTATCTCCAGCCACCCGTAGCCGTCAGATCTGCCACATGGAGCTCCCTCAGACGTCGATCAGCCCCAACGTTCGCAAGCTCAAAGGCGCCGTTAATCTCCATCGTCAGATCTGCCACGCGTCATTCATCCGGGCGTCGACATTAATAAAAGGGGTAATTTGCCTTAGGCCCCTTTACTTCCCTCATTTAGTTTTTAATCTTGTAAATATTTAGCATAGTTCTGTTATCTTTGCGAACTTTGCACTGTGGACCTTCTAGTTTATGAAAATTGCATTTATGCCCCTGCCTGTTGTGGACACGTGCATCGACGCGTGATTGTTTGGTGTTTTTGCATAGTTGGCCCTGCGTTTTTGCCCTGTTACGTTTCATATTTTTATAAATAGGAATTGCAATTTGGTCCTTCCAGGCCTGAGTCACGCGTATCGTGCGTGGCCTGGAGGGTTATTTGCATTCCTATCCCTCTACTTTCTAGGGTTGTTATTCCAGGGACCCAGAACTTCCTACTAATTGCAGAAAGGTCCCTATGCACTGTTGGTCTTCTTTACTTTTGAATAAATATCAAATCACCTCCAAATCCAATGAGATTTTGACACATGGCTCCTGCCATGGTGTAGGAATTTCAGTGATTTTTGAGGACATTTTTGCTTTTATTTAGTATTTTTAAAAATTCAAAAATAGCCTTTTTAGCTACTGTCTAGGTTTAAAAATACCAAAAAAATATAAAATCACCCCCAAAAATTCTAAAAAAATTAGATACTGTAGTTTGCTTGTTGTGTGATTTTCCAGGCCATTTTGGCTATTTTTCATCACTTAAAAACCCTAAAAATTGAAAAACCCCTAAAAACTCATAAAAATTATAATAAATAAAGTAAAAATCCAAAAACAATAATTAGGGTGCCTAAATTTTCCTTATTCTTTCTAGATTACAGGAAAATTACCTTCAGGGCTTCTTGAGATCCAAGAATATTTTATCTTTGGGTCTTAAGCCTTGCTGGACAGTACCTCTTATTTTCAGCACTGTTTGATTTTTAGAAAATAATTTACCCATTAGAAAAATCTCAAAAACTCACCAAAAACACTTAAAAACCAAAAAAACTTAAAAACAATTTTTCCTTAATTTTTGCATCATTTTTGGTGTGTTAAATAAATTGCTCAAGTGTGCTTGTTTATATTGCCCTTTATTTCTTTCACATTCTAAAAATCCAAAAAATATATATATAAAAACAATTAAAAACCACAAAAATGTTTTCCTTGTCTTTCTGATCTTTCGACTACTTCGTAGGCTTTTTAAGCCAAACCGTGCTCCTTGTGTTCGACCCTGGGAGCTATACCAGGTTAATCACATAGCTAGACTGCTCGTGCTTGTTTCGATTGATTTTATTTCTCGTAGTGGTCTGATTTTTTCTTGATATACCCATTCTGAGTGGCTGAGGTCGCAACGACCTATATTTCATACCTTCTACCTTAGTCACTCGGGTTTTTTCGGGTGTTATCAGAATGGCGCCGTTGCCGGGGAGCACGGCTTAGTAGTCTTTTAGATTTTTCCGCGGCTTTCGAGTTTCGCGGCTTTTTGTATAGATTTTTGTAGATATACATTTTTCTGATCTTTTTGAATAATTGTTGGACTGACCACACTTCTCTCTATTTTTCTTGCGAGGGCCCGAGGAGCGAGGGCGGCATTCTTAGGAGCGCCGGAGAACCCGAACGAGGCGGAGGCGGCTTCTTTCTTCACGAAGTCGCAGGAGAGAGCGAGAGAGAGAGAGTTGAGTGGGTGAGGCAGCTTAGGATTTTATTCATTCATCATTGTAATAATACAGGTTTCAGACTTGTGGACTTGGACTGTTTGGACTCCAGGGTCTGTTTCGCCGAGCACCGGTGTGCTCGGGGGACCCTTTAGACTTTAGCGGTTTTTCGCGGCTTTTATTTTTTTCCTTTTTTACTGCCTTTCCGGTGTTTACGCGGCTTTTTGATCGAGCCCCTAGCAGTAGGATTTTCTGGTGACTGTGCCGTAATAGTAGGATCCCCACACCTAATTGCTGATCTGTTCCTATAGATCGTTAATTGGACCTACTAAAAATAATTAATAAAAATAACCGATTCATCTTCCTTCGCAGCCTACGTGCCGCGAGCCTGCCCCACAAGCGCTAACTCCTGAACTCGACCTGTCGAGAAGAGGAGGGGTAAGCCAAGACCGGACTCCTTGGCTTGAGGGTCGGTGATCGGTTAGACGGTTCTACGCTAGCATTGCTGTTTAGGGCCTCGGTTTTTCCCGTTGCATCATTTAGGTAGTTTATTTCTTGTCTTTAAATTCTGCGCGGATCATAATTGCATGTAGAGTGCTGGAGTCAGGTACGCCTTCCTTACTTTGCATGCATCATTGATTTTTTTCGCGCATCGGCTTTTTCGTCTTCTCCCCCCTGTTTTCGGCTTAAATAATCAGGAGAACCGAAAAATTCGTTAGGCCTTTTGTTTGCTTTGAAAAAGACTAAAAAGAAAAACAATAAAATCGGGACTGCTAATCATACTTGATCATTAAAAACCGCTCACCCTAAAAAATTTTGTCTTGGGGAGAGCAACCCCCTCATTGTCTGGTTTGGATGAGCGAGAGAGTGATCCGCACATTAGGATAGAGCCTCCGATCTTTTCTTGACTGATTACCGGCTTTCAGTACGGGACAGTCGGTTGAGAAAGATTTGGATACCTATTTACATCACGTAATCGCTCTGATAGACTGGATGATCACCTAAAATAAAATCGACAAGATAATTGACCGATCCCCTCGGTCTTCAGCATTGTGTGCGTAGGTGAATTGGGGGTTTGCTTGTTCATCTTGTTTGATTACCAGATCCCTTCGACCTTTCTCCTCCATCTATTTCCCTCCCTCACCTCCCTTCATTTCTCTTCTCCCTGATCCCTGGATGATGGATCCCCCTCACTTTGAGCCGACTTTTACGGCTTCTTCTCCGTCTTCTGACCATCACTCCAGTCCACCTTCTAGGGAGGATGGATCTCCGACCAACCTCCCGCTCCCTCCCTCCCTTTCATCTCATCACTCCAGGCATGCTGTGCGAGCCGTCCGAGGATATCAGATAGAGCAGATACGAGACCCGGACGATGCTGTTGATGAGTCAAGAGCGCACTCTGTTGATGACCCGAGAGAGCAGTGGAGATCAGCAGATAGATCCCATTCCAGAGGAATGGAGGAGCAGATAGCACATGGAGCTCAGTCAGCTTCGACATTAGTCCCATTCGTCTTGGATTTGGATTACATTCAGCGACTGCCGACATTTTCAGGAGAGGCGCACGAGGAGCCTTATCTTCACCTGTCAGCTTTCGAGGAGTTTAGCAGAGCACAGAGATATTCAGATGTCACTGTAGAGAAGCTGATGAGCAGGACCTTCCCCTTCACGCTTCATGACAGAGCCATGAGATGGCACCGACGATTGGGGAAGACATTCGAGACGTGGGGAGAGCTACGCCGAGAGTTCTTGCAGAGATACTTCCCCCCACGTAGAGCAGAGTTTATGCGGTCTTTGATCATGGACTTTTCAGTTGACCCCCAGGAGCCATTGCACGAGGCATGGCCGAGGTTGCTTGACCTCTTGAGGAGATTTCCAGACCACGGACTTCCACTGACAGATTTGATCGAGATCTCCATGCGGGGGATGACCGCAGAGCAGATAGCACTGGTGATTACCACATGTGGCGGTTCCCACCGCAGTTCCGACATTGGCTTACTGGATACCATCTCGAGATTACTTTCACAGAGACCATCTTCACGAGATGCCGTAGTCGGAACAGCACATGAGGATGATGCAGTACCAGTGCAGTGTGTCACTTCACATGCTGAGCCAGCTTCTACACACCAGCCCGAGGATTTGGATGATGCAGCACAACTGACAGAGGAGATGACTGTAATAGCAGAGGTTCGGACCCAGAGTCTACTCGAGTTCCCGTTGGCATTCCAGTTGGAGTTCGAGTCAGCCCCAGAGTTCCCTGTTGACGAGTCTTGGATATCAGATCTTCTGATACTCCAGGAACCGGAGGAGCCCCAGCTTTTGCAGCCGTTGATTCAGACACTTCAGATTCCAGTCCCGGAAGAGTCAGTTTCCTTCTTGCAGAGACACTTCTTGGATGCAGACAGTCACCAGGACTCAGCCCAGCAGCCACAGCTCGAGGAGGGACAGCACTTTGAGAGTACAGACACAGAGTGTCCAGTCTTCGAGCCCTTTGTCCTCTACTTTGTTGAGACAGATACGCTTCCTGAGGACCAGCTGACAGCCAGCATGGCCGCAGAGCGAGGATCAGTCACAGACACTTTGCCAGCTTCCGCGATGTTGACTAGTACCTTCTCCTGTTTCCAGATTGCCGAGAGCTACACTTCCGATGATGATACAGCCTGGTGCACTGAGTGGATACTTGATAGCAGCGCAGATGACCATCTAGATCCTGATCCTCTTCTTGTCACTTCTGATCTTGCATTTCTCCCCGAGGGTTATCTGTGGGAGGATGCCGCACTCGATGAGTACTCGGTTTCACCTGCTGAGAGTGTTTCCGATCTGGCGGAACACGAAACCGAGTCTTTAGATCATTCTGATTCTGATTTTCCTCACCCTCGCGAGGATGAGCCCATCCTGGAGATATTCGATGATCTGCCTGATCTCTTTTCATTCTATTCATCGGATATCAGTCTGCTTAGAGAGTCTCCTGATCTTGATTGTCCATACCTGCTTGAGACATTGATTAACGTGGAGGATGCTATTACTGATCCATCTTTCTCCACGTTCGATTTCTTCGGCTCTACACTTTCACTCCAATCTGATCCAGAGCTGACGATTTCTTTTGTGCTACCGGATCCCGATTACTTATGCTCATATCATTGGCCGGTAGCAGACACCCGCTTGATTGCATACCTGGGTGTCTTACTTTACACTTCTGAGTTCGTCGTTGTTCTCACACCGAGACTGCGACGACAGTACGGCATTCGACTTACCGATGCCGTCCTGAACCTTGATACTGCATTATCCTAGCCTTTGCGCCCAGCTAGGGGCGTAAAATCTAGCGCTTGTTGAGAGGCACCTCAACATTGTACTCTTGTATATACGTGTTTCGTCTTACTCGATCTTTCTTTCTTCCGTTCTTGTTTTCACCCCAGGTCTCGCATAGGATTATCTTTGCTATACTTAGGATATTGCTCATCCTAAGTATAGGGGGGTGGGAACACCGGGTTGTTCATTCGTCTGTTTCATCACTTCTGTTTTGTTGCCTATACTTAAGGTTCTCCACCTTAAGTATAGGGGGAGTGATGTCCTCCTTCTTGTATATATTCCTGATTTTCTTCGTGTCTTTCTACCCCTGTTTTGCTGCCTATACTTAGGGATATTTTACCCTAAGTATAGGGGGGGCAGATTCTGTATCTTCTTCACTCGGCTTTCCCTTCATGTACAGCTTGCTATACTTAGGATTAGTTAATCCTAAGTATAGGGGGAAACCACCGAGTTCCTCTTATTCTATTCATTTATTCGTTCCCGTACTTAGCCATTCCTTTTCACTTCCCTTTTACTAAGCACGAGTTATGTCTTCTTCATCGCTCTTGATCACTCTGAGGACATCGTTCGAGCTAAGTATAGGGGGGTGTATATATTTCATATATACTTTAGCCATAACTCGTACTTTGTGTGAGTGTGTTAATAAATAAAATGGCTAAAAATCACAAAAATTTAAAAATCTTCATGTACATAAACCTCTTTTATCCTTGCACATACGTAGCTAATGTACAAAGTATTTTTGTAAAAAGGATTTCAAAAATCTTTTGTGTAAAGTTTGTGTAAATATTTTGTATCAAAATTATGTATATAGTACAAAATTTTTCCAAAATGTTTTGAAAATCAAAAGTTTGCAAAAATCTTGTGTAAATGTTTGTAAATATCTTTTTGCTAAACTTGCACCTCATGCATCATCATCATCCATGATTTCAAAACATTTTTCAAAAATTTTGCATGATTGTAAAATACTTGTAAATAGCATCTTGTGTACAGATATGTATATAGTTTTTCCTGGATGAGAGTTGACATTTAAACTAAGCCTGGAATTAAATTGAGAAATGGAGCTTGAATAAGATCTTAATCCACCTAACTTTAAGAGGAACCTTATAGGACTTAGGGTTAAGGCTTTTCAGGTCCATAAGGACTTAATTCTTTGAGTCCACTAGGCTATGAGCATATGTCATCTTGATGAGCTTAAGTAGAACACTTAACAACACACGCATGACTCTTAGAGACAATGGCTTGACTTGCACCTGCACTTTACACATGGCTCTCCACGGATGAGGTGGTGAGGAGGCAGTTTCCTTTGGCTTGGGGTAGCATATGAGGGTAGTACTTCTAGGCGGAACCTCTCTTCTTCTTCTAGTGAAGGAAGTGCACCTCAACTTGGTCTAGTGGTGATGAAGACTAAAGACAGAAGCCGTGGGTTGCAATAAAGCTTCAAAAGAGGGATAGTCTACTGGCTCAAGGGGAAATTTCTTATATTCTGCACCATGTAGATATGCTGTACAGAAGTCTTTGAAAAAAAAAATGCAAAAATGCAAAAAGAACTCCAAAAAAGTGGTGGGTCGGATTGAAAATTTAATAACCCCACCGGAGTGAACATAGTCAAATAAAGCAAAGCTTATGTTATCCATGTTACATCTCATGAAGCTTGCAGCGGGAGACCTAGCTACACTGGCTAGGCTTCCAAAACTCTATACTTCTACCCCCTCTTCTTGAGCCGGTTGCACTTGAACTTAGAAGGGAATACCCCGCTTCTCGAGGAAAGAGTTGCTAGACCGAGGCATTAGAGTTACCAGGTTGAGGGAGGTTGTTTCTTTGTTGCTTCTGAGGTGGGGGTGCCACATATCACTTACACTGCTTGGAAAGATTCATGGTCATTAGAGTTTGTGTATGTAGACTTGTTCTGATCTGGTTTATTAAGGAGTCTTGTCCATAGATTGGTGGAACTTAGAGGCTGTTGAGTTTTAAGCTTAAGTCCAAATAAGGTTCCGACACATTAATAATCCAAAGATCTGATCGAGCTCCATATTTCAATTTAATGAAGGAAAGTTTAATAAATCAACCTTGATCCATGCACATTCTCTTTTTCTTTTTCTTTCTTTTTCGCTTCTTTTTCAAATAAGTGTTTGCTAAGGGACTAGCAAAGTATAGTATAGGGGGGTGATGAATACCCATTCATCACTCTTTATTCTTATATTTTAGCTACAAAAACCTTTGCAAATACATGTAGATATATGTAAATATCAATAATTAGCAAAAGCATGCATTTTGTAAAAAATATGTAATTAGCATGTTTTTGTGCTAAAATAAAAGAATAAAGAGGAAAAAGAAAAAGAGGGAAATATTTAGAATAAATATTGAGCAACCTAACCCAAGGGAGGGCTCAGCATGGGCCTGACCGCATAAAAGCCACAAGTAGAGGGAGATAGGGGCTCATGTGTAAATATTTATGTAAATAAATAAATAATATTTTCCTCATCCAAAAATACACTTGTATATATTTTGTATATATCTAGAAACTATTAAAAACAAAATAAAAAGTTTAAAAATCAAAAACCCAAAAAGAACTTTTCACCTTGTACATAGACCACCACCCTTATTTATTTCACCTTGTAAATAAATTTATTTATTTCCAAAACTTTTTGTAACTATTCCTTTTCATGTTTTGTAAATAAAATAAATAAAGAAAATTAAAACAAAAATCAAATAAAAATTACAAAATTAAAAATACAAAAATATTTTTTATACCATGTATATAATTGTGCATAAATAATTATTTCCCCTATGTATATAAACAATAAAAATAGAATAAAAATAGCCTTTTATTCCTCATTTTATCTTATAAATAAATAAAATATAAAATGGGAATAAAAATGTATAAAAATAACTTATTAAAAATCAAAAATCAAAAATTAATATAGTGTATATATACCTATGTATAGCTACTATGTAAATACCTTATTTTAATTTCCAAAAATTAATTAAAAATCACAAAAAAATAGAAAAAATTAAAACAAACATTTTTTATGTTTTGAGTTTTTAAAAATTCGGCCTTTAAAAGCCCCAAAAAAATCAGATAAAAATACAATAATTGGCGCATCCTGATTGGTCCACGGGGGTTTGTTGACCCCGGTCAACTTCCCCCGCGGACCCTCCTCTTTTGCGGATCTGCGGACCGACCCGATTTCTCGACATTTCTCCCGCTCGATCCGACCGCCATTATCCCTAACCTCGGGCTCCGATTACTCCCAGGACATCCAGGACCCTCGCCCGGGGTGGGTTTGGAGGATCCGACACCCGATCACCTCGCCCGACCATCTTCTTTTCGGACCTCCCACACTACTTAAGGTCGTCACCGGCGACCTAATCACGTTATCTCTGATCTTCCCCTCAGCGCCAAGGAGCTCCTCCTTCATCCCTGAGTGACAGCCGTGGACGGAGGAGTGGAAGCGAGGCCTGGGCAACCGGAAATCATTGATCCGGTGGTACCCTCCGCCGTGCGCCGCCGCGAGCGCGCCTGAGCCTCGGGGAGCTCGACGACCCCTTGAGGCAACGACCGGGAGCCTCCTTGGCTCCAGCCTAGTCGACAGCAGCCATCAGGTACCTTCTTTAGCCAGTAGCGTAGCTTAGATTTAGGTTTTTAGATTCGCCGTAGATTAGCTCCGCCACCTTCGCCAGCCGTCTCCGTCCACCCATTTGCCCATCCGACTCCGCCATCAGCTCCGCCAGACTCCTCTCCACCTGCTCCGCCCCTCCATTCCCCCTGACTCGTCCCGGAGCAGGGTTACAGGTCTCCCCCCTCCGCCGCATCGCCGGAGACCCTCCACCTCGCACCACCGTTCACCTTTCGCACGCTCTGACGGGTCGAGGCACTTTGCCCTCGACCCAGCTTTCTTTCTGTGCAGGTCTGAAGGCGAATCGACCTCATCTGGAGGTCGGAACATCTGGGCACAGCAGCTCCAGCTCCTTGACGTCGACGGAGCTCTCTGGAGCTCCTCTCTTCCATCGGAGCGTCGCATCGGGTGCGGGGCTTCACGGCGAAGCTCCTCAGCACCTCAGAGGCGGTAGACGAGGACCATCGCGCACACGGAGAGCCGGCGAAAGTCGCCGGCGACCAGTTCTTCCAGCATCCTCGCTGACCGTCGGATCGCCCTCATCGCCCCAGTTATCATCTGAGCCATCCATCCTAGGCGAGGCGTGACCGTCCGATCATCTTGAGGGTCGATCTTGACCGTCCGCGCGGAGAGAGGCGTCAGCTACTCGCATCCGTCAGATTCGCCACGCGCCTTCCTCTTGTCCGTCGGATACACGAGGGTTTTATCTCCAGCCACCCGTAGCCGTCAGATCTGCCACGTGGAGCTCCCTCAGACGTCGATCAGCCCCAACGTTCGCAAGCTCAAAGGCGCCGTTAATCTCCATCGTCAGATCTGCCACGCGTCATTCATCCGGGCGTCGACATTAATAAAAGGGGTAATTTGCCTTAGGCCCCTTTACTTCCCTCATTTAGTTTTTAATCTTGTAAATATTTAGCATAGTTCTGTTATCTTTGCGAACTTTGCACTGTGGACCTTCTAGTTTATGAAAATTGCATTTATGCCCCTGCCTGTTGTGGACACGTGCATCGACGCGTGATTGTTTGGTGTTTTTGCATAGTTGGCCCTGCGTTTTTGCCCTGTTACGTTTCATATTTTTATAAATAGGAATTGCAATTTGGTCCTTCCAGGCCTGAGTCACGCGTATCGTGCGTGGCCTGGAGGGTTATTTGCATTCCTATCCCTCTACTTTCTAGGGTTGTTATTCCAGGGACCCAGAACTTCCTACTAATTGCAGAAAGGTCCCTGTGCACTGTTGGTCTTCTTTACTTTTGAATAAATATCAAATCACCTCCAAATCCAATGAGATTTTGACACATGGCTCCTGCCATGGTGTAGGAATTTCAGTGATTTTTGAGGACATTTTTGCTTTTATTTAGTATTTTTAAAAATTCAAAAATAGCCTTTTTAGCTACTGTCTAGGTTTAAAAATACCAAAAAAATATAAAATCACCCCCAAAAATTCTAAAAAAATTAGATACTGTAGTTTGCTTGTTGTGTGATTTTCCAGGCCATTTTGGCTATTTTTCATCACTTAAAAACCCTAAAAATTGAAAAACCCCTAAAAACTCATAAAAATTATAATAAATAAAGTAAAAATCCAAAAACAATAATTAGGGTGCCTAAATTTTCCTTATTCTTTCTAGATTACAGGAAAATTACCTTCAGGGCTTCTTGAGATCCAAGAATATTTTATCTTTGGGTCTTAAGCCTTGCTGGACAGTACCTCTTATTTTCAGCACTGTTTGATTTTTAGAAAATAATTTACCCATTAGAAAAATCTCAAAAACTCACCAAAAACACTTAAAAACCAAAAAAACTTAAAAACAATTTTTCCTTAATTTTTGCATCATTTTTGGTGTGTTAAATAAATTGCTCAAGTGTGCTTGTTTATATTGCCCTTTATTTCTTTCACATTCTAAAAATCCAAAAAATATATATATAAAAACAATTAAAAACCACAAAAATGTTTTCCTTGTCTTTCTGATCTTTCGACTACTTCGTAGGCTTTTTAAGCCAAACCGTGCTCCTTGTGTTCGACCCTGGGAGCTATACCAGGTTAATCACATAGCTAGACTGCTCGTGCTTGTTTCGATTGATTTTATTTCTCGTAGTGGTCTGATTTTTTCTTGATATACCCATTCTGAGTGGCTGAGGTCGCAACGACCTATATTTCATACCTTCTACCTTAGTCACTCGGGTTTTTTCGGGTGTTATCAGAATGGCGCCGTTGCCGGGGAGCACGGCTTAGTAGTCTTTTAGATTTTTCCGCGGCTTTCGAGTTTCGCGGCTTTTTGTATAGATTTTTGTAGATATACATTTTTCTGATCTTTTTGAATAATTGTTGGACTGACCACACTTCTCTCTATTTTTCTTGCGAGGGCCCGAGGAGCGAGGGCGGCATTCTTAGGAGCGCCGGAGAACCCGAACGAGGCGGAGGCGGCTTCTTTCTTCACGAAGTCGCAGGAGAGAGCGAGAGAGAGAGAGTTGAGTGGGTGAGGCAGCTTAGGATTTTATTCATTCATCATTGTAATAATACAGGTTTCAGACTTGTGGACTTGGACTGTTTGGACTCCAGGGTCTGTTTCGCCGAGCACCGGTGTGCTCGGGGGACCCTTTAGACTTTAGCGGTTTTTCGCGGCTTTTATTTTTTTCCTTTTTTACTGCCTTTCCGGTGTTTACGCGGCTTTTTGATCGAGCCCCTAGCAGTAGGATTTTCTGGTGACTGTGCCGTAATAGTAGGATCCCCACACCTAATTGCTGATCTGTTCCTATAGATCGTTAATTGGACCTACTAAAAATAATTAATAAAAATAACCGATTCATCTTCCTTCGCAGCCTACGTGCCGCGAGCCTGCCCCACAAGCGCTAACTCCTGAACTCGACCTGTCGAGAAGAGGAGGGGTAAGCCAAGACCGGACTCCTTGGCTTGAGGGTCGGTGATCGGTTAGACGGTTCTACGCTAGCATTGCTGTTTAGGGCCTCGGTTTTTCCCGTTGCATCATTTAGGTAGTTTATTTCTTGTCTTTAAATTCTGCGCGGATCATAATTGCATGTAGAGTGCTGGAGTCAGGTACGCCTTCCTTACTTTGCATGCATCATTGATTTTTTTCGCGCATCGGCTTTTTCGTCTTCTCCCCCCTGTTTTCGGCTTAAATAATCAGGAGAACCGAAAAATTCGTTAGGCCTTTTGTTTGCTTTGAAAAAGACTAAAAAGAAAAACAATAAAATCGGGACTGCTAATCATACTTGATCATTAAAAACCGCTCACCCTAAAAAATTTTGTCTTGGGGAGAGCAACCCCCTCATTGTCTGGTTTGGATGAGCGAGAGAGTGATCCGCACATTAGGATAGAGCCTCCGATCTTTTCTTGACTGATTACCGGCTTTCAGTACGGGACAGTCGGTTGAGAAAGATTTGGATACCTATTTACATCACGTAATCGCTCTGATAGACTGGATGATCACCTAAAATAAAATCGACAAGATAATTGACCGATCCCCTCGGTCTTCAGCATTGTGTGCGTAGGTGAATTGGGGGTTTGCTTGTTCATCTTGTTTGATTACCAGATCCCTTCGACCTTTCTCCTCCATCTATTTCCCTCCCTCACCTCCCTTCATTTCTCTTCTCCCTGATCCCTGGATGATGGATCCCCCTCACTTTGAGCCGACTTTTACGGCTTCTTCTCCGTCTTCTGACCATCACTCCAGTCCACCTTCTAGGGAGGATGGATCTCCGACCAACCTCCCGCTCCCTCCCTCCCTTTCATCTCATCACTCCAGGCATGCTGTGCGAGCCGTCCGAGGATATCAGATAGAGCAGATACGAGACCCGGACGATGCTGTTGATGAGTCAAGAGCGCACTCTGTTGATGACCCGAGAGAGCAGTGGAGATCAGCAGATAGATCCCATTCCAGAGGAATGGAGGAGCAGATAGCACATGGAGCTCAGTCAGCTTCGACATTAGTCCCATTCGTCTTGGATTTGGATTACATTCAGCGACTGCCGACATTTTCAGGAGAGGCGCACGAGGAGCCTTATCTTCACCTGTCAGCTTTCGAGGAGTTTAGCAGAGCACAGAGATATTCAGATGTCACTGTAGAGAAGCTGATGAGCAGGACCTTCCCCTTCACGCTTCATGACAGAGCCATGAGATGGCACCGACGATTGGGGAAGACATTCGAGACGTGGGGAGAGCTACGCCGAGAGTTCTTGCAGAGATACTTCCCCCCACGTAGAGCAGAGTTTATGCGGTCTTTGATCATGGACTTTTCAGTTGACCCCCAGGAGCCATTGCACGAGGCATGGCCGAGGTTGCTTGACCTCTTGAGGAGATTTCCAGACCACGGACTTCCACTGACAGATTTGATCGAGATCTCCATGCGGGGGATGACCGCAGAGCAGATAGCACTGGTGATTACCACATGTGGCGGTTCCCACCGCAGTTCCGACATTGGCTTACTGGATACCATCTCGAGATTACTTTCACAGAGACCATCTTCACGAGATGCCGTAGTCGGAACAGCACATGAGGATGATGCAGTACCAGTGCAGTGTGTCACTTCACATGCTGAGCCAGCTTCTACACACCAGCCCGAGGATTTGGATGATGCAGCACAACTGACAGAGGAGATGACTGTAATAGCAGAGGTTCGGACCCAGAGTCTACTCGAGTTCCCGTTGGCATTCCAGTTGGAGTTCGAGTCAGCCCCAGAGTTCCCTGTTGACGAGTCTTGGATATCAGATCTTCTGATACTCCAGGAACCGGAGGAGCCCCAGCTTTTGCAGCCGTTGATTCAGACACTTCAGATTCCAGTCCCGGAAGAGTCAGTTTCCTTCTTGCAGAGACACTTCTTGGATGCAGACAGTCACCAAGACTCAGCCCAGCAGCCACAGCTCGAGGAGGGACAGCACTTTGAGAGTACAGACACAGAGTGTCCAGTCTTCGAGCCCTTTGTCCTCTACTTTGTTGAGACAGATACGCTTCCTGAGGACCAGCTGACAGCCAGCATGGCCGCAGAGCGAGGATCAGTCACAGACACTTTGCCAGCTTCCGCGATGTTGACTAGTACCTTCTCCTGTTTCCAGATTGCCGAGAGCTACACTTCCGATGATGATACAGCCTGGTGCACTGAGTGGATACTTGATAGCAGCGCAGATGACCATCTAGATCCTGATCCTCTTCTTGTCACTTCTGATCTTGCATTTCTCCCCGAGGGTTATCTGTGGGAGGATGCCGCACTCGATGAGTACTCGGTTTCACCTGCTGAGAGTGTTTCCGATCTGGCGGAACACGAAACCGAGTCTTTAGATCATTCTGATTCTGATTTTCCTCACCCTCGCGAGGATGAGCCCATCCTGGAGATATTCGATGATCTGCCTGATCTCTTTTCATTCTATTCATCGGATATCAGTCTGCTTAGAGAGTCTCCTGATCTTGATTGTCCATACCTGCTTGAGACATTGATTAACGTGGAGGATGCTATTACTGATCCATCTTTCTCCACGTTCGATTTCTTCGGCTCTACACTTTCACTCCAATCTGATCCAGAGCTGACGATTTCTTTTGTGCTACCGGATCCCGATTACTTATGCTCATATCATTGGCCGGTAGCAGACACCCGCTTGATTGCATACCTGGGTGTCTTACTTTACACTTCTGAGTTCGTCGTTGTTCTCACACCGAGACTGCGACGACAGTACGGCATTCGACTTACCGATGCCGTCCTGAACCTTGATACTGCATTATCCTAGCCTTTGCGCCCAGCTAGGGGCGTAAAATCTAGCGCTTGTTGAGAGGCACCTCAACATTGTACTCTTGTATATACGTGTTTCGTCTTACTCGATCTTTCTTTCTTCCGTTCTTGTTTTCACCCCAGGTCTCGCATAGGATTATCTTTGCTATACTTAGGATATTGCTCATCCTAAGTATAGGGGGGTGGGAACACCGGGTTGTTCATTCGTCTGTTTCATCACTTCTGTTTTGTTGCCTATACTTAAGGTTCTCCACCTTAAGTATAGGGGGAGTGATGTCCTCCTTCTTGTATATATTCCTGATTTTCTTCGTGTCTTTCTACCCCTGTTTTGCTGCCTATACTTAGGGATATTTTACCCTAAGTATAGGGGGGGCAGATTCTGTATCTTCTTCACTCGGCTTTCCCTTCATGTACAGCTTGCTATACTTAGGATTAGTTAATCCTAAGTATAGGGGGAAACCACCGAGTTCCTCTTATTCTATTCATTTATTCGTTCCCGTACTTAGCCATTCCTTTTCACTTCCCTTTTACTAAGCACGAGTTATGTCTTCTTCATCGCTCTTGATCACTCTGAGGACATCGTTCGAGCTAAGTATAGGGGGGTGTATATATTTCATATATACTTTAGCCATAACTCGTACTTTGTGTGAGTGTGTTAATAAATAAAATGGCTAAAAATCACAAAAATTTAAAAATCTTCATGTACATAAACCTCTTTTATCCTTGCACATACGTAGCTAATGTACAAAGTATTTTTGTAAAAAGGATTTCAAAAATCTTTTGTGTAAAGTTTGTGTAAATATTTTGTATCAAAATTATGTATATAGTACAAAATTTTTCCAAAATGTTTTGAAAATCAAAAGTTTGCAAAAATCTTGTGTAAATGTTTGTAAATATCTTTTTGCTAAACTTGCACCTCATGCATCATCATCATCCATGATTTCAAAACATTTTTCAAAAATTTTGCATGATTGTAAAATACTTGTAAATAGCATCTTGTGTACAGATATGTATATAGTTTTTCCTGGATGAGAGTTGACATTTAAACTAAGCCTGGAATTAAATTGAGAAATGGAGCTTGAATAAGATCTTAATCCACCTAACTTTAAGAGGAACCTTATAGGACTTAGGGTTAAGGCTTTTCAGGTCCATAAGGACTTAATTCTTTGAGTCCACTAGGCTATGAGCATATGTCATCTTGATGAGCTTAAGTAGAACACTTAACAACACACGCATGACTCTTAGAGACAATGGCTTGACTTGCACCTGCACTTTACACATGGCTCTCCACGGATGAGGTGGTGAGGAGGCAGTTTCCTTTGGCTTGGGGTAGCATATGAGGGTAGTACTTCTAGGCGGAACCTCTCTTCTTCTTCTAGTGAAGGAAGTGCACCTCAACTTGGTCTAGTGGTGATGAAGACTAAAGACAGAAGCCGTGGGTTGCAATAAAGCTTCAAAAGAGGGATAGTCTACTGGCTCAAGGGGAAATTTCTTATATTCTGCACCATGTAGATATGCTGTACAGAAGTCTTTGAAAAAAAAAATGCAAAAATGCAAAAAGAACTCCAAAAAAGTGGTGGGTCGGATTGAAAATTTAATAACCCCACCGGAGTGAACATAGTCAAATAAAGCAAAGCTTATGTTATCCATGTTACATCTCATGAAGCTTGCAGCGGGAGACCTAGCTACACTGGCTAGGCTTCCAAAACTCTATACTTCTACCCCCTCTTCTTGAGCCGGTTGCACTTGAACTTAGAAGGGAATACCCCGCTTCTCGAGGAAAGAGTTGCTAGACCGAGGCATTAGAGTTACCAGGTTGAGGGAGGTTGTTTCTTTGTTGCTTCTGAGGTGGGGGTGCCACATATCACTTACACTGCTTGGAAAGATTCATGGTCATTAGAGTTTGTGTATGTAGACTTGTTCTGATCTGGTTTATTAAGGAGTCTTGTCCATAGATTGGTGGAACTTAGAGGCTGTTGAGTTTTAAGCTTAAGTCCAAATAAGGTTCCGACACATTAATAATCCAAAGATCTGATCGAGCTCCATATTTCAATTTAATGAAGGAAAGTTTAATAAATCAACCTTGATCCATGCACATTCTCTTTTTCTTTTTCTTTCTTTTTCGCTTCTTTTTCAAATAAGTGTTTGCTAAGGGACTAGCAAAGTATAGTATAGGGGGGTGATGAATACCCATTCATCACTCTTTATTCTTATATTTTAGCTACAAAAACCTTTGCAAATACATGTAGATATATGTAAATATCAATAATTAGCAAAAGCATGCATTTTGTAAAAAATATGTAATTAGCATGTTTTTGTGCTAAAATAAAAGAATAAAGAGGAAAAAGAAAAAGAGGGAAATATTTAGAATAAATATTGAGCAACCTAACCCAAGGGAGGGCTCAGCATGGGCCTGACCGCATAAAAGCCACAAGTAGAGGGAGATAGGGGCTCATGTGTAAATATTTATGTAAATAAATAAATAATATTTTCCTCATCCAAAAATACACTTGTATATATTTTGTATATATCTAGAAACTATTAAAAACAAAATAAAAAGTTTAAAAATCAAAAACCCAAAAAGAACTTTTCACCTTGTACATAGACCACCACCCTTATTTATTTCACCTTGTAAATAAATTTATTTATTTCCAAAACTTTTTGTAACTATTCCTTTTCATGTTTTGTAAATAAAATAAATAAAGAAAATTAAAACAAAAATCAAATAAAAATTACAAAATTAAAAATACAAAAATATTTTTTATACCATGTATATAATTGTGCATAAATAATTATTTCCCCTATGTATATAAACAATAAAAATAGAATAAAAATAGCCTTTTATTCCTCATTTTATCTTATAAATAAATAAAATATAAAATGGGAATAAAAATGTATAAAAATAACTTATTAAAAATCAAAAATCAAAAATTAATATAGTGTATATATACCTATGTATAGCTACTATGTAAATACCTTATTTTAATTTCCAAAAATTAATTAAAAATCACAAAAAAATAGAAAAAATTAAAACAAACATTTTTTATGTTTTGAGTTTTTAAAAATTCGGCCTTTAAAAGCCCCAAAAAAATCAGATAAAAATACAATAATTGGCGCATCCTGATTGGTCCACGGGGGTTTGTTGACCCCGGTCAACTTCCCCCGCGGACCCTCCTCTTTTGCGGATCTGCGGACCGACCCGATTTCTCGACATTTCTCCCGCTCGATCCGACCGCCATTATCCCTAACCTCGGGCTCCGATTACTCCCAGGACATCCAGGACCCTCGCCCGGGGTGGGTTTGGAGGATCCGACACCCGATCACCTCGCCCGACCATCTTCTTTTCGGACCTCCCACACTACTTAAGGTCGTCACCGGCGACCTAATCACGTTATCTCTGATCTTCCCCTCAGCGCCAAGGAGCTCCTCCTTCATCCCTGAGTGACAGCCGTGGACGGAGGAGTGGAAGCGAGGCCTGGGCAACCGGAAATCATTGATCCGGTGGTACCCTCCGCCGTGCGCCGCCGCGAGCGCGCCTGAGCCTCGGGGAGCTCGACGACCCCTTGAGGCAACGACCGGGAGCCTCCTTGGCTCCAGCCTAGTCGACAGCAGCCATCAGGTACCTTCTTTAGCCAGTAGCGTAGCTTAGATTTAGGTTTTTAGATTCGCCGTAGATTAGCTCCGCCACCTTCGCCAGCCGTCTCCGTCCACCCATTTGCCCATCCGACTCCGCCATCAGCTCCGCCAGACTCCTCTCCACCTGCTCCGCCCCTCCATTCCCCCTGACTCGTCCCGGAGCAGGGTTACAGGTCTCCCCCCTCCGCCGCATCGCCGGAGACCCTCCACCTCGCACCACCGTTCACCTTTCGCACGCTCTGACGGGTCGAGGCACTTTGCCCTCGACCCAGCTTTCTTTCTGTGCAGGTCTGAAGGCGAATCGACCTCATCTGGAGGTCGGAACATCTGGGCACAGCAGCTCCAGCTCCTTGACGTCGACGGAGCTCTCTGGAGCTCCTCTCTTCCATCGGAGCGTCGCATCGGGTGCGGGGCTTCACGGCGAAGCTCCTCAGCACCTCAGAGGCGGTAGACGAGGACCATCGCGCACACGGAGAGCCGGCGAAAGTCGCCGGCGACCAGTTCTTCCAGCATCCTCGCTGACCGTCGGATCGCCCTCATCGCCCCAGTTATCATCTGAGCCATCCATCCTAGGCGAGGCGTGACCGTCCGATCATCTTGAGGGTCGATCTTGACCGTCCGCGCGGAGAGAGGCGTCAGCTACTCGCATCCGTCAGATTCGCCACGCGCCTTCCTCTTGTCCGTCGGATACACGAGGGTTTTATCTCCAGCCACCCGTAGCCGTCAGATCTGCCACGTGGAGCTCCCTCAGACGTCGATCAGCCCCAACGTTCGCAAGCTCAAAGGCGCCGTTAATCTCCATCGTCAGATCTGCCACGCGTCATTCATCCGGGCGTCGACATTAATAAAAGGGGTAATTTGCCTTAGGCCCCTTTACTTCCCTCATTTAGTTTTTAATCTTGTAAATATTTAGCATAGTTCTGTTATCTTTGCGAACTTTGCACTGTGGACCTTCTAGTTTATGAAAATTGCATTTATGCCCCTGCCTGTTGTGGACACGTGCATCGACGCGTGATTGTTTGGTGTTTTTGCATAGTTGGCCCTGCGTTTTTGCCCTGTTACGTTTCATATTTTTATAAATAGGAATTGCAATTTGGTCCTTCCAGGCCTGAGTCACGCGTATCGTGCGTGGCCTGGAGGGTTATTTGCATTCCTATCCCTCTACTTTCTAGGGTTGTTATTCCAGGGACCCAGAACTTCCTACTAATTGCAGAAAGGTCCCTGTGCACTGTTGGTCTTCTTTACTTTTGAATAAATATCAAATCACCTCCAAATCCAATGAGATTTTGACACATGGCTCCTGCCATGGTGTAGGAATTTCAGTGATTTTTGAGGACATTTTTGCTTTTATTTAGTATTTTTAAAAATTCAAAAATAGCCTTTTTAGCTACTGTCTAGGTTTAAAAATACCAAAAAAATATAAAATCACCCCCAAAAATTCTAAAAAAATTAGATACTGTAGTTTGCTTGTTGTGTGATTTTCCAGGCCATTTTGGCTATTTTTCATCACTTAAAAACCCTAAAAATTGAAAAACCCCTAAAAACTCATAAAAATTATAATAAATAAAGTAAAAATCCAAAAACAATAATTAGGGTGCCTAAATTTTCCTTATTCTTTCTAGATTACAGGAAAATTACCTTCAGGGCTTCTTGAGATCCAAGAATATTTTATCTTTGGGTCTTAAGCCTTGCTGGACAGTACCTCTTATTTTCAGCACTGTTTGATTTTTAGAAAATAATTTACCCATTAGAAAAATCTCAAAAACTCACCAAAAACACTTAAAAACCAAAAAAACTTAAAAACAATTTTTCCTTAATTTTTGCATCATTTTTGGTGTGTTAAATAAATTGCTCAAGTGTGCTTGTTTATATTGCCCTTTATTTCTTTCACATTCTAAAAATCCAAAAAATATATATATAAAAACAATTAAAAACCACAAAAATGTTTTCCTTGTCTTTCTGATCTTTCGACTACTTCGTAGGCTTTTTAAGCCAAACCGTGCTCCTTGTGTTCGACCCTGGGAGCTATACCAGGTTAATCACATAGCTAGACTGCTCGTGCTTGTTTCGATTGATTTTATTTCTCGTAGTGGTCTGATTTTTTCTTGATATACCCATTCTGAGTGGCTGAGGTCGCAACGACCTATATTTCATACCTTCTACCTTAGTCACTCGGGTTTTTTCGGGTGTTATCAGAATGGTCGCAACGAACTTTCTTTTTTTTTTCGGGAATTTTTGCTTGATTTTTGATGCTTTAAATAAATTGCCCAAGTGTGCTTTGTCTTGCTTTTCTCATTTTCTTCATATATTAAAAATTTCCAAAAAAATCTAAAAATCATTAAAAATCACTAAATACCTTTTCTTCTCCTCTGATTTATTGACTACTTCGTAGGCTTTCGAGCCAACCCGTGCTCCTTGTGTTCGACCCTGGGAGCTATACCAGGTTAATCACATAGCTAGGACCGCTTGTTTTGCCTTGTTTGATTTGTGACTCGTTTCGCGGTTCGATTTTTCTTGATATACCCATTCTGAGTGGCTGAGGTCGCAACGACCTATATTTCATACCTTCTACCTTAGTCACTCGGGTTTTTTCGGGTGTTATCAGAAGGGTCCTCTTACGAGGGTCCACGATGACGAGGGGGAAAGTAACTCTAGACTGGGCGTGTAAATGGAGGTCGACGAAAAGGTATTTGGTTCGAAGGTGTAAAGCAAGCTTAATTTAACAAAATCCGCTGTTCTTTTATAACTTCTTTATCATTTTTTTTAAATTCGTTGTCCATTTTCAACATAGTAGTAAGTATAATACAGATGTATAGAAAATGATGATGGAGCTGTATAAAAAATGAACAAGGAGTAGTAATTCTCTCTGACGTTTAAGGGGGATTATAAACTTTATTTGTCTTTTTTGCAACCTAATTATAATAATTTACACATCTTAATACATTTATTACAACTCTGTAATATTCTCCTTCGTAAAGTGGTATAAATTGATAATGGATTTGCAAAAATAATAAATACATTTTCATAAACTGAATTGTAAATAATAAAAACAAAGTCGTATAATATGAACATGATATGAGCTATATGTACAAAATTGTAAAAAAGTGAATAAAAACTTGTAAAAGTTATATTCAAGATCTTAAAAAGGCATTAATTAGGGTATATATTTTGCGAATGTGTAAATGACACGAGAACAAGTGTAACTGTCATTTTGGCAAATATATAGTAATTTTTTTTAATAATGATGATGAAAGATAAAAAAAAGGGGCGAGTGTCTATACATGGACAACTAACACACTACCAACCTTCTGTTTTGCAAACCCTTGTTTCGAAAGATTGAAAAAAAGTTTCGGCTTCGATAAGAAATCGAAATTTCGAGCGAAACGGTGATATGAGAGCATTTTTCGGTTATTCTTTCACAAAAGTTGTTTGATTTGGACGAAATGTCATCGAAATTTATCGAAATTTCGACGAATTTTAATTTCATTTTGACATGGTATCGAAACTCAATATACAACGATTTTAGTTGCTGCGAATAAAAAAACTGACACCGGTTCTGACAAACTGCCGTCACTCGTGCCAACAATCGTCCGGAGAAATCTCTTCCATACCGGTTCCTCAAAATTTACGAGGACGCGATAAAGGGGCCATTGCAGGCAGTTTGCAGCCGTCCTGAGAAATCCTCTCCAGTGTAGTATTAAAATCGGTTTTCAGAAGAATCGATTCTCTCTACATCCAGTTTAACTACATATAAAAATAGAGAAAAAAATCGTATGTTGAAGTATTCTTCTCCTCATTAAATAGAGAGGGGATTGGAAATTTCACTGAAACTATTAGAAGAGAGCAGTTGACATATCCAGAGAGAGATGGACGTTGACTGGAGGTGAGTCGATGCGTCAGTTTGTGGTGAGGAATACAAGTGCGGATAGGTACAGTAAGATCATTTCTCAATTTTTAGAAGATCTAAAGATAATCCTACATCAATAATTTTGAAATGCATTAATATGAATGTGCATCTGAAGTTGACAGAGAGGTGATCTGCACTACTCTCGAGAGAATGCTACCGAGTCAACTCGACTTTTCCGTTAAAAGCCAAAACATTTATGAGTGACATTCAATCTTCTGGACATTATATATGTAGTCCAACTTCGCCTTTGCACATACAGCGGGAGAGAGAGAGAGAGAGAGAGAGATGGGTGTGCGTCAGTCGTGGCTGCTGCTTCCCATGGCCCTCCTCCTGCTACAAACGGCGACGAGGGAGGGAGCACAAGCTGAAGCACCAGGTGCGTCTATGCTCACTTCACAGAATTGCAGACGCAAATGTGGCAACATCGACGTCCCCTATCCCTTCGGGCTCGAGGGCGATGACGATGCGTGCCACTTCCTCGATGAGAATACCACCATCTCTAGCAGCTTCGTCCTAGTTTGCAATCCCACCTTCAACCCCCCGAAGCTCTTTACCCGCAGCGTCACCATCAGGTTTTTCGACAACAAATATTTCAACAGAAATTACACAAAACATGACGAATTCAAGGTGTTGTACATCAGCAACGAGATCGAGGTCGTCGGCATCAACATCTCGTCAGGGCACCTCCGGGTCCTCTTCCCCTTGGCTTACGACTGCTACGACGGATTGGGTAACTATTCCGACTCCACGGGCGTCAACGTAACCCTCACGGATCCTTTCGTGTTGTCACCCACCGAGAACCTCTTCAAGGGGGTGGGGTGCGACGCTGTCGTCGGATTCTCGTCGGTAGAGTACAACTCTGGCGGCTGCGTGTCCGGATGCAGTAGCTTGGAGGCCGCCAGGGATGGCGAGTGCTCGGGATTAGGCTGCTGCGAAGCTCCCGTCCTCCCGGGAATCAAGGCGTACGATACATGGTCCTACGAGAAGGACCCTGACAGCGAAATATACAAATTCAATCGCTGTTTCTTTTACTTCATGGTGGAGAAGAACAACTACACCTTCAAGAAGTCCGACCTCAATATGAGTAAGACAAGACAGTTCCCCGTCATCCTCGAATGGTCCATCGGGAAGCACACATGCGAAGAGGCAGAGAGGAACGCATCGAGCTACGCCTGCGTCGCCGGAAACAGCAAGTGCATGGAGCATGACAACTCCACCACCGGATATTTCTGCCGGTGCTCTAAAGGTTACGAGGGCAATCCCTACGTCCATGATGGTTGTAAAGGTATTATCTATCCATTAAAGCATTATTATTTCCGTCAGTCGTGTTGTAAACGTTACTCTTGATGAAATTCATGTGATGTTGGCAGATATCGACGAGTGCAAAGAGGGCACTGAGATATATCCGTGCCATGGGAAGTGCACGAACACCGTAGGAGGGTACGACTGCAGATGCCGAAATGGAGAGACATCCGGAGACCCCAAAAGAGAGAAATGCGTCAAGAAATCGACCCGGACTCGCAACCTGATTCTCGCTTCCGGTAATTTATTATCTCCTTACTTATAAATTTATTAAGGTGCGTTTGGTACGTGGGTTAAGATGGGTTAAACTGGTAGAGGTTAACTTGTTTTGGGTTTTGGTGTTTGGGTAGATGGTTAAACAGAGGGTGGGTTAGAAGTGGGTTTGTTGTGATATGATTGTATTTAAGTTTGAAAAAGTGTAGTTATTGTGATGTGATTGTATTTAAGTTTGGAAAAGTGAGTAGAAGTGGAGTAGTTTATAATTTTTATATGATATGATGGTATAATACATTATTTTTTGATAGTATTGATGATGTAAAATTGATTTATTTAATTTTTTAAAAAAAGAATAAAATGAGGCCCATGCATGAGAGAGAGGGAGTGGGTTAGGGGAGTAAACTCCCCTACCAACCGAACGCTACCTTATTGTTCCGCTTCATGTCATCTCCCTCTTTTAAGTTTTCTTGGTAAAGCAATCCGGACTTAGAATTTAAAAGACGCTTTTTCAGTTTCATAGGGATGTTTCATGTTTGTTTAGAGAATAACCTCAAGAATAATGGTGTTATTTCTCAGTCAAATCTCCTTCCTTGTATGGTCATTTCCCCCTGCACATCTTTATTTGTTCTTATTACACTTAATTCCATTCTTTTTTTTTGAAAGGTACTTAATTCCATTCTTATTCATATCTTTATTTCACCTTATCACTATCATTTAGTCGAATAGAAATAGTGCCTTGTTACAGCTTATTCATCATTCTTATTCTAGCTTATTCCCGAACCGTGCCATAACAATTATATATTGTCACGCAACACTCATAGTGGTGATGTGAAAAGAAGTCTCTAAATTATACATCCAACTCAATTTCAATCACATACCTGAACTTTAACAAAAAACAATGTTGTGTCTCGTCTTATAAATTTGTTCCCATATGACGTGAAACTAGATTGAAACAAATTTTGAAAATCATACACCACATCGTTACTTTTAAAAGTGATGTATATCGTTATTTTTTACCGTTCATATATAGCATTTAAATTGAGTGTATAGTTCAAAGTTTTTTTTTAAATTTGCTGTAAAAGAATAATCGCATCCACCAAATCATTTATGGATCCTTATGCTTTAAATAGATTTTGAAAACCTCATAAATAACAAGTAGATAAGAATTTTTCGGGAAAACAACTCAACATCTTTGATTTAAGTATAGAAGGGTATCAACTAAAATATACAAGGAAAAAGCCAAGCAAGAAAGACTATTTTTCAGTTTTGCAAATGTGTACACAAATATTTTTAAGAGCCAATTTATATACATACACCTCTATAATTTTATCTATAGATTCTGACCGTATGCTTTGGTGGGCATAAGTAACTTTATTATTCTTAGAAATTACAAGTAATATTTCTTTCCAACACATCTCATAAAATGGTAAAATAATTATGAAACCCCTTTTGCTTCTACGCGTGCATTCGTGTTTACACAGTGCTTCCATAAGCCATATTCTATTAAATAAAACATCATCTACTTCCTATGTAGAAAGAAGATGCTCTTTGCAGTCCTTGCACGAACAACATACTCTCCTATTCTCGTCAAATGCACGAACAACATACTTCCTATGTAGCTAGAATGATTAACATTTGTTTTTAGTATTAATTATTAGAAACTCATGTCTATATAGTACCAGCTTTTCTACTTTCTCCAAGTGGACGGCCGTCTTAAAGCAATCACATTGGTTATATGTGATTGAGAGGCTTCAGCGCAAGCTTGCGAGCTGGCATGCTTCTTGCCTATCACGGGGTGGATGCTTGGTGCTCTTGAGGTCCCTATTCTCTGTGATTCATGTTTTCTTCCTATCATCCCGCTTGCTCCCAGTGGGGATTAATAGATGGTTGGAGTCATTGATGCGTAGATTCTTTTGGGATGGTACCATGTTGGTTAGTTGGAAGATTGTGACGCTTACTGAGGCAGATGGTGGCTTGGGAGTCCTAAACCTTGAGGTGATGAATAAGGCCCTCCTAGCTAAGTGGGTCACTCGTATTTGGGGTGAAGGATCAGATACACTTTGTTTGCTAGTGAGGAGGATTTATGGTGTGACAGGTAACCTAAAGTGGCGTCCCAGTAGAGTGTGCTCAATACTTCCCCAGATTTCTAATTTCTGGCGAGGCGTGTGCTCAATACTTCCCCAGATTTCTCCATATCTAAATCCTGTGCTGAGGAATGGTGATGAAGCTATTTACTGAACTTGGGTAGATGGTGCTTTTACTGTGAAAAAAGCCAGAAAGTTTTACATACAGCCTTTGTTTTTGATCCGGAAATTGCAATGCCAGTATTAAGGCAATTATGATCTTGGAGGATTCCTAAAAGAGTGAAAGTTTTCCTTTGGTTGTTCGGAAGAGAGCAAGGAATGACCGGTGCTTGGAGGTCCAGGCTTTTTAGTGCTAACGGTTCTTGCAAGCAATGTGGAGAGGAATTGGAGGATGTAGATCATATGTTCTTTCGTTGTTCCTCCTATAGACAGATTTGGGCAGGGGCCAACTTACCTACTATTGCATCCTCTGGGGTCAGAGACTTTTGGGAATCCATTGGACTGCCCGGAACTTGCACAATAATGGAGAAACTTAAGGCGACATCTATTTTGTGGACGATATGGTTGGCAAGAAATGGAGTTATTTTTCGAGGGAGAGATTTTATATTGAAAATGTAATAGAACATTCCAGACTCATTCATGGGTCTTGGTCATTGTAACCTTTAACTAATTTGTGAATATAAGTTTTTGGGTGTCTACCTTTACGGTTCGACATCATTTTTCCTTAAAAAAACAATGGTATTAGCAACTTTACAAAAGTTGCTATAATTAAAATGTCAACATTTGTGTCTTATAGGAGAGTTTCTTCTAAGCATAGATTTGCATAATTTTCTTATATCTATTTTATTATTCAGACTGTTAGAGAATTATTGATGATAAATTACAATGATGCAGGTGGCCTCCTCCTCCTATCATTCATCGGTTTTCTCCTCTGTCTGGAATATCAGAGAAGAAAAATTAATGTCCTCAGGATGAAGCATTTCAAATCAAATGGAGGGACATTTCTGCAAGAGCTCCTTTCTGCTCATCAAAGTACATTCAGGATATTCACTTATGATCAGTTGAAGAAGGCCACTAATAGTTTTTCTATGAGTAACATATTAGGTCGTGGAGGTTTCGGTATAGTTTACAAAGGAATAATAGAAGACGACATCCAAATTGCTGTGAAGAAGTCCACTATGGTCGGTGAAAGGAACAGTGGAGATTTCGCCAATGAACTGTTTATTCTCTCTCAAGTCAACCACAGCAGCATAGTGAAGCTTTTGGGGTGCTGCTTAGAGGAGGAGTCCCCCATGCTCATCTACGAATTCATACCTGGAGGCACGCTCTTTGATTACATACACGGCAATGAACGATATATAGGTTTCGCTACGCGCTTACGCATCGCAACTCAAGTTGCAGAAGCTTTCAAGTATCTGCACTTTGATGCATCACCTCCTATTCTGCATGGCGATATCAAGTCCGCTAACATTCTCCTTGGTGATGATCTCCAACCTAAGGTATCAGATTTCGGGACGTCGAGATTGGCACCAGATGGTAACGCAAAATTCACATCAATTGTGAAAGGGACGTGCGGTTATTTAGATCCGGAGTACCTCGCAACGGGTGCTTTGACAGATAAAAGTGATGTATTCAGCTTCGGAGTCGTCTTGTTGGAGCTTCTCACAAGAAAGGAGCCCCTCAGTTCCATTGTGGGTTCAGTTACTGAGCAGATACTCTATGTTCGTTTTCTGTTGTGTGCTAAAGCAAATAAACTTGTAGAGATATTAGATCTCGATCTTGTCAAGGAAGGGCCCTCAGCTCAAGTTGAGAAGCTGGTAGAGATTGCTTTAGAATGCTTGGAGATGGAAGGAGAGAACAGGCCGACAATGAAGGAGGTTGCATCCAGATTGGAAAGCATCAAAGAGTCTGTGGAATTTCTTCAAAGATGCCCATCTTTCTCGCATGGAAACAAAGAGACAAAGCCCCTCCTTGAAGGTATGTCAAGCAGTGTGATTGGCATTAGCCCTCGAAGTGCAGGTTTCAGTGTGGAACTGGCTCGTTAGCCATGTTGGATCAGTTAAAGAAGACAGCTTGCTCAAGAATAATACGAAGAAGACTAGAAGAGAGAGAGAGGATTGTGAAGTATTTGCTAGTGAGAACATGGAGACTCCAAACTTTTGCTGTCTCAAATTGGTGTTCGTCTGAACCATGTCTAGAGATTGTTGTCCATGTATATATGTAGAATAAGAGTGGCAAGGTCTTGCTTTTCAAGGTACTGTTTTACTTGTTGTAATCGTATGTATGGGTTTCTTATGTAGTAAATGAAGTACATATGTCTAAGGTTAGGTATTTGTGTAATATTGCACTGTAATCGTTATATGCTTTGTAGATATAACTATAATTCTTGCTCTATTACTTTTTCTAAGTGAAGTATTCTGGATATTCGAACTTGCATGGGAGAAATCTCAATCGTTTTTTTTTTTAGTTGATGCATGATAACTTTACTTCTGCAAGCAAGGTTAAATCTACAGTATGTCAACTTCTCCTACTTATTAATTAATGTGTATTTCATCCATGTAGTCATTAGATAAGAAGTGTATAATTAAATTATAGACTATAAAATTGCATTCCTTTTTATGAACGACCCCAAGGCAAGCAATGCGACGGGCGTGAGTCGTGTTTGAGGAATTCAATCTATGCCACGATGCTCTCTAGCATTAGCAATGATGGACACCATCTTAAATACTCTATCACTACAATAAAATGGGTCTTTAATATATTTTTTTTCAAAAATTCATGATATATAGTCTATTGTTAAATATATAAGATTGAGTATTCTTCGTTGCGAAATGTTTTTTTACTTGAAATTAGCAATGGATCGCTACAAGAAATTTGTTGATTTACTAGCACCAACTTGCGACCACTAATAGTGGTATTGTAATCGCAATAGGTAATACGACCACTTTACCTCAACAAGTGGTCGCTAATGAACCACAAAATCTCCTATTTAATATTGTCATTTTAATTATGTATCACATGAGGCGATTTTGGATGTAGGCAGAACCACACTTTTGAATATGTGGAGTATTTATAAATTGATAACTGTACCGAGGTCGAACACAAGGACACAAGTTTCTTGTCGATTAATCGAATATCATTGATTTACATTTTTTGATCTAGGTCTCTTTATGTAGAAAGAATGCATAAGCAAAAACAATGCAGACAAAGATGCACAAAATAATCATGCAAAGTCAGGCATGCACGGCAAGGACAATGAATGAGAAATATGCCATTTTATTTTGGATTATAACAATAAAAATGATGCAAGAGAATATACAATGGTGTAAGTAAAAAGATGCCCTCGAAATAGTCCAATTCTTGAGCAATCAAAAAGTGATTCAATTCCATCGTCAAATGAAGCACAACATTAATTATTGGCATTTAAATGAAGAATAGATTACACATTAATCATGCAAATTTTAGCATTTAAAATTAAGCATCAAAATAGACATGAAGAGTGCAAAATTTACAACATAATGAAATTGAAATCACTAGATTTGGAGTTTGTATGCTCAAGTTATGACTAAAAGAGTAAAAGGGCATATATGAAATAAAAACATGAAGATAAAATAAGATAAATATGCATATTTGTCCCTAACAGGGGCATAATTGCAATATTATAACACTAATGGGCATCTGTCTAATTTTTCCATGCACAACACGCGAGGCACACGTGCTTGGGAGGACCAGAATGCAATTCTATAAAGCTTGGCAGGCTCGGATGAAAATTACCCAGCCCGCATGTATGTTGCACATGCGCGGGCTAGGCTTGGGAGGCAGGTGAGGTTGGATGGAGGTTGGGAGGCTATTGCATGAGCCTCGAGCCACGTGGTAGCCTGAGGTGCTTCGGGCGGAGGCTCGGTCCCACCGAGCCTTAAAGCTTTGGCGAGGTGATGTGGCTTTATCATAGCCGTTGGATGGCCACCATAAGGGAACCATCCAATGACGCATGTATCTTCTATCAGTTGTCCCCCGCCACGATGGTGGTGACGGGTTTGGAGGTCCAACGAGGTTGCTGGAGCCCCAATCCCCACGTTTGTGCTCGTGGAAGATCTAGAGAGCTCCTGAAGTGTTTGGTGATGAAGGTCGATGGGAGGAGGAGCCACGGGGCTGGCTGGAAGCATCCACCGACAAAGCCTCGCTAGAGGTTGAGCTCTAGAACTGAGCTTCGCTCGAAGTCCGACGATTGAAGGGGTACAAGCAATTAGTTATCGGAGTAGATAGCAGAAGTGTGTTGAGTGGAGTGGCGAGCGAGTGGAGCGAAGAAGATGATGCTTATGGTGTGACCTCCTCTGCATCCAACTGAGGAGAAGGCATGAAGGTGATGGGGTAGTGGCGGAAGAAGAGGGTGGTTGAATCTGGTGGTGCGAGTGAGTGAGGTGTGTTGAAAGTTGTGGAGTAGTGAATTGAAGGCGAGGGTGTATGTGTGCAACAAAACAAAAAGGAGAAGAAATGAGAAGAACAAGGCTAGAGGAGCCTACCTGATCAGAGATGATGGTGGTGTAGAGGAGTCTTGTGCTGAGCTCCTGGAGAGATCTAGGTATTCGCTCATCAAGGGCAGTCGAGCCTCGAAGCTCTACGGTCGATGAAGGCACTGTGTGACTTGGCCATGGCAGCCAAGGGTCGACACCACTGTGGAGCGTACCGTTGAAAAGCCAAAAATTCTATCGGTCTTGTGTTTCACACAAGGTGGGAACACAGTTGTTGAAGCGATCAATGAGAACCTCGAACTAATTCAACAATTAACTCAAAAATGAATATAAAGCAATGAAAAATAAATTGTAGAGTTAAAATTTATTATAACTCTACAAATGATGTGTATAGGTGCAAGTATGTGTAGAGTGTCGAACATAGGGAGCAAACTTGATGGATTGGGAAAATGATTTCCAAAATTTTTCATTTTCTCCTTATCTATTTATTCTCTTTTTATTGTGGGTTTTATATTTTTTATGGATTTATATATATATCAACTGTTTTTAATTTGGGATTTTTACCCGGCAGACCCTGTAATCTTTTGCAATTACAGCTACGACCTCTGAAACATCCTAATTCCTCTCTCAACCTCGCAAACTTGCTCCGTCTTACCCCACGAACCCTACTGTTAAATTGACACATCTAAAGTTAACTTCATTGAGTTAAAGACAAGTTAATCTAACCAAACCACGATCGGATGGCTAAAATTAACCCAAAGAAAAAATAATGTATCCTCCTTTGACCTCCCCTGTAGACAGCCTCCCCCGCGGTGCCGGACCTCTGGACCTGAACCACAGGAAGTAGGTGGGCGGTGTGTGGCTTCGCAGGGAGGTGGGTCGCCGGGTTGTGGGAGGGGAGGGGCTTCTACCGACGGCTGGCTGAGGTGTTGGGGTGGCGTGGGCTTCAGCAGGGCGATGGGGCGGGCGATGCCGCAGGGGGTGCGATGGGGTCGCGGGGTGTGGGGAATGGGGGCAGGGGGGCGATGGGGCGGGGGTTGGCGTCGTCGCAGGGGGGCGATGGGGTCGGGGGGGGGGGGGGGGGGGGACGGCGATGGGAGCAGGGGGCGGGGTGGGCGATGCCGCAGGGGGGCGATGGGGATGTGCGATGGGGTCGGGGGGAGGGGGGTGGCGGTGGGGGCAGGGGGCGATGGGGCGGGGTGGGCGACGGTGCAGGAGAGGCGTGTGGTGGTGGTGGTGGTGGGTTTACGCAGGGGGGTCGTTGGGGTCGAGGGCTTCAGGCTTCAACCGACGGGGAGGCTTCGCAGGGGTGGGGTCTTCGGGGGGAGGCGACGACTTGGGGGTGGGGCTTTAACCGGCAGGCGGAGGGACTTCGCAGGGGAGGTGGAGACAGTCGGAGGGGTTCCGACCGGCAGGCGGGGTCTCCTCATGGGTGGCTACAGGTCGCAGGGAAGGACGGGATTCAATCGGCGGGCGGGGGCTTCAACCGACAGGGGAGCTTTGCAGGGGAGGAGGTGGCACTCATAGTAAATTTGATAACTAAAATGGGTATTATGTAAACGAAGATAACGGAATACGGTTAGTTTTAATGGCTACATGGATGGTAGTTAACCAGAGGGTCTGTAGGGTAAAGGTTAACAAGTTTACGGGGTCGAGAGAGGAATTAGGATGTTTCAGAGGTCGTAGCGGTAATTGCAAAAGATTACAGGGTCTACCGAGTAAAAATCCCTTTTAATTTTATAATTTTTATTTTATTTTTATATTTCCAGATTTTTATATTATTAAATATATAAGAATATAAATATATAAATATAAATATATATATATATATCTATTACAATATAGGATAATACAATAATAAATATAGCTAAAAATAAGCAAAAATAACAGAATAAAATATTTCTGTGTTTCATATTTTCTACTATTTTTTTATTTTTGGGGGGAATTTAGTTAATTTTTTATATATTTTTAAAATCAAAAATATCCTAAAACATGGATTAATTAAATAGGCCGAATTGATTTGAATATTAAAAATATCAAAAAGAGCCAAAAAAATCTTCAAATCAATTTTAATATATAGCAAATAATATAAAGAAATTTAGAGGCAGAAACAAATATTTTTGGGATTTTTGGATTTTTTATATTTTTATAAAGGATTTTGGATATTTTTATGGTTTTCTTTTTCTATTTTAGAGGTTTTTTGTCCTGGAGTCCTAAAATACTATAATAGATATAATATATATTTTTTGGAATGTTTCAACACACTTTTATATTTTTTTTGGTATTTTATAATTCAAATAGGGATAAAAACGTGCTCTTTTGATTTTTAGAAAATAGGAAAACTCCTAAAATGAAAATATGCCGTGAAAGTAGATGCTAGCAGGCACTTAATCCTTTTTTTTAACTTTTGGAGCATAGATGATAATTTTAATAAATAGAAAATATCATTAAAAATACATGCACTCGAAAGGGCATAAATGCAAATAAAAAATAAGTAGCATGGTTTACATGCAACTATCCTAAATTTTTATAACTGCAATTGAAAGCTTAGATACTAAAAGGAAATAAAAAAACATGTAAGGGCTTCCTTGTAAAATGCTCAGCTCATGTGGGGAGCCAGTAAGCTGAGCTGGACCGGACTAAATGGTAAATCGAGGAAATCTTGAGGTCCCTTTTACAAATTTTACAAAGAATATTAAACGTGCAAACTATTTTATAGGACTAAATAAACAAAACAAAAAGGCGGGGAGCTACTTCTGCAATTTACCCCCTAAAGCGCCTCATCGAACGGTGGAAGGGCGCTCACCTATCCACATGTCAACAGCTCGACGGTCGATACCGCTTCAGCAATGGACGGATGTGGCTTGATACTGAGCAAGATCCAATGATCGTAGCTCCTCAAGATCGGACGATTGTGATCAAAATTGGAGCAATCAAAGGATCCAATGGCTACTGTTGTTCCTGAAGAACATGGAAGAATTGTACACCGGGGCTCCTTCAATCGCCTCCAATGCTTAGAATGATCCTCGAAGGTGTCCATTGTTGTTGGACGCTTCAGAAATGGTTGGGGCCCAATGGTTGAGTCCCAGCTACTCGGTGAAGTTCAACGCTCAAGGAGTCCTTCGAGCTGCTCAAAATCGACCACAACGGATCCTTAGCTTCCATGACCTGCAGAAAAATCTTACACAAGCAAAACAGGGTTACATGGGGGCTTCATTAGTGGAGATGGCTGAAAGATGGGGCACGGTGGAGGTGTTCCGCGAGGTGAAGGAAATGGAACACCCTAATTTTGATTCAGTGAAGATCAGGAGGATTGGAAGCGTGTGGGTCAAAGAGAAGCAGCATGGAAAGAAAATTTAAATGAGGGTGATTGTGGGTCTATAACAAGGCGAAAATGCAGTGGAGTGTTCGCCAGAGTGGAGCTCCAACGACTACGAGGGCTTGATTTTACACTAATACAAGCGATTAAAACTTAATCTAAGGGAAGGAAATAAAAGGTACAACTATGGTCTACCTAAAGAGCAAAGAAATCAAACCTCGAGTGGTTGGGAGCCACGATATGGAGCTCACGAGGGGGCACCACCGGAGATGGTGGAGATAACCTCTATGCCTCTCCTTGATCCAACCAAATTTTGGGTGAGCTTCCTGTCACGGAGCTCAAGCCCTGTGGCGCAAAAAGAAGGAGAGAAAGTGGGCAAAAAGAGATTCAAAAATTCAAGGAATAAGAGGGATGCTTATGTACAGGGATGACGACAAGGAGAGGTTCGAGGTGGCAGAGATCGAAGGAAGAAGACATGGTGCGGGAGATGTACTCGGAGAGAATCAAGGATGTATAGTGGTCAAGTCCTGTGAAGAAGGTACAAGCCTTAGAGAAGTGTATTAAGAGGGATAAATTGAGAAGGGGAGGAGTCGCGGCAAGTCTGACGGGTTTAGGGCCTGGGTCAGACAATTGAGCCAGGTCAATGGATGACGTGACCTGATTGGGCCATGCCATCCACAAAAGATAAATCCGAAAAGAATTCAAAAATAAATCAAAATAAATTTGTAAATGATTTTATTATTTTTTGTTACAACATGAAACATATTTATTATATAATTTAGTAATTTAATATGATTTTTATTTATTTTTATGGGTTTATTTATTACAAGTTAATTTTTAGGGTTCACTTATAGGTATATTTATCTATAATATGTGTATTTTATTTTTATTTTGTGTTTTATTTTATTTTTTATGTATATTATTTATATATTATAACTTTTTTATATACATAAATATATTTTTTTATTGATATGTACACTAAACTAAATAGGGGTGTATAAGATATAGGTATAACTATTGCATATTCATCTATGTATTTTGAATACTTATTTTACTTTAGTGTATTTTAAATGGTTTTATTTCATTCTACGTATATACATGTATCATAAATAATATTTACATAACTATAAAAATATAAACTTATGAAAATATAAAGAATAAATTAAATGAGTTTTTTATTCATGTATATTGTACAATAAGGGTCCAAAACATAAATTTTGCATCTTAACTCCAAATTAAATGAATCAACCTTCATTAAATAGCTAGCTAAAAGTGATATACGATTAAATGTGATTTTGATGCATTTTGATTCGTATGGAGAAGATATTGGTCGGGAAGTTTGGGTTTTGGTGTTTTATTTTGAGTATAAATGTATATTGTATATTACTTTTGTATGAAATAAATATTGTATTATTTTTTTGTATTTTTATCTACAACTTCCATGTACAAAGTTTCTTAATTTGATATATAAATAATAAAGAATAAAATATGTCCCAAAAATTAACTATTGTGAATAAAAAATGGGATTTATTAATGAATTTTGGCCCTTATCTCCCCAACTTTATTCATTGTCGACCAAATCAATTCTTGACTTGGTCTCGGGGTTTAGTGTCATAAAATACTTTTGGCATTTTATTCTTTTCTTTTCTTTATTATATAATTTTGGCATCAAAAATTGTATTTTATATACAATGAATAGAATAAATAATGAATGTTAATTTGTACAAAATAATGGTATTTACATGCATGTAGTTAGGATTTTTAAGGCCAAAATGATAGAATATGGTGATGAAATGGAGATTCATCACTTCCTATACTTGCCTTTGCTAGTTCCTAGCAAACACTTATGTAATAAGTGCAAAAAATAAAAATAAAGAAAAGAAAAGAAAAAGAAAGAATCTGGATTGATTTTAACTTTCAAACTTGTCTTCACAAAATCAAAGTTTGGAGCTCAAATCGGACTTTTGGACATTTAGGTTTTGTCAGAGCTTTATTGAGAAACGGATTTGAAACACAACAACCTTCGTGAATCACAAAACTCTACTCAAGTCTCCTTAATAACCAGGTCAAAATAAATCAACTCATATGCAAACCCTTATGACTGTGAATCTATCTTGGATAGTGTGCTTGATATGTAGCTCTCCTCGGCTAAAGAGGTAAAAGTCAGTCTTCTCCAACATGGTGATCATAATTCCCCAATCCAACAACTCTTTCCTTGATAAACGGGGTGGTCCCTTCTAAGTTCAAGTAGAACTATCTCAAGAAAAGGAGGTGGAGAGAAGAATGGACAGTAGCCAGTGTAGCTACCTATCCAAGGATGCTTGACCAGTGTAGCCAAGTCATCCGGCTGCAGGCTCACATGAATACGACATTAAAGCTCAGGCTTGCTTATTGACTATACAAATATGTACTCCAACAGAAATTTTATTTTCACTCAAGCATGTCCATTTTTTTGGAGTTTTTGATTTTTCCAATTTTTTTGAATACTATATACAACAACATACATAGGACTTTTCCCTCTTGAGATGGTAGACTATCCCTCTTTTGAAGTATTATTGCAACCCACAAGTTCTGTCTTTACACCTCTTTGCTACTGGATCCGGTTGGGGTACAATGGCCATAAATGGGTGACTTCTGATGTTTCCACCGGCTTGTATCTCATGCTAGTAAATCCAACCCTCTACTTCTTCTACTGAAGTGAGCAAAAAGTGCCAGGTGTGCAAGCTAGTTCATAGTCGACAACAGTCATGAATGTGTTTCGAAATACTCTACCTATGCAATCAAGATGACATTAAACCTAGTCTCATGATCTCAAAGAATTAAGTCTAGCACACCTGAAGTATCTCAATTCCAGTTCCTATAATGTTCCTTTGATTAAGTGGATTAAGGTCTATCCAACTACAATCTTCAGATTTTACATAGACTAGTTCAGTTATCAATCTCAATCCGAAAAATACAAATGCTATGTACAATGCAGAAAATATTTTGTGATGCAATATTTAATTTTGAATTTTATGGATTTTTTATTTTGCAAATTTTCATAGATTTTTGAAAAACAAAAGAATTTTTACCAACACTTACAATATTTTCGAAAATTATTTTGCAAGGATTTTTCAAATAGTATCAAAAGATTTTTTTTCAAAATACTTTTGCAACCCATTTTTCAAAGTATTTGCAAATAGATTTTTAAAATATTTTATTTCACACAAAGAAAAGAAAATTTTAGCAACCAAAATATTTCTACAAAGGTTGAAAATATTTTACAAAACATTTTTCAAATGATTTTCAAAAGATTTTTTAAAAATATTTTCAAGTCATTTTTCAAACATTTTACAACAGTATTTTCTACTTGATTTATTAGTCAGTATATAAATAATTTAATGAATTTTATACAAGTATGTAAATTAATTGTATTTTAGCCATACTTATTGAAAATATGAAAGTGTGAGTTATGGATAAAGTATATACAAAGTATATACGACCCCCATATACTTAGTTTGAGTTATGTCCTCATAGATCAGAGAGAAAAGAGAAGACATAACTCGTAATGAGTATTGAAGAGCCTAAAGAATAAGGAATAAGGAATGAATGAAAGAATAAAGTAATGAGAAGTTGACCGTCCCCTCTACATTTAGGAGTAAGACTATATTCTACATGCAAGAAGGGTCGAGGGTGGGAATGAAAAATTCACAACTCAGTATGTCTCACCCTATACTTAGGGTAAGATATCCCTAAGTATAGACAATAATGTCAACATGAGAGGAGACAGGTGAGGGGATCAATAAAAAACAAATAAAAAGAAACTACGGTGGGAGAATGTATGCATCACTCCCCCTATACTTAGGGTAAAAGAACTCTAAGTGTAGGCAACAACAAGAGTGATGAAATAGAGCGAAGAAAGAAGACTTGACTCGTCTATCCCCCTATACTTAGGACAAAATACATCCTAAGCAAGTCAAACACACGGAATGAGGTGGATGAGCAAAAGCGGAAGATGGAAGGAAATGAAAGCGAATATACAAAGTGGATGTACAAAGATCAAGAAGGTAGAAAGTAGACCTTCTTATGTGATCGCTGAGGAATGGATTTTAAAAGATGCAGGCCGATATCGGGGTCATCAATAGATACAGACCGATCAGGATCGACCTGATGATGATCCTTAGCAATCCCAAAGTGAAAAGTAGTGTGGTCAGGTTCGGCCTTAGAAGTCTCACATATGTCAAAATGAAAACGAATGAACTCGTCCATGGAAGTAGTAAGGTCAAGTCTGTCATGTGAGGTTTCTACTAAGTATGCCCTCCGCTCTAAGGTGTCTATAGATTAAATACCTCAGATTTCATCAACACATCGTCATATACCAGAATGGGGAACTCCAAGGCATGTGCTTTCCGAGTCTTCCACACTAAAGTAGAATCCTCAGGTCTTAGAATCATCCATAAAAAAGCAAACATCTATGATATCAGCATCAAGGTCAAAGTCCTCGTAGAAAGATAACACATGTACACTCTCATTAGAAGCAGGTCTCTGGTTCGTGGTAGGTGCAGTAATCAACACAAGAATTTCGTTGGCAGAACGAAAGTGAATCTCTCTAGATCCATAATCTATAATGACTCTTACAAAGGCGAGAAAGGGTCGTCCCAGGATGATCGGAGCATGCTCCACAGGGATGGAGGTCTCCATGGGCAGTACGACAAAATCAAATGTGAAACTCATGCCCTGAATCTGGATGATGACATTTTCTAGAATACCCTTCAGCCTCTTTATTGATCCATCAACGAACTGGCAAATCATCATGGTCTTCTTGAGAGGCCCTAGATGAAGAGATTGTACCAGTGAGAAGGGTAATATATTAATCGAAACATCACCATCAAGCAGAGTGTGATCGTATGTATGGTCGAAAATGGTGCATCTCACGAGAGGTGTAATGGTTTCCCTTTCCTAGTGGATGGACGGTGGGTTATGGCGTGGGCAGTGGTCATAGTCAAAAAGTGTCGCCCAGATCTGCTTCTTCGCTTTCTCTTTTTTGGTTTAGGAGAAGATAATTGGGTCATGTCCTGGCGAAGTGGGGACTCAATAATCCTGTGAATAGCTACCACAACTTCAGGTTCAGCCAATATTTTTTATAAATTTTGGATCTCCTCTATACAAGAAAGGAGATCAGAATCATCATCTACACAAGGATGACAAAGAACATTCTGTACAATGTAATCTTTGGGGTCAAAGGTGGAAACTGGAGTGAGTGTGTATGTGGGCATGTAGTATGTCTAAGGTACCCTCTCCTCACAAACTGGCTCGAAAATGTGTCTCCCATATTCTTTTTGGATTTTTAGGGTTTTTTTTCATTTTTTTTATATTTTGGACGATTGCATACTCTCATGGGTATCCTCAAATGAATACATATATCAGATGGTGAAGCGGGATTATGGCTCTTATTGAGGTTAGTGACGTCGTATATCCTCTGGTTCATCTACTCCACTAACCGGGTCATGTACTCAAGAGTCGACTCCATGAGAGGTGACTCCGACAGCTCATGTGGGTGAGATGGTGGGAAATGTGAGGGAGGTAAAGGGTGAAAATCTAGGGCTTGATATTGTTGCTGAGGCAGATATGTACAAAAGAAAAATTAGGAGCAAAATCCTCTTGGTAAAATGGAGGTGGACCGGCTGGAGGGTACGAGTAATCCGCAAAGTCTAGATAATAATTGCTCCAGTCGACCATCTTCAAAACAAAAGAAAGGGATCGAGAGAGCACGATGGTCAAATCAAGATATGTATGAAAAAGGCATAAATGCACAGATTAGATCTAGTATGCACATAAACAATCACAAAACAAATATACGCGAAACAAACCCATCAATTAACCTACTCAACATAATGATGATCGTAAAAGCTCAGTCTTCTTATCTTTTCAAATTATAGAGTAGGGTGATGAATACAAAGTTGCACAAACACTTAGGCATGTCTGGGATTGGGGCACTAATGCTTAGTGTGTACGTGGTAAATTAAATGCGAATACAATGAGGGGGTTACTCTCCCCAAAATAAGATCTTTTTGGTTTTATGGTCGACTAAACTTAGCAGTTTCAATTTTATTGGTTATCACTTTTTTAGGATTTTTGATATAAATGCACGAGCCTAACAAGGATTCAATTCCTTTTAGATCCTAGGTTGTTAAAATCAGAGGGAGAGAGTCGGAAAAGCAACGTGAGGAGAAATCAGTGATGAATGCTAAGTAGAAATGCTCAACTTGCCTGCAACTCTCTTCATGCAGGGATGCTAGGAGAATTGAAACATACACTATATGCAATGCAACTGATGATCGTCCTATAAACATGAATTGCTATTGACGTGAAGCATAAAAATCGAATATCTAGAAAAGAAACGTAAGTCTCGTCTTGAAAACCTCTCGGTGCCCACCATAGTGGATCCTGCGAGCGTTGTATGAGTTTTCTCATAGTGTGCGGTTTCAAGTCCAAATAATCAACTACTTAATTTGACTAAGTCCAAAAGCGATCTATAGATACATGCAATTATATTAGGGTTTGGATCTTAATATATTGACAAGAAATCCTACAATACGGCTCAATTACACAAAACAAAAAAAATAAAGTGAAAAAAACTCAAAGCGTGTGAAACAAAGAAAAATAAAAGGTGGAAAACTGCGACAAAACCGACAAAACCCCCGAGTGAATAATCACTCGAGCATTGGAACTTGTAAAGTAGTAGTGTCCTGAGAGTCTTGAATTATTACAACTATAAGTCTCTCTCTCACTTATATTAAAAATAAAAATAAAATCATATTATCTTCAAAATTTCCTCCAAGTCCTCCTTTGTCTCTCTCTCTCTCCCCTATCAGCTAGGTCAGAAAGGCGACTCTAGTTCATATGGGTGCACCGAATCTCCTAAGAAATCTGTCATCGATCCGCGGTCCCTCGCAACAAAGTCAAAAAAGAAAGATGGTTAGACAACTCAAAACAAATATCAAATAAAAATGCAAATAAATGAAAAGTATAGACAAAAAAGAAGAAACAAATAACAAGGCAATCTACGTTGTGTCGCTCTCCAGCAACGGTGCCATTTGAAAAGCCGAAAATTCTACAGGTCTTGTGTTCCACACAATGTGGGTACACAGTCAATGAAGAGACTGATGAGAACCCCAGACTAATTCAACAATTAACCCACAAATGAATATAAAGCAACACAAAATAAATTGTGGAGTTAAAATTTATTATAACTCTACAAATGATTTGTATATGTGCAAGTATGTGTAGAGTGACAAACATAGAGAGCAAACGTGATAGATTGGGAAAATGAATTCCAAAATGTGTCCTCTTCTTCTTATCTATTTATTCTCTTTTCGGTGTGGGTTTTGTATTTATATTTTTATGGATTTTTGTTTATATATATATATATATTATTTTTTTATTTTATAAATTTTATTTTTTTATATTTTATATTTTTATATTTTTTAATATATAAATACATAAATAAATATATAATTATATACACATCCTGGCATATAGGTTAATATCAAAAGATAGCATGAGAACGTGTTCACATGCTGGCTACAGTTTTGCTGACATTCAGATTTCTTGAAGCCTTTATTGACTTTATCCCAACCTATAGTATCATTAGATCAGGTCTAGACTCAAATCTCCAGTTCCAGTCCTCATGTGATATCTTAACTCATCTCATCATTCATGCAGTTGTGAAAGTGATGTGCCGATCATATTATTAGAAGGTAGAGATTGAGAGTGCAATACAACGCTCGCATCTTTCAAACTAGGGAAATGTGGATTATTAAGTCTCAAACTCTAATGACTAAGGTCAGTTAACTCACACTCTCAAGATCTCAAAAAACAAGTGTACTCGAATCCTTAAACCACCTACCTCCATCGTGCTCCACCTCCCCAAATTCATTGCACTATGCCCTTCGTTCGATACACATTCTCTCTCCATCCTCGTTTACATACTTTGACGATCACATCTACAGGCATCCATTGTCTGATTGTTCCAACCGCGACATACAACTCCTGTACTTTGCCAACCATCATCATTCCAACTATCACCAGCCTCCAGCCTCTTCCTTTCTCTCCATCCTTCTCCTCTCTCATGACCGACAATCCTTGTATTCCATCCACCACCCATCGATCCCATGTTATGCCCTTCATCACCAATGTACGAATAATCGCCCTCCACCACCACCCTTGCCCTTCGCTCTTCAACTTTGCTTCCACTCAGTGTCCATCGCCTATCGCTATAAGCATGCATGCGACCATTGATCATCCACACATATGCCTCCACCTTGCCAGCTCCCTCTATCTATGCCTCGACCTATCTACAACCTATCGCCAACGCGACATGCCCACCACCGATCACCATAATCCAGAGACCATTGATCATCGTCAAATGTACTTCCACCTCGCCAGCTTCTTCTGTCTCCACCTCGACCTTCGCCTCGGTCTCTTCTTCAATGCCCTCCTCTATCGCCACTGCCTCCAAGCCCCACCATCGCTGAGAAGTTGATTAAGAGGTTCGGGTTTTCGAGCATGGAGAAGAGGACAAGTGACGGTTGTTTTTGTTCTTATATGGGTTTTTAGGGCACAAAATAAGAAAAGTAGCATATGTCACGCTCCTAGCAAGGGCACCTGGGGCATGGGTTGCACGCTAATTCCAAACTATCTGGGGGTGACACTGCTAAATATCCATCACGTGAGGGCCACGTGATATGCTATGGATACAATTCAAGAATATTTGCTCTTACACCCCTATAACGTGCAATCTTTTGCATAATTTCAAGATCATTTTATAATTTTTCCTTTATAAAGACTATGGTGATAGTTTTGTCCATCGCCACTAATTTCCATCATCATAAAGCTGTCGCTACATGCCTTTTTCCTTGTAGTGTCGCTACATCCAGTTATCTACATATAGTGAGGTAAACAATATGTCATCACAAGAATTTCTAAATAGAGAAAAAATCTTATGTTGAAGTATTCTTCTCCTCATTAAATACAGAGGGGATCGGAAAGAGAGCAGTTGACATATTGAGAGAGAGATGGACGTCGACTGGAGGTGAGTCGATTTGTTAGTTTGGGGTGATGAATAAGTGCTGATAGGTACAGTAAGATCATTTCTAATTTTCAGGAAGATCTAAAGATAATCATATATCAATAATTTTGAAATGCATTAGTATGAATGTGCATCTGAAGTTGACAGAGAGGTGATCTCATGTGGATATCTATAATAATCGGATTAAGACGAAATTTGAAAACTATGCATAAACCCTCACATCTGCACTACTCTCGAGAGAATGCTACCGAGTCAACTCGACTTTTCCGTTAATATCACATACATGTGGAGCCAAAACACTTGTGAGTAACATTCATCTTTTGGAATAGGGATGTCAATTTAGGTCTACCTGTTGGGTATCCGACACGAACTCGTCTCATTTAAAGATCCGAAACCCATCCCATTTACTTTTGGATGGGTTTGGGTTTTGTATTGACAACCCATGTGGGTATGGGTATGGGTCTGGGGTACCAAATCCGAATAATATATATAAAAAGATATATGTTTGCATTTTAATCAAACTAGCCCCAAATCCATTTCATATCTAATATGTATCGATTTACATGTACAAATATCCAACTCAATTTTCTCCTCCCCGTCTATTTATTCATATTCAACTAACTTTTTGTATCTTTAATAAATAAAAACTATCAACACAAAAGAATTAAACACTTAACATATAAAACATTTAATATTCTCTATATATTACACATTTTTATGAATCACCACATTACACGATCTCACTCTATTTCGTCTATCTATGAAAATCTTATATACATTTATAAACAACTTAAGATTTACCATGCCGAAGATATGGGTACCCATTGGGTACACGGGTATCCGAAGGGTAGATGGGTACCTGCTAGAAATTACCCGTTTAATAAATGGACGGGTGTGGGTAGTGATTATAAATGAGTAAGGGTTTGAGAATAGTAATACCCACATCAAACCCGACCCGCTGACATCCCTATTCTGGACCTTATATGTGTAGTCCAACTTCGCCCTTGCACATATAGCGGAGACAAAAAGAGAAAGAGAGAGAGAGAGAGAGAGAGAGAGATGGGTGTGCCTCAGGTGTGGTTGCTGCTTCTCTTCGCCCTCCTACTACAAACGGCGACGATGGAGGGAGCACAAGCTGAAGAACGCACTACAGCAAAAAGGTCTTCTAACGACTAAACTATAGCGACGGATCAATGACTTGTGACGATAGAAACTGGCTACAGTGACATCCAATCGGTCGACATAGATCAATCGCCAAAAAAACTCATCGACACAAGCTTTAACGACGGCAATCGGTAGGCACAACTTTTGCGACGAGTATTCCATCTTCACAGACCTTCAAAAGTTTGACTTTGTGGCGACTGAATGTTCCGTCGTGACAAATCATAAAGTTATTGTGGCGGCTGAATTCCGTTGCCCAAATATGTAATAAAAATCAAATCAACCGTTCTTAATTATATGATACATTCTTTTTTAGAGTCTATTTTATGGCAATATAATATTTCTTTTTTACTAATAAGCTAGATATTACGAGATTTATTGATCCATTTTTATGGATAAACTAAAAAAATAAACAAAGACCCTTTAAAGGTATATATCAAATTCAAAGAGAGGATCGAAGTCAGATAGAAGTTGCTACATGCATGCAAGATCTTAGCACAACAGAACTTGACACTACAAGGAAAACAAGTTGTGGCTCCAGAACTATGGCCACGGATATGGGGTTTGTGGCCACAGAATTGAGCTCTGGCCACGGCACGTCGTGGCTAGTAGCCGTAGTTATAAGTCTCGTCGCGAGAGTTCTCTAGCCACGGATGTGCCGTGGCCACTACAAGTGGCCACGGAACTTATCGTGGCCACAACTCTTATATGAAGACTTTGGCCACGGATTGTGGCTACGAGAAACTAGTGGCTACGGAATTATCGTGGCCACAAGTTTCCGTAGCCACATTCCGTGGGCACAACTCATTTTTCTTGTAGTGTGAATGATCTTATATGCTTGACCCAAATGAGTCATCGTTGAGACAAGCATCGACATCAAGGACCATTCGGTTTATCACATTACAAGAAAAACAAGTTGTGGCTACAGAACTATACTCACGGATATGAGGTTTGTGGCCACAGAATTGGGCTTTGGCCACGACACGTCGTGGCCAATAGCCGTAGCTACAAGTCTCGTAGCGAGAGTTCTCTAGCCACGAATATACCGTGACCACTACAAGTGACCACAAAATTTATCGTGGCAACAATTCTTGTATGAAGACTTTGGTCATGGATTGTAGCTACGAGAAACTATTGGCCATGGAATTATCGAGGCCACAAGTTTCCGTAGCCACATTCCGTGGCCACAACCCATTTTTCTTGTAGTGCCTCATGAGCTGGCAGTGAGCACTGAGATGATGGTGAAAATCATATATAGCAGCTTCAACACCATGCACATATTACGTTGTATCCTACGTTGGAGAATCGGATCCTTGCTGCATTACTTCACAAAGCTCCATGTCTCCAACCTGCATGACAATATCAGGAGGCCACAATCTTAATATCTGATTCATTTCAGCTTTATTCAAAAATAACATCTCCTCAAAGAAAATCATCGCGGATTGGATGAAAACAAACAGTTTTTTTACTCAGTTAGAAATAAAACACAACATGTAGAAGTATATTGACAAAGAGTTATTCCATATTTGCTGTGAGTTTTGGAAAAGAAGAGGTTCCTACATATACCCCCTCTCCTTCAAGCTTTTCATGATGAAGTCATCATTCCCGTGCAATATTACCAGAAAGACATTGTGCATGATTATGATATCAATATGTAGTGTATGCAATTTGGTAGAACATTGAAGCAACGCAGGGTTGCGCAATTATACTTATGGAGGGAAACATAATGGTTGAGTTTATTGTATGAGGAGGCTTGAGAAAGTAGTCAAATATTACTTGATAATGGAGAGGTCCTTGTGGGATTGATGTCCATAGAACGACCATATCTGTAAAACATAGAGCACCTTCAAATACATGGTAATTAAAGAAAGTATTATTTACGCCAAGAAATGAGAGAACTGCCAACGAACACTGCAAATCTCGAAGTCGATTTTCTATCCTTAGGACAACCTATATAGTCTGCATCAGCATATGCGGATACATAGAGAGTTTCTCCTTTCTTGAAAAGTAGTCCTGCGTCTGGAGGCGATTTTAGATATCTCAATATCATGTATATAGCATCCATATGTACTTGTCGAGGCTGCTCCATGAACTGACTCACTCGATTCATTGCAAAGACGATATCCGATCTGGTGATTGTAACATAAAGGAGTTTTCCCACCATCTCTCGTTATCTTTTCTTATCGACTTCATATGTATCATCAGCATATAGCTTCATGCTAGGATCCATAGGAGTAGTAGAAGGTCGACACCCAAGCATGCTCGTCTCTGCAAGCATGTCTGTAACATACTTTCTTTGGGTCATCACAAGACCCTGTGCATTTCTAGAAAATTCCAACCCTAAGAAATACCTTAGGGTACCCAGGTCCTTAGTCACAGATTGACTGCCCAGAAATTCTTTTGCCATCTTGATTCCCTGCTCATCATCTCCCGTAACAACTATATCATCAACATAAACCATGATAGCAACTGTACCTCTAGGTGTTCTCTGCACGAATAAAGAATGATCTGCATTTGACCTCTCGAACCCATGTCGTTCAATTAGATCTGAAAGCTATTGGAACTATGCCCTCGGACTTTGTTTAAGGCATATATTGCCTTATGGACTATGGAGTCTACAGACCTGTTGACACTCCCCCTCAGCAGCAAACCCCGGAGGCTGCTGCATATAGACCTCCTCCTGTAGATCTCCATACAAAAATACATTTTTAACATCAAGTTGAAATAAGGGCCAGTCACATACCATAGCAACTGAAAGGAGAACACGTAAAGTGGAGTGTCGAACAACCGGAGAGAATGTGTCCATGTAATCAACTCCATAGGTTTGTGTAAAACTACGTGCCACCAACCTTGCTTTGTAACGATCAAGGCTCACATCTGCATGGTGTTTAACAGTAAACACCCATTTGCAACTGACGATAGACGCTCCAGGAGGAGGAGAAACCAGACTCCATGTTCCACGGGATTGCAAAGCAACCATTTCCTCTTCCATAGAAAGACGCCATCTTCTATCTCTCAATGTGTCCTAGTAAGTCCGTGGAATTCCCACGGCAGATAGAGCAACTGCAAATCTCTGAAAATTGCATGTAAGACGATGAAAGGAAACCTGAGAAGCAAGTGGGTAGGATACACAAGTACGCCTATGCTTTCTAATGGCAATGGGTACATCCAGGTTCTCGGGAACCTCATCCTGCACTGATCCTTATATAAAAACATCTCCAGACCCATCGTTAGAAACCTTATTATCAGAACAAACTTGGGGCATGCTAGTGAAGGATATTGAGTATCCTCAAGCGCATCACGGAAGCGTGTCGATCGCATCGTATGCAATCGGAGCAACTAGTCGTACTAGATGCTAGATGCAGCGGAAATTAAAATTTTTAACTTTAAAGATGAAACCACATGATCACGAGAACACTTCTCGGATCGTTTCATCAAACCATAAAGTACAAGGAATACCTCTTGAAGCGTGGTTGTGATCGCGAGATCCCAAAGTAGAGATCCTCCTATCTTAAGTCCGACCCACGGAGAATGCGCTTGCGGGCACGATGATGAGTCGCGTCCTTCCCGCAATCCTTTGACGAAGATCCAAGCGTCGAGGCGTAGCAAAAATGATCTCCTTCCTAATACACAAAGTGGACGGCCACTTGAATATTAGGGAGACCCCACGAGAATGAGAGAGAGAGAGAGAGAGAGTAGAGTTCTTCAACTCAAGAATGTTGTTATTGTAACTTGGAAAGGCTACCCTAGCCCTCCTTTTATACTAGTTTAGGATCCAATGGATCTCAATCCATGGGACACATGGATCCAAGGGCTATGCTTGGTCCATGCTAAATCAATGGCTATGATTGTTGTTGGTTAAAACCAACAACATTAATTTAAATTAAAAAATGTTGCAACATTATCAACATAATTTAATTTAACATTAAGTAATTAAGAGATAATGTGATAAATAAAAATGGAGTCAACCAACCTCCCTAAAATTGAGGGGCGTCACCCATGAACAATTCATGGGTGACGCCACCTATGGAGGGTGGTCAATTTTGGCTCCTTTTTATTTATCTTATTATTCCTTAATTAATTTTGTATTCACAAAAATATTCACCAAATTAATTCCCAATTAATTTGTGAATATTTCAATCATGCCATTGAATATTATGTGAATCATATTCACAACCTAAACTAATTAGTAAATTGCATTTCCAATTAATTAATAAATGTGCATCCAATCCACATTATTAATTAACAAATGCTATTTACATAAATTCTCTCTCTTATATATGTATATTATAAATCATATTTATAACACACATATATCATGGATAGTGTTATCCACATTCTCTTAATCCTTGATAATTAAATCCCATTTAATTATCTTAGATAATCATTTTCACAATATGAATCATATTCATATTTAAGCTTGATAATTAAATCTCATTTTTCATCAAGTCCTTGCTTGGATATTTCATCAAAAGAATTATTCTTGAACCCTTTCAAGAATAATGTGCTCTTTCCGCAGATACTTGGAGATAAGGACAGGGCGATTGTATTGTTCCACGTATAGTGACTTGGATATTGAGATCTTATCTCAAATCCAGATCTTACGAACCTCCCACAGATGCTTGATTAAATCAAGACCGCAAATCCAATCTTCTCATTGAATCTGAATCTCATTCAGATCAATGTCCAGCACTTGGACTAAGATCGGATTGCTTCTCTACTTGGAGGAGTCACTAAAATCCAGACCTGTTTCATCACTCCCTCGGAATGGAAGCGTCATGGATATACAATCGTTTATGATCACATCACCCTTCAGGTATTCCCAATACATGTACATCCTGCATACTGGAAGACCCATGGTCAACCCGAAGATCAAGATCTATTTTACACTGTCTTCTTCAGGGTTTGATCACCAAGTTTCTCATTTGATCATTGGGATTTGCTATCGATCATATACTTTCCAAAAGCATATATCATACCTAGGTCTTGATCATATACTTTCCAAAAGTATATATCAAACCTACAAATTCAGTCAAGCTTCCAAAGCAAGACGACCGTGCACGGAATTTGATTCTTCCCAATATCTCATGAGTGAGCTCATGTCTTCTGGTTGAGTAGTGAACCTGTATGATCCCTTTGAGAGATCGTATTACTCATATGCCCTTATATGCACACCAGCTCGCCGGTGTATAGACCTTGGTTAGGTCATCAACCTATTGGTCTGCCAAATATACATACTCAGACATATAACAATACATCTGTCTCCGGTCAGAGGATGCGTGCCTATGCTGTGACAGCATTCAACATAGGACTTTGGTTATCTCGATCTCGTTAAGTCAACTCTTTGACCTAACTAATCTGACACCTTCGAATCTCTATTCCTATGCAGAGGACCTGCATCAAGAGGTCGGTCAGATATTAGCCTATGTGAGAAAAGGATTGACATCTCCTACTCAGGCTGGAGATCACATCTTAACAATCATTTGACGGTGCTTGATGAGTCCTCAATCTAACCCTTTAGATATTCATCCAAGCACCAGCCTCTATGATTCAATAATTGAATCAACAGCTGTATGATCATTAAGATAGCCATGGTACATAACCCTAATTGTACTAAGGGACCTATTATGCAAATTATGTATTCTTCATTTCAGATCAGGGAATGATATGTGCAATAACATTTATTGCATAATGGCTCGCCGTGGGCTCATATGTCCAACAATCTCCCACTAGCCCAAAGAGCCATTAATGGGCTAATCATTTAAACCCACACTCATGTGACAATCATAAGCTATTTAGAAATAGCTAGGTAAGTTGATCAGTCACTCTGTTCCCAAAAGATTATGCCAAGTCCTTTTACGGCACTTGCATATCCCTAGGTAACAGTGCTCGCATCCAATGCGAATGTTGCATCTAATGCAACCAATACTCAATCTAGTCAAAGCTGTTATAGTGTCCTTGACACTATTGCTCAATAACTATTATAACCAGTATTTCCAAAATCCTTATCAGAATACCCTTATTCCGGGATATCACTATCTCTCAAGGTATCCACAGTTAAGACCTTTTAGATCTCTATCTATAAAGTCTTAAGCTTTTGAAGATATGACTTTGAGATCACTATCTCAAAAGCCTTGTCATCTTTGAAGATATCGTTATTACTGCAATCAAGTGTTTTCTCTCAATAGTAGGATTAGCAACACTTTGCTACTCCCACTGAATGGCAGATATCTGGCTTTTATACACATTTAGCATACACTTAGCTTCTCGTAACTGATGCAGAGGTGCAAGCAGTTCTAGCATTCACTTCCTCAATTCTTTGAGGTGCTATCCCTTTAGATAGGTCAGTACCAAATCTCAAGGGAAGGAAGCCTTTCTTGGAATTTCCAAGAATGGAATACGTCCAAGGTGTACTACAAATGTGACAGTCCCAATATCCTCTTTTCTTTGCTTCTGAACAACTTCAGAACTAAGATCCAAGAGGCATCTTTGAGATCATATCTCAAGGTATGGAATAGCCAGTCTATAAAACACTTATTATCAGCCTTATATCATTCCAAATGATTAGGATATTATCTACATTTAGCACGATGAACACAATGGCACTCCCACTAAGCTTCACATGGTACATCAAGGTTCTATTTGAAATCATAACATTTATAATTTCATCAAATCTTATATTCCAACTACAAGAAGCTTATTTGAGTCCATAGATGGAGTTCTTTAGCTTTCACACCTTACTTTCCCCAATCATGAAGCCCTGGGGCTACTTCATGTGAATATCCTCAGAGAGGTATTCTTAGAGGAATGCAATCTTGACTTACATCTTGAAGATGCAACAGTCAAGTTGTGCAGCTAGGATTAGCAATATTCTGATGATTTCAAGCATGGTTTCCAAAGAGCAAGTCTCATTGCAAGCAATGTCTTCTCTTACGGTGTGCAGCTCATGGCTACGAACCGAGCTCTGAAGGTCTCTACCTTATCAGGTTCCTCTTCTCTTGAAGATCCATTTACACCTTAATGGGTCTAACCCTTATAGGTGGATCCTCGAGGGTCCATATACAACACTTGTATATGAAGTCTACTTTAGGCTTTATTGCTAATATCCATCTTTCCATGTCATGATCCTCAGAAGCTTCGTCACATGAAGTCCGATCATTGTCAGACTTAACTGACACATGGAATACATCTTCAAACTCATTTGAAGAGGTATTAGTGCTTCATCTTTAATTATCCTTTTAGTTTCCGATTTCAGGAGCCTCATCATCTTCTCAAGATCAAATGAGTTCCTACACTTCATTCTTGATTCTCAAGAGAGTCATCCTCCAAGAATCACATTCTCAGAGATGAGATCTTCTAAGAATCTCAAGGTCATAAAGTAGGTATCCAATACCATCCTTTATTTTCCTAATGAAGTAGCACTCTCTAGTGCTTAATTCCAGCTTACTTGCATGGAATCTTATTAAGGATATATAGTGTAGTCTCTACTACATATATATACCTGGAAACTAAGAGGAAATTATGCTAAAAAATTTATCATTGACCAAATCATGTCACACATGATCCAATTGTATCTCCATACAACTCCATTGAGTTTAGGTGTATTAGGAGGATTGAGATAGAAATGATATTCATATCTCCATAAGGTATTCCTTGAATTTTATCTAGAAGGTACAAGCTACCAAGGTTAGATCAAATTCATTTCATCTTTCTCCAAACTTTGATTCTAAACCAAAATTGTGAAATCTTTGAACATTTCAAAGGTTTCTCAGGTGAAGAGAAGAAATCTCATATCATGCATAATCATCAATAGATATCACATATCCATAATGTTTACTATGATATAGAGGATCTTCATACATCAATATGTATGAGATCTTGAATACCTCGACATCTAACACCATTCCCAGAGAAGGGTGTATTGGACATTTTACTTTGAATACAATATTCATAAGTATGTAAGATTTGAAATTTTAGATATTCTAAAGTTTCATATCTTACTAGTCTATTGATCACATCAGCAGACATATGTCCAAGACTTGATGCCAGATCATTGTCAAATGATCTTCATCCTCCTATTGATCTTATAAGGTTTGATTTTCAGTATTAGAAATCTTAATGAACCATTCATTAATTTTCTAATTTTGTGGAGTCCACTAGATGTTAGATTACTATCTGAAATACTTCCATCATAACTCTTTATGATAGTTCTATCTCAGAATTCATGTTTATTTCCAACATTTAGAAACAAACAATGAGGGTATTCTAATATCTAGGTCATAGAGACATTCTCTAAGACTAAGGGCTCTCCCACTGAGAATATGGAGTCCATCTATCCAATAGAGATTGTCGCAACAATTGCACCAATATCCATGTTGATGACTATTAAACCTTAAGATCAAATTTCTAATCTTCTAATATATATATGCAACCAATTGCAAATGTCATTAGAAGATTGGGATACAATTGTCAGACTTTATCTTATGAAATAATAAAGTCAGAGTCAATGATTATATGTAGATTATTCTGATGCTCTACCTGAGTCATTCACTAAGGATTTTAGATAGACTTGATAGTCATACTATCAACACATCAACTTATTGCAGTATTGGCATTCATCCAACTCTTTGGATGTCATATGGAAGTCACAGAAGTAGGTCAACTCTTTGACTTTCCTTCTTACTCGGGTCCGACCCATGCTTCCACTGCGCTCTCTTCATCTATAAACAACCATTGTTCAAGATGAAGAATCTCTTATGTTAAATTCAAAAAGAATTCAATGTAAGAGCATTTCAACATTTATACATGCTTCATTAAATTCATACAATATGAATATCCTGAAGCTTCATGAATGACTTGAGTATAGATAGCAGAATGATGACACTCATCATATCTACATACATCTTAACTCTTAGAGACTTAGGTTTAGGTAGGTATTCAAACATTTTGAATACATCATCTCTTTCGAGCTACCATTCTACATAATGCAGAGAACCATGTCATTCAAGATTAAATGTCTCGAGCACATATGTATGCCAAAATATCTTCTTTTATTTTGTAAGGATTATTTGACAATTACGATCACCATTGACATGTGACTTCTAAAGTACACTCGATGAAAGATCAAGAACATAGAGACATACAAACCCTAAGGTAATGTCTTATTGTCTTAGTTAATTGTCATTACTCATTATGTTGAGGAAACTTGCACATTGCAACCACATACATTATGTGTTCAATTGCAAGTACAATATCTGGATCATGAGTCCAATCCAAGATATTTTACTGGTTATCATTGAGTATAACATTGAGTGGGTTTAATGAAGGATTATCTGAAATAAGAAATTTGCATAAGTGTATATATATTATATATACATGTTTTACTTTGATTTAGGAATTTTTATGTCAAAGTTGTCTTGCCTTGTCAACACTGAAAGTTCATTCCCTTAATCACTTTCAATGTAAGAGATATTCTTACCATTATATCTCTAGCAAGATCTGTGATCTCCTTTCCTATCTTTGTCGCATCCCAATAATATGAGAACTTACGACTCCGATAAAAAGAAGCGGGAACTCATTCCGCCTTGCAAGTCCAACTTGCATCTCCCAATTCGGTCTTTAACACCCGGGCCCACCACCCCTAAGGCAATGTTGACCCGTCATTAATTGAACCAACCGTCAACAGGCTTAATATTCGATATACGCAATCCAATATCGCCCCAATAATATGAGGACCCGATATTGGGGTGATGAATACCCATTCATCACTCTTTATTCTTCTATTTTAGCTACAAAAACCTTTGCAAATACATGTAGATATGTGTAAATACAAATAAATACCAAAAGCATGCATTGTGTAAAAACCTATAATTAGCATGTTTTTGTGCAAAAATAAAAAGAATAAAGAGCAAAAAGAAAAAGAGGGAAATATTTAGAATAAATATTGAGCAACCTAACCCAAGGGAGGGCTCAGCATGGGCCTGACCGCATAAAAGCCAAAGTAGAGGGAGATAGGAGCTCATGTGTTTATATTTGTAAATAAATAAAACTTTATATTTTCCTCACCCAAAAATATGCTTGTACATATTGTGTATATTTTATTAAAAACAAAATAAAAAGATAAAAATCAAAAATTCCAAAAATACCCTTTCACCATGTGCATAAACCACACCACTGTATTTATTTAACCTTGTAAATAAATTCAATTATTTTCAAAACTTTTTGTAAATATTCTATTTTATATATTGTAAATATATAAAATAACAAGAAACAAAACAAAAATCAAATAAAAATTACAAAATTGAAAATACAAAAATACATTGTATATATACCATGTGTATAAATGTATTCAGCCATTTATTTCACCCTTGTATATAAGTGATAAAAATAAAATAAAAATATTCTTTTATTCCTCATTTTATCTTGTAAATAAATAAAATACGAAATGAGCATAAAAACACATAAAAATAACAAATAAGAAATCAAAAATAAAAATCCATGTAGTGTACATATACCTATATATATATAGCTACTCTATTTTTATTTCCAAAAATTAATTAAAAATCACCAAAAAATAGAAAAAAATAAAAGAAAAATATTTTATGTTTTGAGTTTTCCTTAATTCGGCCTATTTCTACCCTAAAATAAATAAACAAAAACCCAGCACACGTGGCCGCTCCTGATTGGTCCACGGGGGACTGTTGACCCCGGTCAACTCCCCCGCGGACTCCTTCCTATTCTGGACGACGCGCGCCACCCCGCCTTCTCCGATTTTCCCACGCGACTCCAGGCTGTCCCCCACGCATATCTCGCGCCCGGATTCTTCGCCGTTCATCCCTCTCCCTCGCCGGATCCTTCGCCATCAAATCAACGCCTTCCTTAGCTGTCGCCCCTCAACCCTAATCGCCCCTGTCACCTTATATATTCCTTCCTCCGCCGCCTTCGCGCCCCATCTTTGGACCATCTCCTTCTTCCCAGTGACCTCCATCGGCATCGCGAGAGTGACAGCAAGCCTTTGCCCTTGTTGCAGTGAGGCGAGGAGGCGAATCCTTTGATCCGGGTCACTACGTATACGGCCTTACTCTTTCGAGAAACAAAGAACCCGATCCAATTAAATCATGTACAGGATCTGTCACTTCGGATAGGCGTCTCCTATACACAACAACTGGCGACGAAATCCTTTGCCTTGACGGGAGACCATGGATGTCACTTATGTGATCCTCCACCTCATATTCAAATTGTAATTAATTATCGTGAATTATATTCACATAATTAATTCTTCCAAGGGAAATACACATCTATTCATAATAGAGTGTTTATTGGATATAATTAATTTAATCATATTAAATTAATCATTAATCCAATCATCAATCAACAAACATGTCTTTTACTTGAATAGTAGGTATTATCTCAAAATACGTATTATTCGAATTTTAATAATTAGAAAAAAAAATACACATTGTCTGTCTCCGGTATTATACAGTCCCTACCCGCTGTCATGGCCAGTACCGACGAGAGTGGGACGGACCACATACGTTGCAACCCGCTACCCCAATGCTCTCCGACTAGGCACCACATCCGCCTCGGGAAAGGATAATACCAGATAGACCATCATGTACTTTGAGATGTTCATCGGTTTTTCAACCGAAATTATACCATATAATATACATCAAAACATTTTTGATTATATTATAAGGAGATTTGCTAGACAAATCCCCAATCCTATTCAAGCAAGAGGGTTTTTCATGTAAATGTTGTCCTACAACTATTGTAGGATAAACTATGATTTTCATGAAAGCAATGTTTGTTGATGAACCAATGATCAAGATCTAATATCTCATCATTGTGGTTTAAGCAAGTGTCATTCAATGAAATAATTATCTCTTTAAATATTTCACAAATATTTATCACTAATTATTCCAGAAAATTAACAATTAATTTTCATCATGATAATTGAATGACATATCACAAGGTTCAAGATCAAAATTGTTAATTTCCAGCAGTGACCCCCAATCACTAAAATTAACTTATCTTGATCAATTTAAATCCAAAAATGCAAACTCAGTTTCCAAAGATTGCTTATTTGATTTATTAAAGACCAAGTGATAATTCACGCATTTCAAGGCGGATTAAAACCGTAATTATCTCATTAATCACGTTTAAATCCGCAGTTCCCGCAACAGTGAATATGGGCATATTCAAAAGACCATATCTTGAGCAAATAAAGTCCAAATTTAGTAAACTCAAGTCCTATGATTTCCTTGTTTAAAGGGGAACAAAATACAATTGAAAATTTCGTGTTTAAACATTTTAAATAGTGCCAAAAAAATTCAATTAGACAGAGGTGCGAAAATTGAAATGCAGTAAAAATTTCGCAACCCTTTCAAGAACCAAATCGTCTAAGGTCTATGGATCATATCCAAAGCCTTATTCAACCTGGCTCTGATACCACTTGAAGGATATTGAGTATCCTCAAGTGCATCACGGAAGCGTGTCGATCGCATCGTATGCAATCGGAGCAACTAGTCGTACTAGATGCTAGATGCAGCGGAAATTAAAATTTTTAACTTTAAAGATGAAACCACATGATCACGAGAACACTTCTCGGATCGTTTCATCAAACCATAAAGTACAAGGAATACCTCTTGAAGCGTGGTTGTGATCGCAACATCCCAAAGTAGAGATCCTCCTATCTTAAGTCCGACCCACGGAGAATGCGCTTGCGGGCACGATGATGAGTCGCGTCCTTCCCGCAATCCTTTGACGAAGATCCAAGCGTCGAGGCGTAGCAAAAATGATCTCCTTCCTAATACACAAAGTGGACGGCCACTTGAATATTAGGGAGACCCCACGAGAATGAGAGAGAGAGAGAGAGAGTAGAGTTCTTCAACTCAAGAATGTTGTTGTTGTAACTTGGAAATGCTACCCTAGCCCTCCTTTTATACTAGTTTAGGATCCAATGGATCTCAATCCATGGGACACATGGATCCAAGGGCTATGCTTGGTCCATGCTAAATCAATGGCTATGATTGTTGTTGGTTAAAATCAACAACATTAATTTAAATTAAAAAATGTTGCAACATTATCAACATAATTTAATTTAACATTAAGTAATTAAGAGATAATGTGATAAATAAAAATGGAGTCAACCAACCTCCCTAAAATTGGGGGGCGTCACCCATGAACAATTCATGGGTGACACCACCTATGGAGGGTGGTCAATTTTGGCTCCTTTTTATTTATCTTATTATTCCTTAATTAATTTTGTATTCACAAAAATATTCACCAAATTAATTCCCAATTAATTTGTGAATATTTCAATCATGCCATTGAATATTATGTGAATCATATTCACAACCCAAACTAATTAGTAAATTGCATTTCCAATTAATTAATAAATGTGAATCCAATCCACATTATTAATTAACAAATGCTATTTACATAAATTCTCTCTCTTATATATGTATATTATAAATCATATTTATAACACACATATATCATGGATAGTGTTATCCACATTCTCTTAATCTTTGATAATTAAATCCCATTTAATTATCTTAGATAATCATTTTCACAATATGAATCATATTCATATTTAAGCTTGATAATTAAATCTCATTTTTCATCAAGTCCTTGCTTGGATATTTCATCAAAAGAATTATTCTTGAACCCTTTCAAGAATAATGTGCTTTTTCCGCAGATACTTGGAGATAAGGACAGGGCGATTGTATTGTTCCACGTATAGTGACTTGGATATTGAGATCTTATCTCAAATCCAGATCTTACGAACCTCCCACAGATGCTTGATTAAATCAAGACCGCAAATCCAATCTTCTCATTGAATATGAATCTCATTCAGATCAATGTCCAGCACTTGGACTAAGATCGGATTGCTTCTCTACTGAGAGGAGTCACTAAAATCCAGACCTGTTTCATCACTCCCTCGGAATGGAAGCGTCATGGATATACAATCGTTTATGATCACATCACCCTTCACGTATTCCCAATACATGTACATCCTGCATACTGGAAGACCCATGGTCAACCCGAAGATCAAGATCTATTTTACACTGTCTTCTTCAGGGTTTGATCACCAAGTTTCTCATTTGATCATTGGGATTTGGTATCGATCATATACTTTCCAAAAGCATATATCATACCTAGGTCTTGATCATATACTTTCCAAAAGTATATATCAAACCTACAAATTCAGTCAAGCTTCCAAAGCAAGACGACCGTGCACGGAATTTGATTCTTCCCAATATCTCATGAGTGAGCTCATGTCTTCTGGTTCAGTAGTGAACCTGTATGATCTCTTTGAGAGATCGTATTACTCATATGCCCTTATATGCACACCAGCTCGCCGGTGTATAGACCTTGGTTAGGTCATCAACCTATTGGTCTGCCAAATGTACATACTCAGACATATAACAATACATCTGTCTCCGGTCAGAGGATGCGTGCCTATGCTGACAGTATTCAACATAGGACTTTGGTTATCTCGATCTCGTTAAGTCAACTCTTTGACCTAACTAATCTGACACCTCCGAATCTCTATTCCTATGCAGAGGACCTGCATCAAGAGGTCGGTCAGATATCAGCCTATGTGAGAAAAGGATTGCCATCTCCTACTCAGGCTGGAGATCACATCTTAACAATCATTTGACGGTGCTTAATGAGTCCTCAATCTAACCCTTTAGATATTCATCCAAGCACCAGCCTCTATGATTCAATAATTGAATCAACAGCTGTATGATCATTAAGATAGCCATGGTACATAACCCTAATTGTACTAAGGGACCTATTATGCAAATTATGTATTCTTCATTTCAGATCAGGGAATGATATGTGCAATAACATTTATTGCATAATGGCTCGCCGTGGGCTCATATGTCCAACAGCTAGATGACGGACGATGACCATGAGGAGCCGACGAGTATAGAATTTTGGTAATGGGGGACCACGGTCACAGGCATCTTTCTAGATGGAGGTGGTGGAGGTGGTGGGGGTGGTGGTGTTGGTATGACTGGTACCAGAGATAACTGACTCGTAGGAGGAGGTGGCATGTAGATCTCAGTATCATATTCGGAAGTAGTCATCCGGTCACCTGTAGGAGAGGAAAACATCACATATTCAAAGAATGTGACATCGGCGCCGACAAAGTATTTCCCACGTAATGAATCAAAGAAATGATATCCCTTCTGAGTCTTGGAGTACCCCACAAACACACATTTGATAGCCTTGGGAGAGAGCTTGTCAAGACCTGGAGCCAACTGGTGGACAAACGCAACAGAGCCAAACACACGGGGCGTACGAGAGAACAACTCCTTCTCAGGAAAGACTATAGAGAAAGGGGTCTTCTCACCCAAGACAGATGAGGGCATGCGATTTACTAAATAACAAGCCGTAAGAATTACATCACCCCAAAATGAATGCGGAGCACGACTCTGAATAAGTAGGTTCCGAGTGATATCTAGTAGATGACGATGTTTCTTCCCTGCAACACCATTTTGTTGTTAAGTATAAGCACATGATGTTTGATGAATTATACGACGAGAGGAAAAGAAAAATGAAAGTGCACAAGTACAAAACTCCAATGCATTGTCAGACCGCACAATTTTCATAGAGGAAGATAAAATATTTTGAACTTCATTGATAAACATTTTAATCACATCTCCTGTTTCAGATTTATTCTTCAATAAAAACACCCAAGACAATCGAGAAAAATCATCTACTGCAACAAGATAAAATCTGTGCCCCGGGTGATCAGGAACACGACTGGGACCCCAAATATCAATATGAACTAACTCAAAAAGAGAGCTACTGCTCCGACTCTAACGACCCGGGAAAGTGGACCTATGATGCTTTCCCAACTGACACGCTTCGTACTGGAAGAATAATCCCAGAGAAATCTGTGGCAAACACATCTTCTGAAGAGGTAGATGAGCAAAACGGAGATGCCAGGTATATGGAGAGACTGATCCTGTAGAATTGAGTGATGCACCTGATGAATCCACGATTCATCATCTCAATATATTGATCTTAGCAAAACCCCCGAGTAAAATCCCAGAAAAATGTCCATAAAATCAATAAATTAACAAAATAACTCTTGTAAATAAAACTCATTAATTATTGTATATTAGATTGTACAAAATAAATTAACAATAAAAAATCGCAAAATCAAAAGAGTTTTTCACATGTAAATAGCCCAAAACTTCATATATTTTTAATAATACATTTCAACTCCTTTTTGTCTAATTCTTTTCCAATGTGTTCATAATAATATATATAAAAATACAAAAATACAAAACAAAATTTACTTCAAATAAATACTCCTAGATCCCAAAGAGAAAAAGCTGTAAAGTCCAACTTCCAAGCCAAATTCCCGCTCCGTATGAACTCTAAATTCATCAAACTTTTAAAGTTCAAGTTAGAAAATTATCTATCCAATGGAAGTGGTTTCATTAAAATCGGAGCTCATTTGCAAAAGTTGGGTTTTGGGACCTAGATGTACATTGTATATTATGTATATATTCATTACTTCTTCATTTTTTATTTTATCTTTTATAATTACTAAAAATACAAAAATATCATGATTGTGTTGTATTTTGATTGTAGTATTTTATTGTGTTTTTCCGTTGTAAATATCTCTTATTAAAAAGACAAAAAAATACATATTAGAGAAGTCAAAAAAAATGTGTACATGTTGTTTGTCTTCCCTTGTAAATTCTCCACTATTTATTTTTTCTTTTTTATTCTATTGTAATTAAAGTAGCCAACTTTATTTCATTTATTTATTTAAATTCCATTCTCTACAATAACCACCAATTCAACTCCATTATTCCATCATTTTTCCCAACTTCCCATTCAACTCCATTAATAATCCAACTTCCCATTCAACTCCACCACTTTAATAACCTCTCCTTTCATCATCTATATATACATCCCATCCTCCTCAATTTACTTTTGATCCATCTTTATGTGAGGAGAGCCTAGTTCCCAGAGTTGAATCAGTGACAGCGACGCAACCACGGTCGAGCGACGACATCCCTCTCTCCGGTGAGATCCGTTGGTTTTTTTGGCCAACACCGCATCCGCACCCACGCACTGCTCGAGCTCATCGTTCGCCGGCGATTCGAGCGAAGACCGTGCTCTCGTGAGCACTCCATAGGCATCCGCGTTCATCGTAGGTAAATTTAGTTCATCTTGTCTTTTTGCAAATTTTTTAGCACACCACATATCATCCCTTTCACCACCCACCATCCATCATTTGTTTATTTATCTTCATCTTCATCACCATCATCATCATATCATTTTGTCCCCCATATGTTTGTGTTTATATTTCCTGTTTGAACAAAATTTAAAAAATAAAAAAATTTAAAACAAAAAATTGTCCTTACAACAGTTTTTTTAATCAAAATAGTTAAAAAAATAAAAAATAAAAAAATCGGAAGAGGCTGCAGGCGCAGGCAGCCGCCCGCCGCCCCTTCCCCTCTCTCCACGGCCACCGTGCCGGTGGCCCTCCGCCGACACCAGCATAGCGCGTCCGCCACCGCGCCACCCGCCGCGAGCAGCGGCCCCAGCCGGCCTCGCCCAGCGGCGTCTCCAGCCGCTCCACCAGCGGCGACCCGCCATGCTGCCCTCTCCACCTCCCAGCGACCTGTCGCGCCGCCCTCTCCACCAGCCCTCCACCGCGCGGCCGCGCGCGAGCCGCTGGCGACCCCGCGCCCCGCCGTGCCCGCCGCCGTCGACCTCCCTTTGTTGGGTTCTCCCCACCTGGGAACGAAGGGGAAGAAGAAGGTGCTTTTCCCCTTGAATTATTTTATTGTAAAAATTATATTTTCTTTATTTATAGTTTTTGTAATTACGAAATGGTCCCTGTACATATTCTGCATTGCAATTTCAGCTTTTGTATTTGCACAAACACCCCTGTGTTGACCTGTTAATTTGGACATCCATCTTGTAACTTTTTAGTCAATGAAAAAGGCCTTTATGTTGAGCAATTAATTCTCTACATTGTGGATATTTATTTATATTTTTGTGGTCTTTAGGTAATTAAATTAAATTATTCAACTGAAATATTACATATTTTACCCAATCAGTGATATTAAATTTATATCTCGCACACCATTGCTCTAAAAATTCCACAAAAATTAGGAAAGATGCCTTGATATGTGATGAACTTACTATCCAAATTTCATTTAAAAAGGAGATGTATTGTGCCTGGAATAATTTGTAGAGTGAATTTAGTGTTTGATTTTTAATTAAATTCACATATATCCTTTTTGCGAAATTTCAAATCTCCTGTATTCTACATGAAAATATCTATTTGAAATAATTTGCTCTCTGACTAATTTGATAATGTGGATTTAATAGAAACTATTTACTCACTGTCACTCTATTTTCACTAAAAAATCCATAAAAAATTCATAACTTGTCAAAAAATTCCAAAAAAATTACTGTAGCTTCCTTGCATCATATTTTAATTCCAATAATTTTTCAAGATTTTTGCTTACTGTTTGTGTAAAAAATTACAAAAAAACCCATAAAAAGTGCGCATTTTTCCTTGTTGCATTTTAAACCTGAAAATTCTAAAAAATATGTTTTGCATTCATCATTGGATTAAGTTTACTGAAAAATATAATTTGGCTAAATTGGATTAATTTCTTACTAAAATTAATTTAGCTAAGTTGTATGCTTTCTTATTAACTTGATTCAACCGCATTTTGCATTCGCATTTGTTCTTGCATTAAAAAATATAAAAAAATACCACTTGGAAATCTAAAATCCTTATTTTCAAATTAAACCCAAGTTGCTCCTTTGCCTCCCTGTGTTCGACCCCGGACTTGCCCCGGATATAAATTAAGCCGAGACACTCTTCACGGAGATCCTTCTCTCGGTTCTGACTGAATCGCTAAGTACACGTACCACAACGAACACGAATTAAATATCGTATTTAGCGACTCGTCAGATGGCGCCGTTGCCGGGGAGGCAAACGGCTTAGGGATTAATTTAAAAATTTGGATTTAGCTTTTTATTTACTCGGGTAGTCTGACCCCCGAGCTACTTGTATTTAATCCATTTTCCTTGTAATTATTTCTCTTCATATTTTTGTATATATTTTATTTTTATCTCTCTAATATAAATCTCATTTTCCTTGCGAGGGCCCGGTGGACTTGGAGTGCATCGGAGGTCGACGGACACGACGTGTGCCGACTGCTGAAGAGCAAGAGAATTAATTTATCTTCGAGAGAGCTTTTGTAAATTCTTGTAATTATTTAGGTAGCTTGCTCCTTTATAGCGTCTCTTGTTTGAGAGCTCGCGTGTGTAAAAAAGACTTGGACTTTATTTGTGGTGTGTCGAGACCTGTTTCACTCTCCGGTGAGGGTGGGGCTCGACTTGAGTGACGAATTTAAGGATTAGGAACACGATAGTATAGATTCAAATTTGGTTGTGCCCATCGTAAGTTAGGCCACACAAATCTTAGAAGATCCACTTATCTTATAAGATTCATAATGAGACGCACATAGACACGTACTACTTAGCTCAAATTAAATCAATTCTTCCCCACTAATAGTATACTGTTTAGGTGCGTTTTTCTCGATCTGCATGCATTTAGTGTAATATTTATAAACTCAGTTTTGCATAACGCATGGAGAGTGCTGGGATTCACTGTAAGTATACCTTCTTCTGAGCATGCATCATAGTTTCTCGTTTGCATTCTGATTTCTGATTCCCTTCTTGTTTTACAACTTAAGGTCAAAAGGAAATTGGGACTGAACGGTAGACGTGCTTGTGTGTTCACATCAATTTCAAGTGATAACCTAACTCTAAAATTGGGACTGAATTGAGCAGGTCGATTTAAAAAAATTGGAATAAAAAGAACCCATGTTCTCGGGTGCATAAAGCCCTCATTGTTTGTTTTACTTGCAAGTGAGAGAGAGAGACAACCCTATGATAGAGCCAAGTCTGGATTTCTTACTTACTACTGGTTCTTTATTTTCAGACGACACTAGTCGTAAGAACCGGGTCAGTCTGTAGGAAAATATGGGCACCTAAAAGCTCGTTAATCTTTCTAAGATTGTATGCTCACCAACTAAAATTGACAAGATAATTCGGCCGAACTCTTACGGCCATCACGTGTTGAGTTGGTGAAATTGAGGGTTTGAATTGCGTTTGTATTGTGTGAGTTTACTCCGCACATTTACGTGCACCGTAGGACTAGCACCTCATTGAAATATCGTGTTCTAAATTGGTTCTTTTTGACATCGAAGATGACTGATTGGGGGATAATTATTCGGATTTTACGAATCTCCCGTTGAACCCTCCAAGAAGTATGTCTTCACAGGTCCATGCGCAACATGGACCAACCTGGACTCATGACCCTCTTGAGCCCAGGATCACCCACTCTCGGGATGGTTACTCTCAAACCATTCCCTTTCTCTCTTCTCACCTCACCGAGGAAGACCTTCTCCTCGATGAGAATATCTTGATTCATAAATCCTCTTCTAATCAAGAACACATTTCTGATTCAGGTCATATAGAAGACACAAGTAAAATGCCTCCAAAGAAGAAAGAAGAGGAAGAAGAGAACAATGAAGACCCAATGAGAATGATACTTGCCAGATTAGCTGCATCTGAGCAGCAACATGCACTTCTCAGAGCTCAGTTAGGACAGTTGAATGTTGGGGTCCAACCACCAATGGATGCGGCGTATAACCCCGGACAATATCAAATTCGAAACTACTTGAGTCCGGCCGAACCCGAGGTTGATTTTGAATTGAAGCCGCATTTTCTGAACCTGTTGCTACACTTTGATGGGAATGCTTCTGAGGAACCATATGCATTCCTAAGGGACTTTGAGCTCATCTGCACTAACCTCAAACATCAAAATTTAGCCAGGATTATATTAGGCTCAAAGCCCTTCCATTTGCCTTGGGTGGCAAAGCTGATTACTGCGTAAAGAATCTTGGGATCGCCGTCACCACATATGCCCAGTTCAAGGACTTGTTTTTGAAGAAGTTCTACCCTTTGAGTAGAACTAACATGATAAGGACACGCATTACGAGTTTTTCCCAATTACCCCATAAAGCTTTTTGTGATGCTTGGGAAAGATTCAAGGACATCCTGCAGAAGTGTCCCTGTCATGGACTAAATGATAACATCTTGGTCCAATCATTTTTCACTGGTCTCAACCCTGAGATGCAGGGTTTAGTGAGCGCTGCCTGTGGAGGCAGCTATACATCACGAGGAGCGGATACCGTCTGGAGGGTATTCGAGCAGATGGCTAAAACTAGCCGCTCACAGATGGCCAGCAGGGCCTATACACCATCCCCCAGTTCACTCTCACTTGGAGGGGGAAAATCAGTTGTAGTTGATCTTTCTCAGGATGTGATCCCTAGCATGGGACTCCTTGCTGACAAGCTTACTTTAGTCGAGAGGATTGACAGGAGAATTGATGAATTAGACCGGAGTGTCTCCAAGATTCCAAAACAAATGGAGGAGTTGACTGATAGGGTATCTAAGATAAAGATACCTACCGTGATTGCACCCTCTGCTCCCGTATACCGAGTTCACCATGTTCAGGAGCAGTTGGTGTCAGGGCAACCCCAGCCGTGGGAGCAGGACCAATCCTACACCCACTCTTTCCAGCAGCCACCTCCGTTAGCAGAGACAGTCCAGGAGGAGCCTCCACCGGTTTGGGAGGTGAATGGAGTATGGTATACTCAGGACCCTGCCAGGCAGGGAAGTACGGGAGACCGACAGACCTACCAGCGTCCCCCGACCTTTCACAACACCGCATTCACCTCCGCACCACCTCCTTCACAACAGAGCCCTGGATTCCAGCCACCCCAGCAGCAGTACAAGCAGCATGGCCGACAAGGCCATTACCAGGCGGGCCAGCAGGGTCCGCAACCCCAGCAGCAGCAACAGAGGCAGTACTCTGGCCAGCAGGGCCAGTCTTCCCATTCTTCTTCCCAGTCGTATCCACTTCCTTCTTCGTCTAGTCCTGTGGATATACAGCAGCAGATACTCGACGAGCTACGTTCCTACAAGAACGAGATTCATGACTTACGGGTGGATGTCAACCGCCTGTCTAGATGGCGAGACGAGCAGACTGCACCTTCTACCTCTATCCCAGCCCAAGTTCAGGCTAACCCCAACAGCCTGATTCTCAGCAGCACTTTGGTCAGGTATACTATTCAGCATCTCCTAGATCTGAACATGAGATTCTTTCGTGTGACGAGTCTAACCACATGTCACTCAGGAGCGGAAGGACCGTGACCGTACCTGACCGGGCGAGGGATACGAGGAGGGGCATCTCTGAAACTCTACCTGAGGAGTCTTCAGAGGACGAGGAGGAGAGGCATCATATTTCGGAGCCCCATCAGCATCATTCGAGGATTTCTACTCAGGGAGCGGAGAGGAGAAGGAGAGTACGTATGCAGCATCGGCAGCATGGATACACTTCTGAGTCTACGGAGGACCTTGCATCTTCGGTTGTGGCGGATACCACTCCAGCTTCCATTCCACAACCTATAGTAGATAGATTTGATTTCGATTCCATGTTGCATCAAAAAGATTCTTGTATGAAGAACTCTGTTTCCGTTAATGCCAAGAATGATCTTTCAGTTCACGATTCAGACTCTTCATCTTCTATTTCTCTAGCTTCCATCCCTTTCCCCCGTGCTCTTACGGCAGGAAAGCGCATCAAAAAGATTCAGAAAGATGACCCCGTTATGGCACGATTTTGTAAAGAGAATATCACAGTCAAGGTGCCATTTGATAAATATGTGGCTAACCATCCTGCATTCCAAAACTACCTTAAGGTGAGATGTACACCTACAAGGGTTAGCAGGAAGAAAGATAACCGAAATATAAAGACACATGTCTTATCGGTAGCCACAACCTATTGTCTCAAGAATCAGACTTTGTCAAGGAAAAAGAGAGACATGGGTGCTCACTATGTGGAGAGTCGTATTGACAACATTGCATTTGCACGCACACTCTTAGATAATGGTTCTTCGATTAACTTACTTCCCTTAGCACTATATCAGAAATTGGAGTTGGGACCACTTCGCAAATCTAGAGCCTTACTCCAATTCGCTGATCGATCAGTGAAGAGACCTAAGGGAGAATTGAAGAACGTAGTTATCTCGATTGAGGGACAGAACTATCAGGTGGACTTCACAGTCTTGGACATGGAGACCCCAAATCATTGGAGAGAATCTCAGATCATTCTCGGACGGCCCTTCCTCAGGACCGCAGGCGCAACTTTTGATTATGGTACGGGAATGATGAAGTTTCATTCTCCAGGTGGAGAAGTGAACCTTGAGATGAAGCAAACCAAGTGTCAGCGACCTGATTAAGAGAGTAGCACAGAGTATTCATCTTCAGAGGCAGATTGCAGTTTAGTTACCACAGTTGGGATTTGGGGACAGATTCCTTTGGGACAGAGCGAGTCCCTTTCATCTGGAAAGGGTATAGTGGATGATGCAGTTTGCCAGATGTTGTCTGATCTTGTGAGAGATGCATCTACCTATTCCCATGATGACACAGAGATCCATCTGGATCTGTCAGTTCCATCCCCTTCGGAATGATCATGGGATATAGATGATGAGTCGGACGCGGCTTTGGCCAAACTACCGCGTTTCTTTGGCAATCCGACTCCCTTTACTTCTGAGATGGTGGCGAGTACTACTCAGCTTAGTCCACCTTCATGCAGCACGGAACCAGATTCAGATTCAGTTCAGCCAGATCTGCTTGATGATACCAATTGCCAGAACTGAAATCACACCTCCTACACTCAAGTATGCCTTTCTTGCGGGACCCAAAGAGAGATATCCTGTCATCATTAGCTCAGACTTGACTTTAGAATAGGAGTCTAGGTTGTTAGAAGTTTTAGAGAGGAACCGCAAAGCAATAGGCTGGACAGTGTCGGATCTCGTGGGGATCAACCCCGCTTTCTGCTCGCACCACATTTTTACTGAGGATAATGTGAGACCTTCCCGTGAGTTTCAAAGAAGACTTAACCCCGATCTACGGGAAGTGGTGAAGAAGCAAATTAAGAAATGGTGCAAAGCAGGGTTTATATACCCTATTCTGACTCCAAGTGGGTGGCCTCGCTTCATGTTGTCCCGAAGAAGTCGGGAATTCAGATGGTCACCAACGAGGAGGGGGTAGAGATCGCGACTCGAGTACCTACGTCGTGGCGTGTCTGTGTTGACTACAGGCGCTTGAATGCCGCGACCAAGAAAGATCACTTTCCCTTGCCTTTTATTGATCAGATCTTGGAGAGACTCACAGGGAAAGAGTTCTTCTGTTTTTTGATGGGTACTCAGGCTACAACCAGGTGGCCATAGCCCCTGAGGAGCAGGAAAAGACCACATTCACATGTCCATTCGGCACTTATGCTTTCAGGCGCATGCCATTCGGTCTCTGCAATGCCCCGGGCACATTTCAGCGGTGCATGATAGCCATATTTGCCGAGATGGTGGGAGATTTCTTGGAAGTGTTCATGGATGACTTCTCAGTCCACGGTGATTCTTTTGATACATGTTTAGCGCACTTGGACCGAGTCCTCACGAGGTGTAGAGAGGTGAATCTGGTACTCTCCTGGGAGAAGAGTCACTTTATGGTGACGGAGGGTATCGTGTTGGGGCATGTCATCTCCAAAAGGGGAATGGAGGTTGATCCTGCCAAGGTGGAGGTGATCAAAAAACTCGATCCTCCTACCAATGTGAAGTCAGTACGGTCATTCTTAGGGCATGTTGGATTTTATAGAAGATTCATTCAGGATTTTTCAAAGATCGCCCGCCCACTGACTGAGCTCTCAGGGAAAGACACAGAGTTCATTGTAGATCACAGGTGTCTGGAGGCCTTTGAGCTCTTGAAGAGGAAGATTTGTGCCTCGCGTATCCTACAAGCTCCTGACTGGTCTCTCCCCTTTGAGATCATGACTGATGCTTCAGATTTTTCTATAGGAGCTGTGTTAGGACAACGACGAGAGGGGATTCCGTTTGTGATTCATTATGCGAGCAAAGTTTTAGATCCTACACAGAAAAATTATACAGTGACTGAAAGTATGGGCCCTCGAGAAGTTCAGATCATATATTTTGGGCTCTAAGGTGACAATTTATACTGATCACACAGCCATTCGATACTTAATGGAAAAGAAGGATGCGAAGGTGCATCTTCTTAGGTGGATTTTACTCATCCAGGAATTTGATTTGGAGATAAAAGATAAACCTGGAGTGAAGAATGTTGTGGCTGATCACCTTTCTCGGATTGAACTTAAGGATTCTCCTGATTATGAGCGGATTAGAGAGACCTTCCCAGATGAGTCAATTTGTGTTATTGACTCACTTCCGTGGTATGCCAACATGGTGAACTATCTTGTCTCCAAGCAGGTTCCCCATGGTTGGACTAGGAGCAGCATTGATCGATTGAAGTCGGATTCGAGGAGATACCACTGGGACGATCCTTTTCTTTTCTTCGAAGGACCGGATTGTGTTTGGAGAAGGTGTATTCCTCAGGAGGAATAACAGAGTGTCCTCACATATTGTCATTCACTTGAGGCTGGAGGACACCATTCAGGAAGAGAACCGCTCACAAAGTACTGCAATGTGGATTGTACTGGCCGACCTTATTTAGAGATGCTATTGATTTTGTACGGTCGTGCCCTATCTGTCAAAGGATGGGAGGGATAGTTGGACAGAGAGATGATATGCCCATGCAACCAATGATTATTTGTGATGTTTTTGATGCATGGGGCATAGATTTTATGGATCCCTTTCCCAACAGCCAAGGACATGAGTACATATTGTTGGCGGTTGATTATCTATCCAGGTGGGTGGAGGCTATCCCAACCCGAACCGCAGATAGCAAGACTGTCTGTAAGTTTGTGAGAGACCATATTATTGCTAGGTTCGGGGTGCCAAAAGTTTTGATATCTGATGGGGGTAGCCATTTTGTGAACCGAGATATGAGATCTTTAGCTAAGGACTATGGATTTGAGCATAGAGTTACTAGTCCTTACCACCCACAGTCCAACGGCATGGCAGAGGTTTCAAACAGAGAGGTGAAGAGTATTTTGCAGAAATTGGTTCGTCCCGATAGGAAGAACTGGTCTCAGCTCTTGGACCAAGTTCTGTGGGCCTATAGGACAGCCTACAAGACACCATTGGGTACTTCACCATTTAGAATGATCTATGGCAAGCCATGCCATTTGCCCGCAGAATTGATTCATAAATCCGAATGGGCAATCAAGAAGATTAATTGGAGTTGTCACCTAGGGAAGCTTTGTCAAGACTTGAACTTGAACGAGCTCGTGGAAATCCGAAACAGGGCATATGACAACAGTTTGATTTATAAGGACAAAGTAAAGAGATGGCATGATCAGCACATTAGGTGCAAAGACTTTGTCCCTAGACAAAAGGTATGGTTGTTCAATGCCAGGTTGAAGATGTTCCATGGGAAGCTCAAATCTAAATGGATGGGTCCCTTTGTTGTTAAGAAAGTGCACGAGAATGGAAGTGTAGAGATAGCTGATCTCACAGATGGTGCACAATCTCATGTGGTGAATGAACAAATGTTGAAGCATTTTGTTGATTCAAAAGAGCAGTTAGTCCAAGTCGAGGTCATCAACTTCATACAGAGTGAGCACAGAGCAGATACATCTTATTACTCGTCATGAGGATGCAGCATCAAGATTCAACATCTTAGAAGATTCAATCACTCTTGTACATTCTCCCTTCTTTGTATATTCTCCAGATCACATCGGTTCTCACACTTACTCTTGTCCTATACTTAGGCTTACCAAGAGCCTAAGTATAGGGGGAGCCGATGCCCGTCGTGTGTATTTACTCATCCATTTTTTCCTCTTGACCTCGTCCGCCCCATTTTTGCTCTTCTTCTACACTTAAGCTGACCAGAGCCTAAGTATAGGAGGGCGGATCGACTTCAATACTAATTATTTTAGCTATCCTATGCTTAGCACGAGCTATGTCTTTTTCTCGCTTCTTGTGCCATGAGGACATAGCACTTGCTAAGTATAGGGGGCCTGTATATATTACATATATACTTTACCCATAGCTCGTACTTTCACGTATTTTTGTATATATTATATAATAATTAGGGGGTGGGTAAAAAAACCTTAAAAAAACTTTAAAAAAATGTGTGTTTTTTGTTCTCTTTCCTTTATTTGCTTTAAAAAAAACTTTTTCAAAAAAAAGCCCTTTCTTATTTAGTCCTTTCTTATTTACTTATCTTTTTCAAAAAAACTTTAAAAAAAAGAGCAAAACTTTTTCAAAAATAAAAAAACTTTCCTCTTTTCCTTTGTTTTTCAAAAAAAACTCTTGAAAAAACTTTTGAAAAAAAATATTTTTTGCTTTTGTTTGTAAAAAACTTTTCGAAAAAAAACTTTTTGTAAAACTTAAAAAAAATCATAAAAAAACACTAAAAAAACTAACTAATAAGTTGGTTTAACCCCTGACACATTCACTTTCACACAAGGCTAGTGGTGTTCAAGAACACTTGGTTTATGAGGTCTTGAGATTTTGAGTTAACCAGCCTTAGTCATTAGGGTCCTTGACTTAATTATTCACATTTCCCTAGTTTGAAAGATTTGTGTGCTATATTGCATGCTTAGTCTCTACCTTAAGAATATGATCAGCACCTCACATACACGACTGCAGTTATGATGAGGTGAGTTGAAATTTCACTTGAGGAACTGGGATGGGGGATCTGAGTTTGGACTTGATTTGATGATGCTCGAGGATGGGATAAAATCAATGAAGGCTTCATGAAACTTGAGTGTCAGCATCTTTAGCCAGTATGAGAACATGGTTCTTGTACTATCTCTTGACATTTACCTATGTGCCAGGGTGTGATAAAATAAAAAAATGTTGATCAGTCTGCGCCAACTCTTGGTAAAAGCAGTGGAGCTTGGATCTGAGTTTGGACTTGATTTGATGATGCTCGAAGATGGGATAAAATCAATGAAGGCTTCATAAAACCTGAGTGTCAGCATCTTTAGCCAGTATGAGAACATGATTCTTGTACTATCTCTTGACATTTACCTATGTACCAGGGTGTGATAAAATAAAAAAATGTTGATCAATGTGCGCCAACTCTTGGTAAAAGCAGTGGAGCTAGCCAAAATACTACAAAGCAATGAAATGTCAAAGAAAAGCTCTCATTCCATACAAAGTCAATTATCAAAAGAGCTTCCACCAAAGGCGAGCGCTCCCAATCATTTCAAAGTGTCCACTTGGACCACCGCTATTAGGACCAGGAGTCGGACTTGCACCAAAAAAGGGCTCTGCATCGTAAATGCTACAAGTCTGGGTGTAGAAGGTATAATAGATAGTCAAAAAAGACACACCCCGGTGTACTCCCAGGAAAACAAGTGCAGACGGCTCCAACTTCTCTTGACGGACGTACTGATCAACACCAAAAATATGCGTTGCGTAATAAGGCACTCGAGAGGATCCTTGTTCCAATGAAAGGGAGAGAAGAAATGACACAATCCTATGCCCTCAATCAACTGGCCTTCCATCTACACTTTTAAGTCCGACAACTAAAGAGACGGTGAATTGGATGCAAGAAATGATTTATTCCCTAGTGTTGAGGATCGGGTCCTTAGGAGAGTCTCTTGAACTGGAACCTTGGGTGACGCTGCGACTCTACTCTTGTAACTGCGGTCAACACTTAAAGTCATATCCCTACTATATATGTATACAAAGAGAGTCTGATGATTAGGGAAATTGGATACCTTTTGACTAGAGCTTGGTTCAGCTTAGAATTTTAGGATCTCTAAAATCGAGAGTTCTTGAACGGATCAAGTCTTGTATTCACATGCACAGTCAGGGGTTAATCCAACTTATTCATTCTTTATTTGCTCGAGGACTAGCAAAGTTTAAGTATAGGGGGGTGATGAATCCACGATTCATCATCTCAATATATTGATCTTAGCAAAATCCCCGAGTAAAATCCCAGAAAAATATCCATAAAATCAATAAATTAACAAAATGACTCTTGTAAATAAAACTCATTAATTATTGTATATTAGATTGTACAAAATAAATTAACAATAAAAAGCCGCAAAATCAAAGGAGTTTTTCACATGTAAATAGCCCAAAACTTCATGTATTTTTAATAATTTCATTTCAACTCCTTTTTGGCTAATTATTTCTCCAATGTGTTCATAATAATGTATATAAAAATACAAAAATACAAAACAAAATTTACTTCAAATAAATACTCCTAGATCCCAAAGAGAAAAAGCTGTAAAGTCCAACTTCCAAGCCAAATTCCCGCTCCGTATGAACTCTAAATTCATCAAACTCACTTTTAAAGTTCAAGCTAGAAAATTATCTATCCACTTGCAAAAGTTGGATTTTGGGACCTAGATGTACATTGTATATTATGTATATATTCATTCCTTCTTCATTTTTTATTTTATCTTTTATAATTATTAAAAATACAAAAATATCATGATTGTGTTGTATTTTAATTGTAGTATTTTATTGTGTTTTTCTGTTGTAAATATCTCTTATTAAAAAGATAAAAAAATACATATTAGAAAAGTCAAAAAAATGTGTACATGTTGTTTGTCTTCCCTTGTAAATTCTCCACTATTTATTTTCTTCTTTTTTATTCTATTGTAATTAAAGTAGCCAACTTTATTTCATTTATTTATTTAAATTCCATTCTATACAATAACCACCAATTCAACTCCATTATTCCATCATTTTTTCCCAACTTCCCATTCAACTCCATTAATAATCCAACTTCCCATTCAACTCCACCACTTTAATAACCTCTCATTTCATCATCTATATACACATCTCATCCTCCTCAATTTGCTTTTGATCCATCTTTATGTGAGGAGAGCCTAGTTCCCATAGTTGAATCGGTGACAGCGACGCAACCGCGGTCGAGCGACGACAGCCCTCTCTCCGGTGAGATCCGTTGGTTTTTTTGGCCAACACCGCAGCCGCACCCACGCCCTGCTCGAGCTCATCGTTCGCCGGCGATTCGAGCGAAGATCGTGCTCTCGTGAGCACTCCATAGGCATCCGCGTTCATCGTAGGTAATTTTAGTTCATCTTGTCTTTTTGCAAATTTTTTAGCACATCACATATCATCCCTTTCACCACCCACCATCCATCATTTGTTTATTTATCTTCATCTTCATCACCATCATCATCATATCATTTTGTCCCCCATATGTTTGTGTTTATATTTCCTGTTTAAACAAAATTAAAAAAATTAAAAAAATTAAAACAAAAAATTGCCCTTACAACAGTTTTTTTAATCAAAATAGTTAAAAAAATCAAAAAAAATAAAAAAAAATCGGAAGAGGCAACCGGCGCAGGCAGCCGCCCTCCGCCCCTTCCCCTCTCTCCACGGCCACCGTGCCGGTGGCCCTCCGCCGACACCAGCATAGCGCGTCCGCCGCCGCGCCACCCGTCGTGAGCAGCGGCCCCAGCCGGCCTCGCCCAGCGGCGTCTCCAGCCGCTCCACCAGCGGCGACCCGCCACGCTGCCCTCTCCACCTCCCAGCGACCTGTCGCGCCGCCCTCGCCACCAGCCCTCCACCGCGCGGCCGCGCGCGAGCCGCCGACGACCCCGTGCCCCGCCGTGCCCGCCGCTGTCGACCTCCCTTTGTTGGGTTCTCCCCACCTGGGAACGAAGGGGAAGAAGAAGGTGCTTTTCCCCATGAATTATTTTATTGTAAAAATTATATTTTCTTTATTTATAGTTTTTTGTAATTACGAAATAGTCCCTGTACATATTCTGCATTGCAATTTCAGCTTTTGTATTTGCACAAACACCCCTGTGTTCACCTATTAATTTGGACATCCATCTTGTAACTTTTTAGTCAATGAAAAAGGCCTTTATGTTGAGCAATTAATTCTCTACATTGTGGATATTTATTTATATTTGTGTGGTCTTTGGGTAATTAAATTAAATTATTTAACTGAAATATTATATATTTTACCCAATCAGTGATATTAAATTTATATCTCACACACCATTGCTCTAAAAATTCCACAAAAATTAGGAAAGATGCCTTGATATGTAATGAACTTACTATCCAAATTTCATCTAAAATAGAGATGTTTTGTGCCTGGAATAATTTGTAGAGTGAATTTAGTGTTTGATTTTTAATTAAATTCACATATATCCTTTTTTGCAAAATTTCAAATCTCCTGGATTCTACATGAAAATATCTATTTGATATAATTTGCTCTCTGACTAATTTGATAACGTGGATTTAATAGAAATTATTTACTCACTGTCGCTCTATTTTCACTAAAAAATCCATAAAAAATTCATAACTTGTCAAAAAATTCCAAAAAATTACTGTAGCTTCCTTGCATCATATTTTAATTCCAGTAATTTTTTCAATATTTTTGCTTACTGTTTGTGTGAAAAATTACGAAAAAACCCATAAAAAGTGCGCATTTTTCCTTGTTGCATTTTAAACCTGAAAATTCTAAAAAATATGTGCATTCATCATTGGATTAAGTTTACTGAAAAATATAATTTGGCTAAATTTGATTAATTTCTTATTAAAATTAATTTGGCTAAGTTGTATGCTTTCTTATTAACTTGATTCAACCGCATTTTGCATTTGCATTTGTTCTTTCATTAAAAAAATCTAAAAAAATACCACTTGGAAATCTAAAATCCTTATTTTCAAATTAAACCCAAGTTGTTCCTTTGCCTCCCTGTGTTCGACCGAACTTGCCCGGGATATAAATTAAGCCGAGACACTCTTCACGGAGATCCTTCTCTCGGTTCTGATTGAATCGCTAAGTACACGTACCACAACGAACACGAATTAAATATCATATTTAGCGACTTGTCAGCACCAACATAGGGAGTACGGACCAGACAATAAAGGCCATTCTGCTCACGGCCACAGCCAATCACTTTGCCCATAAGTATGTCCTGAAAAACAAGAGACGATGGGACAAAAATAGCTCGACAGTTCAAATCCTTCGTAATATGACTAATGGACAGTAAATTCATAAAGAAATCAGGAGCATATAACACATTCTGCAATCGCATGGAAGGCGTCAAACTAATCTCCCCCTATCCTATAATCGGGGAATGAGTCCCGTCGACTATCACCACAGTCCGCCTTGGAGAAACAGGTCTATATGCAATACGCTACTCTTTTTCCCCACATAGGGGATGTGTCGCTCCGGAGTCCATAATCCATTCTGTAATCATAGATCCATCACAAGAGGTGAGGGCATAAGAACTGAGGTACTAGCTGTAGCGGATGTACTGGTAGAAGCATAGGCTGCCACATCTGAATGGTCTCCTGGAGCTGTGTCAGGAGGCATGATGTTCCTCAGTCGGGCAACGAGGTCATCGAACTGCTGGTCCAATGAAGAAGGTGCAAGAGACTCAACTTGCCCGAGCCGAAGCTGGAAAACCATGCTTAGAATAGCATGTATCCTTGGAGTAGCCAGGTGATAATCATGATTTATCACGGGTCTAAATAGTCCACACAAGGCGGGACTACTATGTCCCTGTGGCGACCCACAAGAAACCGTAATTAATCAACAATGAACCCACAATAATAAATCAAGCAATGAAAACTAATGTGGAGTCAAATTTATTTTTAACTCTACAAACAGATGTATAGGTGTAAGTATGTAGAGAGTTCGAACACAGGGAGCAACGCAGGATAGATCAAGCAATCGATGCACAAAATGTGATGTGATTGTGATCAATGTCTACAATGTGCAAATATTTTTGTGGGTTTTTAATTTTATATTTTTTTATTTTTAATTTTGTATTTTGGTTTTTGAGTTTCTGATTTTATCTTTTCTTTTTATATTTTTATATTTTTGTATTTTCTTTTTCAATAATTAAGTATATATACAATATAAGAAAAGAGGGGATAAGGTATTTATAAAAATAAGAAAAAAATAGTCAAAATTAGAAAATAAAATCTTTTTGGTCTTTTTATATTTTCATACTGTTTTTGTGATTTTTGGGAATTTTTCTAAATGTTTTTGGTATTTTTAAATAGTGAAATACAAGAAAACAGTGAATTAACCTACTGGCCGAAATTAAAATGGGAATGAAAAATACTAAATAGGAACAAAATTTTCCCAAATTAATTTTAAAATAAAGGTAATAAAATAGGGAAACTACATGAACTGAGTTTATATTTTTAGGATTTTTTATATTTTTAGGAAGATTTTTAGAGTTTTCTAATTTTTAAGGTTTTTGTTTTGAAATTTTTACAGATTTTTGGACTGACATTAAAAGATGATGAAACACGCAAAATATAATTTTTTGGAATTGTTCAAAACGTTTTTATAATTTTTATGGATTTTCTAATACAAACAGTGCTGAAAATGCATGTTTTTTTATTTTTAATAAATATTAGAATGCAATGAAAATGCAATGCAAAAATACGGTGTGAAAGTGCAAGCATACAGGATCCTATGGAATTTTTGGGAATTTTTTGAGTTAAAATGATGCATTAAATAAATAAAGACAGCATCAGGAGACTACACTACTGGCACGGGCATAAGTGCAAATAACCAAACAACCAAGGGCCAAAGTGCAAGTTTCACACAAAAGATACTACTGAACAAACAACTTAATGGACCAAATACAAATTTCGAGACCCGCAAGGGTATACCAGCAAATAACCCACCCACGTGCGTGACTAGCACGCGCCTGAAGGGCCTAGATATAATATCAAAAATACTCGAGGGCTGAGAGGCATTTTTTCCAAAACTTTTACACGTAATACAAAAATTTCTGGGCTAAGATAAAATAAGTAGACCCGCATGGAGGTCCTTGCAAAATGCCCTTCACCTCACGTGTACTGGTCACGTGAGGTGATGTGGCCAGGACCTACTTGCAAATATGGAAAGTTCAAGGGTCTAGACGTAAATATTACAAAATATTTTAAACTACAGAGAAATGTTTAAAGACTAAATAGAAATACAAAAATGCGGGGGGGGGGGGGGGTGAATAATGCAAAATACCCCTCGCGCGCGATCCAACGGCCTGGGGTTCTTCACTTGACACGTGGCGATGATCTGGCGACTGATGACGCTTCGCGTTGGACGGCGACGATTAGATCTTTGGCGAAAGATCTGACGGTGGGAGCTCAATGCTATCCAACGGCTGGTACTCAATCTGGGGGCGCGGCTCGATCCGACGGCTGGGAGACGCGGAAGAAGAACGGAGTAGAACGCCGGCGAGGCGAACTTCCCCGAGCCTGATCTCCATCCTCCGGTGGCTTTTGGGCTTCAAAATGGATCTACGACCTCCTGGGAGCTTCCTCTATGCGCGGGGAGGTCCAAAACACCTCGGCGAGGGTCGAGGTTCGCTAGAGGCACGGGCGGAGCTGGTGGAGCTCGAGCATCTCCGGCGAAGGTCAAAATGACCCCCAAGCGTTCGTGATGGTCCAAGTACCTGCAAAAACAAGTGAGAGGGTCCAGGGCAAGTTGCCTAGACCCCGCGGAGTGGATGCGGTGGAGTGAAGCGAAGTGGAGGAGCTCGGCCGGAGGAGCGCTCCGGTGAGGGGGTCTGATTGGGTGATTTGATCGATGGAAGCAAAAATTTCTTGAGGGCTTTTAATCCTAAGGATACAAGGAAAAAATGCGACGAAAATAAAAGGGATGGGGGGCTGCCTCGACGGTGGTGACCGGAGAGAAGGGGTACCTTGACCGCCGGAGTTGGGCGAGGTCGTGGAGCCACCTCAGGCTATGCTCGACCGGCCTGAGACGCTCAAGAGGGAGCTGTCACCTTCCTCGAGCGTTTTGGCGCAAGAACGGAGCTACACCTATGGAGTGAGGGGTTAAAAATTCAAAGGAAGGTCGGGGGTTCCATTTTATGTGGTTTGACCTGATGGTGAAGAGGCTCCAAGAATCGAGAGGCATGTGCGCCACAGTGATCCAATGCCCAAGTTAATCACTGGGCGAGTAAGGTGGATAATCGAGGAGAAGTTTTGCAGAAGGAAGCATCTCGAAAGGGTGAAAGAAACGTCCTCGAAAAATCCGCAAAAGCGGGGTCAAACGAGGCTCTGACACAGGCTACAGGAGGGAGGACGCCTAGTTGACCGGGGTCAACTATGGTTTGCACCTGGTTGGTCCCTGGAAATGATTTTGTAAATTCAATTAAAAACAGAAAATGAACGAATTAAATTTTGTTATTAAATGAAAAATGTTTATTATTTTATAAAGTATTTTATGGTGATTTTTAATTATTTTTATGAGGTATATTTTTACAAGTTGTCTTTTTAGGCCTATATAGGTATATTCTTCTATATATTTTATTCTTTTATTTTTATTTTGTGTTTTTAATTTATTTAATTTTGTTTATTATTTTATAAATTTATAAAATACTTTTATACACTTAATTATATTTTTATTTTATTTTTCTGATGTATTTTATACACTTAATAAAATAACACTATAAAGTATACAGGTATGCATATAGGTACTTTACCTATGTCTTTTATACAAGTATTTTTATTTTAAGTTTTCTTTGAGTTTTTATTTTGATTTTAATGCACAAATATATGATAAATAATATTTATAAAATTATAAAAATATAAAAATTATAAAAATAATGAATAATAAATAAAATGAATATTTTAATCTGTACAAGTATACAAGTAGGGTCCAAAACTCAACTTTCAAACCGTAACTCCGAAAAATACGAAACCACCTCCATTAAATAGATTATTTTAAGCTATATACAATTAAAGGTGAGTTTGGTACATTTCAATTTTTATTTGCAAGATACAGGTCTGGGAAGTTGGAGTTCTGGAATCTTATTCAGACCATAACTTTTTATCTGTACATTATTTTTGTGTGAAATCAATTTTGTATTTTTCTTTATTTAATTACCACTTTCATGTTCAAAGTTTATTTATTTGAGGTCTAAAAATTGGAACCAAAAATAGGTCCCAAAATGAATAAAGAATGAATAAAAACAAAGGGCATTTCATTGTATTCTGGCCCTTATCTCCCCCTACTTTATTCCTTGTCAACCTATTCATCAAGATGCCTAGGTCTCGGGGGTTTGGGTCATAAAATATTTACAATATTTTATTATTTTTATTTATTCTATAATTTTGGCTTTAATTACAGTATTTTATACACTATTTACATGCACATACATGAATGCTAATATGCTCTAATTAAGGGTATTTACACGCATTTGCTAGGGTTTTTGAGGCCAAAATGATAGAATAAAGATGATGAAATGTGGCTTCATCACCAGGATGGTGACAATAAGTGCAGGACTGACGGATCCGACCCCTACGACCATGAGGACCACGCCCACGAAAAGTAGAGGAACCACCACTTCCTCTGGAGGCAGCCATCGCCGAAGGTGTCTGGCTAGTAGTAGAGCTCTAGACAGTGATTCGATTAAGTCGGCGGAAAGATTCCTCCACATGAGGAATAGTGGCGTCAGCAAGAATCTGAGAGCGGGCAACATCATACTCTGGATCAAGTGCAGCCAGGAATACACCCACTATGGTAGCATTCTTGTATGTCTTTTGCTGCTCAGGGGTGGTTGTCAAAGGCATGAAGCTATGGAGCTTCTCAAGCATTCCTCGCAGGGATGTGTACAGTGAGTGAAGAGGACGTCCATTCTATTTGACTGTAAAAATATCATGTTGCAATTGTAGTATCTTGGTCTCATTCCGTGCCTGTGAATATGTCGCCACCAGAATATCCCGCATTGCCTTCACCGTGGGCTGATGCAGCACGTTGTTGGCGATCTCTATCGTCAATGTCCCAGACATCCAGAATTTGGCATACGTGCCGTCAGCCTCCCACGAGGCGTGAATCCATGTTTTCTCCATCAGCACATCTTCGGTAAGGATATGTTTCTTATTGTTAGACTTCATGAGACTCATGAACTACATAGCCCAAAGCTCATAGTTCGTCCCGTCCATCTTGAAAATCAGTGTTGGACCTCTGAAGGCACCTGTGGCAGGTACGTCAACTTTGTTTTCTGACATGATGCCGAATGAAGATCACAGGGTATGTAGACTAATATAGATGTGTCTAGAACGACATATGGGGATTTGATTGCATCATATGCAATCAAATCCATCACCCAAGCCATGCGAAGAAGAAGGAGAACGACGGAGGGGACCGACGGCACTTGAGGTCGACGGCCTAGGCGGGTTTTCGAGGACCCGCGAGAATCGGCAGGAGGCCGCCGAGGATCAGCAGAGGCTTGTGCGGTGGCGCAGGCAGGACCTGAGCGGTGCAGGCGGGACCCGGGGGCAGCGCATGCGGTGACTCAGCTTGCTGGTGGCGGCGCCGAGAGAGAGGAGGGAGGCTGGCGGGTGGGGGGCTAGGTTTAGGGTTAGGGAATACGGGCTCCGATCTAGGACCAACGCTCTGATTCCCTGTTAGGAGAAAAATAACAGTTGTTTATTTTTGAGAACCCTAGGCTCTCTTATATAGAGGAGAGGCCTATGGGTAAATTACCTAAGGTGGAACATAGAAATAAAAATAAGCAAAAGATACATATAGAATGTAGAAATACATAAATATCTCTACAAAATTACAATAAAATAGAAAATAATTTTAAGTTAAAAAATCATTAAAACAAATAATGTTTATAATTTAATAAATTATTTTTAATGATTTTTAATAACTTAAATAAATAAGGTAAAATAAATAAAAACCTTTAATAATAGGTAAAAATACCCATATATACAACAACCCAATTTTTAATTGATTATTTTTACAAATAACTATAAAATTTATTAATTTATAGAATTATTTAAGGATTTTAAATGTATTTTAATTTTATTTTTGTGAGTTTATTTATCAAGTTAATTAAATAAAGCTATGTACACTATAGGTACGTGATACCAATACAATAAATACAATATTTTATTTTTATTTACTTAATATTTTATTATTTTTATTTGCATTTTATATAAATAATATACTATATATATACAAAATACTAAAAATATAATATGTACAAAAATACAAATAAATAAATAAATAAATAGAATAAATAAAAATATATACATGTATACACGTATATCAATAGGGTCCCAAAACCTATCTTTTGCATATTAACTATGATTTTAGTGAAATTATTTTTGTTTGATAGATATTTTATAAAACTAACTTTAAAAGTGAGTACACCCAATTTCGTGTTCATATGGCCTAGTTATGAGGTTCAGAAGTTAAGCTCTATAGCTTTTTGGTTTTGAGATTTATCGGTATTTATTCATAATTATTTTTAAATTATATTTTTGTAATTTTATAATGATTTTTTAAACAATTTAAAAAAATAAGTTAACTGGAGTTAGTATTAATTTTATTAAAAAATAAAGAAGTTTTATATACATATGGCACAAATATACGACGGGGTCCAAACGTTAAAATTCACACTACTTATTCTTTGATTTTTTCGATATTTCTAATAAATAGTATTGACTATAAAACGAAGTTTAAAAGTGAGTTTGGTCAATTTGAAGTTTTCTGTAAATAGTTATGAACTTTGAAAGTTGGTTTTTGTGGCCTTTTCAATTCATCATATTTATTTATTAAATAATTTTTCTGATATTTTTATAATATTTATTACAAACAACTTTCAAGAAGGAAATATTTTTATTTGAGATTATCTGAATGCTAAATAAAATAGGTGAGTGTATGTACAAAGTGAAAAATAATGTATACATTGATTTTCTGTAATCATTATAAGTTATGAACCCTATCTCCCCAAGCTTTATTCCTTATCGATCATCTTAAGGCTTGGTAGATCTCAGGGTTCGGGTCAGTCTTTATTTATTTCATATGTATAACCTTCAGTTTCTTTTCTTCTTTACTCTTTTATTTTGGTGTAAATTAGTGCTAAATATACAATATTAACAAATGAAATGAGATTGTTAAAAAACGAGAATTAGTTATTATTTATAGGTGTTTTGCCAAAGATTTTAAGCTAAAATAAAAGAATAAAGATGATGAATCATGAAATCATCAGTGCCCTAGATGGAGAAGAGGGCCCGCACAAGATCCTGCGAGAAGGGGATGGAGATGGCAGATGGATCTAGGTCAGAACACCGGTCTAAAATCACTGCTTTGATACCACGTGGAGAAAGAAGAGAGTGAAATGACATGTTTATTCCATAGGGCTTAGGGCTTTTTAATAGCGTGAAACTCTAGGGAGCCACAAAAGGAGAATGACAAAGATACCCTCGATAGCTTACATAACAGAATAAAATAGAATAATTCTAAGAGATCTGAATGGAGGCAAAGATTCCATGTATTTGACCATACTTATGTGGGAAAAGGCTTTGGTGTATTTTTGATTTGCTTATAAATCTTAATGTTTTAAAATTTAATAGAAGGAAACTATTATGAAAATTAAGCCATTTTTAAATCTAACTTTGGGTATGACCAAAGGAAATTTGTTCGACAATGAATCCATATATCCAGGCCCCACCTAAAATGGTGAAAGGATTGGTGGTGGTTACAGACAACTTTATGGAGTTCAACTGTATTTTTTTGCGTTGTTTGTTTCAGACTTCGGTTGGTCAGAATCTTTTACATCGTATGGATCTGGGTCAAGTCTGGCCTACCAGTTCTACTTCAGTAGCTTTAGATCCAGCCTAGTGATTTACCCATTTCGATGCAAATTGATTGTCCAGTTTGGTTTTCTTCCATATTACAAGAGCTCTCCGTTTCTTGCATGTCTTTTTCAGACCTCCCCTCTACCTATGTTCTCATCCTCACCTATCTGCTTTGCAATAATATTTTCTTTGCAGTAATTCTAATATGCTGGCAGGTTAGATGACTTTTTGTTTGTTCGAGCATGTCTAATCGCACAAGAGTATCGTGTTTTCTTCAAGAAAGTCAATGAAGAGAGCCGCGATGATTATCTTGTGGAATCCTCAAATAACATTTAAGCTCTTAGTTTGCATTTTCAGAAACAAGCCCATTCTTTTGCACTAGGAAAGTGAAATTATGATCTTATTCTGCAGGTATCTTTTAGACCCAAACATGGAAATGGTGAAATATTTTGGGACAGAGTACGATGCTGTGCAACTAGCAGATGGTATATTGAATGAGGTGAAGAAGGCATCCCCAAAGTGATCGCTCCCCCTATAGGTTGGTGGTGTGAACAAGTTAGTATTTTAACATCTTATTTCGTTTTTGCAATCATGAAAACAAATGTGCATCTCCTTTTGGGTATCCCCAGGAGACATCGATCTTGCCACAAAACTGCCATCTGATTCTGAATCCGTTTGACAAAGCAGTGACATTTATTTAATATGAGGATGCCAGTTCTCCGTCTTTCGCAAAAGCCGGGCTTCAATAGAAAGCTCTCTCGGTTTTTCGCTGCAGAGAAGGTTTTCACTGGGCAATAGTTAACTTTGGAAGTCGAGATCTTGGATATCATTTCACACCCTCTATGAGATTGGATGACTTGATAGAGCAGTGATTCTGCACGTTTCAATCTGCTCGAATACTTCTGTCCAGATTGCTGCGAACTTCAACATTGGCTGAAATGAGAAATCGGATCATATCTTTTTTGTTCAAGAAACTTCAGTTCTGTTTTCTTGCTATTCTTTTTTACTTTTGGGTTGGCAGCAGCTATTGTAAGGCTTGGTGAGGATGATTCCATGTAAGGCCGTGATTCCGGCTTTGTAACAGAGATTTAACCATGTGCTGGACACGTAAAGGTGGCCTCTTCGTCCCATCTTACGGGATGCCTCTGTGTTGTAATGATGCTGACTTGGTTTCTGACTATCTAACATGATATGTTTAGTCTATGCTGGAAATGAAGCTTATTGGGTTCAAAAGCTGCCAGTTAAGGTGAACATGGATTTTTTAGGCGATGAACTCTAATAAAGTGTGAGTGTGTGTATGTATGTATGCGTATGTATCCAATGACCGGTCGAGTCTGCAGATTACCCTTGATGTGCAATTGGTATGTGCCATCTTTCTCCATTTTTAGTAGTGATTGAGAATGGGATGGACTTCCTCGCGTTCTCTTCTATATTCATGGCAGTGAAAGGTAATGGGAAGCTTTGATTGGTCATGAGACTCTACTCGCACCCTCCTACTTCCCCTTTCTTTCCCACATGCCCATGGCAGAGGACACTCTTTCTTGAGTAACCTCTGGTCACCAAAATCTTTACACAAGGGCCGCAACTTCAAGAGCTGCTGGTGCACGATCGAGATTTGAGCTTTTCTTGCCTGCATGTTTGCTTGAACATCATGTTCTTATGCTCTGGACAGTCAATAGAGAAGGTATGTTCTACCATTTGCTACCATTTCTTACAATGTTGCTTTATATTTGCTTAATCATAATTGATGATACAGATTAAGATGAGTCTGCATTTTTTGACTTCGATGCAATCGGCTGAGTTACATTTCGGTCGACGATGTAGATCTTACCATTGCAGTGGAGGGTTGAGGCACAATCTGGATGTGTTACCTTGGGTGAGTGTTACCATTTGCAAGCTCGTTTGAGGGCCATCAATCCATGTTTCAGCCGATTTGATACGTTAGAATGGTATGTTGTATTCTCTTTTTTACTGAGTTGGTTGCCCTTTTTTAAGATTTACGCATACCATTTAGCTCAGGTTTTGCGTACAATGCGATCCTAGGGCGTGCATCTGTATACTTCTTATGCATTATGTTGGTAGGTGTGTTTGACACATTATGTATGTGTTATATTAACTTTTTTAATGGTTATAATATATTTTTATGTTATTTTTTTTATTTGATTGTGGTTAAAAAATATTATAATAAAGAAATTGTATGATACATTCAGGTAATTCAAGTAGTTCCGACTTTGATTGCAGGGATATAGCAATGGGTATGCCAGTGGTAACCTGGCAACCAATCGAGCCATTTGTGTTTGTGAAATGAAGTTATCATAGGTTTGTTCTATATGTTGTTGGGTGTATACTATGCTTTCACAATCATGAGTTAGATATAACATTTTGAAAATGTCAGCTGGCCAAGTTAATCTTGAATCCAATTAAACGAAAGACTTTCTCGAGAAATCGTCAACCGATCTGATTAGGAGTTAGCAGAGAAATTGATTGAATGAAATACCAATTTCAATGTAATTGAGAAATCGTCAACCGATCTGATTAGGAGTTAGCAGAGAAATTGATTGAATGAAATACCAATTTCAATGTAATTGCAAGTTGTTGAAGAGTAATTTACTAAAATTAATTAAAATAAAATATCATTGATTCATGCAAATCAGTCAGCACCTAACAACCTTTGTATTCTCGGATCAAATTAACATCTGATGTAATGTGCAGAAATAAGCCGATGTTCAGATTTATTTAATTTCACTGTTAACTAAGTTGATAAAGGTAATGAGTGGATTAATGTTTAAAAAAAGAAAGATTGAGATAATTGCGCAATTAGTTAAATATAACCATGTCTCTCATTACCTTGCTTATATATTCTCATACATTTTGGTGGTGAAAGAACTTGCATATGCTCAGATGGATGTAAAAGAATTTAAACCTATGTGTATTAACTCAGTTGCATAAAAAAACTATGAATTTTGTAAGAACGTAAGGCACAAGTGATATTGCAAAAAGTAGAGGCATCATTGTAATTTTTGAATGTCAGAGGAGTACAAGTATAAAAAACCCTAAATTCCTCAGCTTCTAAAACTAGCAGAAATTTTGCATTGCCAACCTCACCTATCTTTACAATCCCTATTATTTTATTCCATCACAACATTTATAGGTCCCATCTCATTTCCCTATAAATCTCGTGTTTATGCATCTTAATCTCTGTGGTTTACATATCTCTCTACCTTTCAGTTTGGTGACCGACATGCACCAAATTAAAATATACGATATATTAAATAATGGGTCCCAAGGATAGTTTACATAGTTAAAACGATTCTGATAAAAACGTGCAACATTACAAAACCCTAATTTCTGTTTTATAATAATTTTCAACGTCATTTTATTTTCATTAAACGATAAAAATTATTTTGCGGTTATGGTCCGCGTAATTCAATAATTTAAAGTAGTGTCCAGCTAGCTATATAATATCGTCGTTTTCTTGTCCAGCTAGCTATATAATATGCACAAGATGAGAGATGGAACTTGGAAGTTTGGATCACCTTTTCTTCTCCTGTCCAAAATCGACACAGATTTGGGTTGAGGCTAAGATTCCAAATGTTATTGTTGAGGATGCTGGGCAATTCTAAGCGTCACTTGGACCTTCTGATAATGTGGGGATGGGGGATAGGATTTGTGCGGTGTCTATCCTTTGGGCTTCGTGGCTTGCTAAAAATGGTGTTGTGTTTAGAAGGGAGAGATTTTATGTAGAAAATATTTTGGTTCATGCTAGAATCCTTCGGGATTCTTGACTCTTGTAACTTTGTTCTAAACTTGTGAATATATAATTTTTTGGGTGAATTTCTTTACGATGTGACACCCTTTTTTTCCTAAAAAAATCGTCATTTTATTATTATCATACTTAAAGATATATCCTATTTGTTATTAAAAAAGAATGATGCAACATACTTTGAGACCTTTTACGTAATTTACATCGGGTAGATTATACGGAAGTTCCCGTACTATAAACCTAATTTCGATGTCTGCTCAAACTTAAAAGGATGGCATCCAATCTATGACATTTTTTAAAATCTAAGCTAATGAGAATTTAGCCTGCACAATAAAATTAAATCATAGAATTTGAATACCTCGTTGTTGCGTGAGTTTACAATCAAATCCATTTTTCGATGCATTTTACAATCTGTAATAAAAGAATATTCGTCTGCAGCGAAAGGACTGTCTGCAATATCGCAGACTCTGCAATAAAATTGTAGATCCTTGAAGCTGCTCGATCTTGATCTAGCGGTTCACACGATTTCATGCTTTTTGTGGGCTCGTACCGTGCAAATTTGTGCAAACTGCATAGTCTGCAGTACTGCATATAACTCTGCAAGTAGTGCAGGACATTAAAGTGTCGAAATATTCTTCTTTTCCAAAATCAATTATTTTAGAAGTTGCTTAAAATACGAGGATACATAAGCAAATAACAAACTGAAAGCCCATGTCTACAAAACTCACAAAACAAATATAAATTTCCATAATTTGCAGTTTAAACCCGGAAAGCGACTCCCGCCCTTACTTGCAAACCACTCCTCCCTGCCGATCTCATCTCCATCTTGACCTTCACAACCCGACCCCCACCTCCGATCTTGCCAATGTCGGCGCACGGCAGCGATCCGCCGGGCTGCGGCTGGATGCACCTCCGCTGCCGCGTCCTCCCCCGCCGCCCTTCGCCCACCCCCCGGACCACCACGCGACAATCCGGCTTCCTCGAGACCTCGGCCGCCATCCTCCGCAGCCTCTCGGAGCTCGACGACCGAAGGCGCACCGTCATCCGCACCGCACCGCAGAACCTCGCAGTGCTGCCCACCAATGTGGGCAGCATCATCAGGAACCCGAAGCCGGCGCAGCCACAACAACCAGTGGTCTGCCGGGCGCTCTCGAGGAGGGTTGACCCGGAGGTGCTCAAGGAGATGGGGAACCGGGAGTACCGCAAGGGGAGGTTCGTCGAGGCCATCGCGCTGTATGATCGCGCAATTGCGGTCGATGGGAGGCGGGCGGCTTACTGGAGCAACAAGGCGGCGGCCCTCGCAGGGCTCGGGAAGCTGCTGGAGGCTGTTGATGTGTGTCGGGAGGCCGTGAGGATCGATGCGTCATTCTTCAAGGCGCACCGCCGGCTCGCCGATCTCTATCTCAGGTGAACTATTTCACGAGGATCATCTAATGTATCTCTGTGGGTTCGTTTTGTTACTGCGTTGGACTTGGACTGGGTTGGTTGGATTAGAGTAACCCTGTGAATAGGGATGTGTGTTATTTGGGTCAAACCAAATAATGCAATCGAATCGTTTGAAATGGATCAAATGATTTGGGTTATTTGAGTATTCGGGTCGGGTTAGACCTAAATCGTTTTATTTATATGGGTACTGGGTTGGTTGATGATTTTGATAGTGTCCACCCGATCCATCCAATCAATCCGAACAATTAATATGGGTGACATGTAGTTTAGACCCACTCGACTCGATCGAAAATCATAAAAATATATTTATATATGCATATATACACAGACACATATGTGCACAATATTTATACCATTATATAAGATATTTAATTCTATTTATTCACTTATTAATAAATGATAACGACTGGAAATGGAATAGCCTAATAAGTTTAACGACATATGTGAATTAAATGCATATTGTCATGTTGGAAAGTGAAATCCAATTGAAGAACGTGATTACGTGAATGACGGTTTCTATATTGTTATTTATTCCTTATTAACAAACAAATAAGTCATCAAAACCCTCATTCAACCACGGGTCGTTGTAGACATGTAAGCTTGAAGCTAATTTAGGAAAAGTGATTTTCATGATTATTAAGTGTTAACTTTCACCTTTAGTCAATTTGATTTATTTGTTTTAACCCGACCCAATCGACCCAAACCAATGACCCGAATAGCTCAACTCGAAGTAATTCGACTGGGTGATGGGTTCTATTTTTCCAACCCAAACCGAATTCAACCCGAACCGAATAACACAAATCCACCCAAACCGATCAAATACCCACCCCTACCTGTGCATAGTAAACTGTGAGAAGGATTGGGAGGGTTAGAAGGAGGGGTACACTGGTGTAACCCAACTCAACCCTGCAACCAAACGAAGCGTACAAAATCTTGTATTCAAGATAAAAAAAATTACACTCATATTTGTTACATTAAAAAATGGGACTCTCCTAATTGAAAATCGATGTATAGTTGAGTTTTTTTTTTTAATTTCCGTGTTTAATTATTGATGTTCTAGTGTGTGGGTATCCTTAGAATTCTCTTATTTACCGAGAAATCATTATTGTTGTGAGTCAGGTTGGGGGACACAGTGAAGGCATTGCACCACTACCAGCTCTCCGGAGGTGAGTCCGGCTCGGATGATTTCAACAGGCTCCGTGCTCTCCGTTCGCACATGTCCAATGCGAACGATGCGCGTAAGCACAAGGACTGGCAGATGGTTCTCGACGAGACCAACTCTGCCATGTCGCTTGGCGTCGATTCCGCCCCTCAGGTTACTTCCTTGATTCCAAAGTTCTTGACTATAATACGTCGAGGTTGCCCTCGACGTGGTCATCTTCAATGACTCCGTCCCTTGCCTTCTCTGAAAGGCGAGGGACGAACATTTTTTGTTTAAAATTGCCAATCTTTGACAAAACAATAACTCAAGGAAATTATATTTTTATCAATTAATTCTGAGGATGTTTTCCTGTATTTTTCGGGATATAAAAGTGATTGCATGACTCAATATTACAATCCATGATGTACCAGGGGAACAGCTTTCTATACAAAAAGAGATCCCATCAGTTATAATCCATAAAATGCGATATTAATAAATAATAATACTTTTTTAAGTAGGTAGGCAGATGATAATGATTTAATGTTTTTAATACAAATTTATAATGCCGATGTTGTTGAAAGTTCATGTCCTTATTTGTTAGAGGAGTGATCCTCTGAGAGCTAAAACATGTGAAAGCATGAGATCAATGATTATGGATCATTAGATTCAACCAGGAGAAAGAAGACATAATCTAGTGGTCTAGAATCACTGCTCACATGCTCTCACGGTTTTTCGCTCTCACATTATCACTCCTACAATTAAAAAATAAAGCTTTTATTTGAGAATCGATGTATAATTGAGGCTTTTTTAATTACCCTATCTTTTTTCTATATATTCAAAAAATTACCATCCACGCAGTTATGTCCATAAAAACTATTTTATCTTTTCGAGCTATCAGACATTTTGAATTCTTCTTATTAGAATAAATACCGTGGATTTTTGTAATTTAAAAAATCGGAAAATACCATTTAATAAATTTAAATTCTTCTTTGAGAAGGTTACTAGCCCTGTATTTTTTGGTCAAGTATCCAAAATATTAGGTGAGAAATGTTGAAGATGATCCTCTAGCGAAGGGTCGTTCGATCACGATCGAGCGGTGCTTGATAGGTCCTCCGCTGAGGATCCCCTCTCGAGAAGTGTATCTCGGACCCCTCAAAAGACTAAAACTGAAGTGAAGTAATTAAGGATGGTTAGTATCAAAATCATAATATTTTTAAAGTTTGAGATACATGTAGTTTTTTAATCAGATAATCATAAATAATTTTTAAAATAAAATGCAAACAATTAAGTAACAATAGTGAAAATTAGAGTAATGCTATAGGAATGTATTTGTTATTTCGTGGCTAACTGAGTTAACGTTCTTTGGATTGAAAGGTGTTTGCTTCACAAGCAGAGGCACTGCTAAAGCTCCAGAGACACCAAGAGGCTGATAAGGTCCTCGCCGGCACCCCAACCTTCGATGCCGACTCCACCGTCAAGTTCTTCGGTGCTCCGACCAACGCCTATGTGCTCTCCGTCCGAGCACAGGTGGATTTGGCTTTGGGGAGGTTAGTCCATGCTTTGCTTCCATAGCATGCTTGTTTTGCCTGCACCTTATTAAAAAAAGCATGCACTCGGGATGTTGAGATATACCTTGAAGATTCAACCTGACGAGGATCCTATATATTTTGTAAATAGATGTTGACTGACCGAATGAATGTAGAGTTTTTGCTCTATTGTGGATTGGTTTACCGCGTACCCTTTTTTAGGGTAATGTAAGTATTTAAGGTGGAGTATGGGCCGAGCTCGGATCGAGCTCGGGCCGAGCCCAATCTAGCTCAGCTCAGGGCTATTTAGGAAATCGGGCTCACGGACTGGGCCTAGGCCCGCTCATTTTTTAGCAATTGCACCCAAGCTCATGCCCAACCTGACTCATGATTAGGGTGGAACATTGGTCGGGCTGGCCCGGACCCGACCCTGACTCGACCCGCAAAAGCCCGAGCCCAACCCGAACCCGATGTACAAGTGGGCTGGGCCCGGGTCCTCATTTTTGAAAAATATTATGCTCGGGTCGGGCCCGAACCCGAAGTACAAATGGGTCGGGCACGGGCCCTCATATTTCAAAAAATTATATTAGAACTAAATTAGGAGACACGGATTTATAGTCAAAATACATCCAATATTTCCTTCATCCATCAATAGTAATATTATATAGTAACAATACATCCAATATTCATTTGTTATGAATGAATTATATCCATAAAATTAAATTGGAATCAAAGTTGAACTTCATGGAATCAAAATAAGTGTGGGTTGAGCCCGACCCGAGTCCGAGCCTGATCTCGCGGGTCTTGGGCCGATCCCGGGTCTTCAGTTTGTTGAAAAAAGCGGGCCTCGACCCGGCCCAAGGCCCCACAGAAAATTGATGGGCTCGGGTTGGGCTTTTCCGGATTGGGCCGGGTCGAGCCCAATGTTCCACCCTACTCATGATGGGTCGGACCTGGGTAGGGCCGACCCATAGATCCGTGGGGATGGAGGGAGGAAGAGGGAGGCAGTGGAGGATGGGAGGGAGGAGGCGTCACGTCAGCGGTTACCGGTTGAGGGTGGAGAAGGAAGGGAGGGAGAGGGAACACAAGTTGATGTTAGCCCACTGGGTGGTGAGTGAAGGAGGGAGAGGGAGGACGGGGTGGTGATGGGCGGCACTGGGTCGGAAGGGAGGGAGGAAGAGGGAGGAGGCAATGCGACCCGAGGCACGACGCGAGGTGGAGGGGGCAGCAGGGGAACCTGGGGAGGGAGGAGGCGACGCAAGGTTTGGCAGGGCGACATGCGGCACTCGGGAGGGGAAATGTGGGCCATAAATTGGGTCGGCTCGTGGGCTTCGGGTTCGGCCCATGCAAACCCGATCCCGGTCCGAATAGCTAGATGGGTCAAATTTGTGACCCAGGCCCGCCCATTAAGACAATGAGCTTGGGCTTGGATCGGGCTTGAACGGTCCAGACAACGAGTTAGGTCGGGTCGACCCTGACCCATGCTCCACTCTAAGCGTATTATCCGAGAGCCGGAGAGCATCCTCTCCTAGTAATTTTTTATCATGAACTCCAATTTTCTAGACATGGGGCTTTCCACGTAAATAGTTGTCCTCTTTGTGTGATTGCTTGTTGTTTTCCACGTAAATTGTTGTCATCTTACTCCCACTAAACCCGCCTGGCTGACGTTTCTCCTCCATGGCATGAAGGTTCGAAGAGGCGGTAGAGGTGGCCGACCAAGCCATGAGGCTGGACCCGACAAACAAGGAGCTGGCGCTTGTGGTGCGGCGGGCAAAGGCAGTGTCTGTGGCTCGGCTGCGGGGTAACGAGCTATTCAACCAGTGCAAGTTCAAGGAGGCGTGTGCCGCCTATCAGGCGGGGCTGGAGCACGAGCCTTGCAACTCCGTGCTGCTGTGCAACCGGGCGGCATCACTGGCGAAGCTCGGCCTATGGGAGGAGGCGGCTGCCGACTGTGACGAGGCCCTCAAGGCGAGGCCGTCCTACCACAAGGCGAGGCTGCGGAGAGCCGACTGCTACTTCAAGGTCCATGACATTCTCATGCTTCAAATTTTTTAACAGTAAAACAAGATTTTATATTTTTCAAAATAGAAATAATAGGAACTGAATTGATAAATCTCAACTACAATAGCTAACGATGCAAGCTGTTGTGACTGACCGAAATTCCATCACTACATCCATGGGCGGAACCAGAAATTTTATCAAGGGGTCAAGTATACATCTATCTTGTATAAGTAAAAAAATATATATAGTTTCGAATGATATTTTTTAAGTAGAATTAAAATTTTCAAACGTGGTTTTTAAAACTTAGTAAACTTATCATTTCAATGTAATTTGATTTTTCAATAAGTTATAGACGTTTTTCAATGGTGATTTTTTTAATAGTTTTAGTAAAAATATATATTTAAAAAGGAACAGCAAAATTTATTTCATTTACAAAGAGAATTAAAAATAATGAGAGAGATAAATAAGCCCCAATCTCATTCTAAATAAAATTATATTTATAATGTTTAATATATGAGTAAATGTATTTTTTAACAATAAAGTATGAAACTAATTTTGTATACAAAAGAAAGAATGGAGGTAAAGTGTATGGAGCTATTTTTTTAACAAAAAATACAATAGTGAGATTTGAATCTAGGTTCATTGCTTGGAAGATTAAATGCTTAGACAACAAGCCATTAAGCATTCGATATTAGCATTTAAGATTGTTCGTTATATATTTATTTTGAGGAAGGGCCATATAAAAAATTAATAACATTATATAAGTAAAATGTAATAATTAAGGAGGGATCATGACCTCCTTCAGATATATGTTAATTCCGTCCCTGACTACAACCACTATAAGGAAAATATGCTGCAGCTAACAATTTATACATCCTAAGAAATTTAGTGCCACATATTACTCGTTTTCGCACAACTTAAGTCACATATTGAAGCTAGTGTGCCGGATTGACTCTTGGCAGATGAAAAAATGGGAGGAGGCGATCCGCGACTACGAGATCGTCATGAAGGAGTCGCCGGGCAGCGAGGAAATCAGCAGGATGTTGTGGGAGGCCAGGTTCCAGCTCATGAAGGAGAGGAAAGCTAAACCATGAATGTTTCTTCTTAGGATGTGCATTAGCTCTACTTAATACACATGAGATGTTGTAATAAATTCCCCACGATTTTGATCATCTTTGTACAGTGTCGTGCATATATATGCGTGTAGAATTCAAGTGTATTTCTCCTTGTTTTAATTTTGGGTATGCCTTATTGCAGTCTTGGATGCAATATATATTATGATTATTCTTTATCCGAAGTTTGACAATCTCCCTGAGAACATTACTGCTGAATATGTAGATATATAACTGAAAGCCACCAGTTATGCTTGTTACCAGGGAAGGTATAATAGATTGCTGATTCAGTGCGTGAGTGCGTCTGTGCCTACGTGTGCGCGTGTTTGTGTGTAAAATGGGACAGCCCTCAGGGCAGTCAAGGTCCTCGTCTCATTTTCGGCTAATTTTTTATTTTTTTAGAAAAAATATCATTATAAGTTTTTGTCATTATATCCTTTTAATATGTCATTTCAATTTTATAAAAAACAGAGACTCCTATGGCTTCATCTAAAACATGTCAATTACAACAGTTATAAGACTATTAAAATTACATGTATTAGATGGAAGGTATAGGAATATATGTTTCTGACGAAGTTGGAAAGACAATTTAGAAATATATGGTGATGAAAATGTATCACGATATTTTCCAAAAAAAATAGAAAACTTTAGCTGAAAAATGGGGTGGAGACAACCAGTTGGTTGCCCCTTGAGGAACCCCCATCTCTCTCTCTCTCTCTCTCTCTCTCTCTCTCTCTCTCTCTCTCTCTCTCTCTCTCTCTCTCTCTCTCTCTCTCTCTCTCTCTCTCTCTCTCTCTCTGTGTGTGTGTGTGTGCATGCGTGCGTGCGCGTGTGTGGTGTGCGTATGTGCTTGCGTGTGCGTGTACGTGCGGGTGTGTGCGTGCGTGCGTAAGTGTGTGTGTGTGTTGTGTGCGTGCGTGTGCGTATGAGTGGGTGGACGTGGGCATGTACGCGGGCCTGCAAGTGCGTGTGCGCGTACGTGTGCGTGTATGCATGTGTATGTCTACGTGTGCGTAATCCTACGTGTATGTGTGTGCGCGCGCGTGTGCATTAGAGACTCTCTTACCCTCCATCTAGGACAACTAATTTTAACAGTCTTAAAATTGTTATAATCGACCTATCTTGGATATAGGGCATAGGTGTCCATGTTTCTAACGGAATTGGAATGACACATTAGAGGGATAAAGTGATGAAAATACATGACGATATTTTCCAAAAAAATAAAAAAAAGTAATCATTCAAACAAGGGGACATCCCCATTAAACCCATATATAGGGTAAAACGGGGCTGCCAGTTGGTTGCCGCTACTCCATTTTTCGACGAAATTTTTTTTTCAAAAATACCGTAATATATTTTTTTATTATTGTATTCCTCTAATATGTCATTCCAAATTCATCAGAAATAGATACTCCTATGCACTCCATCTAGAACAAATCGATTATAATAATTCTAAGACCGCTAAAATTACCTGATTTAGATGGATTGCTTGAAATATATTAGAGGAATATAGTGATGAAAATATATTTTTTTAAAAAAATATATAAAATAGCTGGAAAATAGGAAGGAATGATTTCATTTTTCTCGGGTTTAGGGTTTAATGGGATTGCAGCAATTGGCAATCTCCAAAGCTTTTCAGCTGATATGGTCAACCACCAATTCCTTTTGGACAGATTGTCGGTGATGGGATTTGGTAACGCTTGGCTAGTATGGATACAAAATTGCATTGGTATTGTTTCATTCTCTGTCTTGGTTAATGGCATTCCCCATGATCTCTTCAAAGGATCCAGGGGACTCCATCAGGGAGATCTCATAAGTCCTCTCCTCTTCACGGTGGTCATGGAGACATTGACCTGCTTGGTTGAGCAGGCTGTGGCGAATGGGACAATTACTCCCATGGGCAGAGGGCGAAATCGGGCTCCCACGCAATTGAGTTATGCTGATGGCCTTTTCTTCACAAAGCGCAATACTATCGGTACTACAATCAATGCCTTTGGGGCAATGTCGGGTCTCTAGATGAATGGTGCTAAGAGCAGGTTATTTTGCTCTAAGGATGCAAGGGGTCAATTTATTTGGAACCATGCTCTGAGTCTCCTAGGTGAAGCTCTACCTACTGCCTACCTTGGAATCTCACTCTCACAAAAATTTGGTTGCTCATCGGATGCGAAGGTGCTCGTGGACAAACTTCGTGTGCATCTTTGTGGTTGGAAGGCAAAGATTCTCTTTTTGGCTGGACGAATATAACTAATGAACTCAATCATTACCGGAATTCTATTATATTGGACTGGTTGCTCTATCCTCTCCTCCTTTGTTGTATCAAAAATCTCCTCTCTTTACGCAGACTTCCTTTGGGAGTACAAAAAGTATGACTTGGCTTGGAAAGATTTTTGCCTTCCTAAAGAGGAAGGTGGTCTTGGAATTAGGTCCCTTGGGGACTTTTCTAAAGATTCTAAAGTCGCTTGGGTTTGGAGGTTTCTCACGATTGATAACTCTATTTAGGCAGACTTTCTTCGTTCCAAATATCTTCGAGCAGAGTCATTTTGGGATATTACTAGATTGGTGATAACCCACCCGAACGACTAAGGTAAAGGTAAAGAAATGGTCGTCGCGACCTCAATCACTCGGGCTAAGTGTATCAAGAAAAATATCGAACCGCGAAATAAATCAGAGATCAAAACACGAAGTGCGGTCCTAGTTAAGAGATTAACCTGGTATAGCACCCAGGGTCGAACACAAGGAGCACAGATTGGCCTTGCGGCCTACGATGTAGTCAAAATGAGATAAAATACAGAGAAAATATTTTTAGTGTTTTTTAATGATTTTTAGATTTTTTTGGAAATGTTTAATATATGAAGAAAATGAGAAAAGCAAAAACAAGCACACTTGAGCAATTTATTTAAAGCATCAAAAATCAAGCAAAAATTCAAGAAAAATTGTTTTTATGTTTTTTAGGTTTTTAAGTGTTTTTGGTGGATTTTTGGGATTTTTATAAGGTGTATTTTATTTTCTAAAAATCAAACAGTGCTAAAAACAAAGGGTACTGTCCAGCAAGGCCCAAAACCCAAAAATAAAATATTTAAGGATCTCAGCTGGCCTTGGAGGTAATTTTCCTGTATTCTAGAGAAAATAAGTAAAATTTGAGCATCAAAATTATTGTTTTTGGATTTTTAGGTTATTTAATATGATTTTTATGAGTTTTTAGGTGTTTTTAGATTTTTAGGGTTTTTACTCAATGAAAAATAGCCAAAATTGGCTAGAAAATCAAGGAACACAAAATAAACAGTAACTAATTTTTATAGAATTTTTAAAAGGGTTTTGATATTTTTTGGGGGTTTTTGACTCTAAACAGTAGCAAAAATAAGGGTTTTTGAATTTTTAAAAATAGCAAATGAAATCCAAAATGTCCTCAAAAATTCACAAAAATTCTACACCATGGCAGGAGCCATGTTTCAAATTTTCATCGAATTTGGAGGTGATTTGATATTTTATTCAAAAATAAAGGAGGGGCACTGTGCACAGGGACCAAAGTGCAAATACCCAAAGTTCTGGGGGGTTTGGTGCAAAATACCCAGCAAAACACGTGCCAAGCACGTGCCTGGGGCACTCAGGGACCTATATGTAAGAAAAACAAGTCCGAGGACCTTTTGGTAACTCGTACCAAAAAGTCCAGGGGTTGTTATGCAAATATCCCACTAAAAGACGCACATGCGGAAATAAAACGCTCACAGGGGCATAAATGCAATTATCAAAAATATTTCATTCATTCATAAACAACCAGAACTACAGGGCTAAAGTTGCAAATGCACCTAAAATATCACGTGTCGAAGCACGTGTCTCACACAAACAGGGGCATAAATGCAAATACTGAAAGATACGAGGTCCAAAGTGCAATTTACCCTACGTAAATAAAGTACGCAAAATATTTACAGGACTGAAATTAAAAACACAAACTACGAGGGGGCCTAAGATAAATTACCCCTTATTTAACGTCGACGGCTGGATGCGCGCCACGTAGATGATCCAACGGTCTCGGACGTCGGGCGCTTTTCTTCTTCCGCACGTGGGCCTGATCGACGATGCAGAGGGGGCCACGTGGAAGATCGAACGGCTGGTGGTGCTGGTGGTTCCCTCTCTCTGCTCTGACGGTCCAGATCAACCCTCAGGATGATCGACGGTATCTGCTCCTCGATGGATGGACGACCGTGATGCGAACTGGGGAGCTGGGGCTGATCGGACGACGATAGAGGACTCTCGAAGAACAGGTGGCCGGTGAGGTTCGCCGGCCTCGTGCTCGTGCTGTGGGCCTCCTCAGCTGCCTCTGATGATCGAAGAAGGTCGGCGATGATGTCCCGCAGCTGGTGAAGGTCTCCGATGGCCCAGCCGAGCCCTGGAGGGGCTCCGGCGAGGTCGTCGGAGTAGAGCTCCTGGTCTGAAAGTGAGGGGGACTCAGATGCCCTCCTCTTGACCTGCAAAGTGAACCAAAAGCTTCGCGGGTCGAGGGCAAAGTGCCTCGACCTAAAGAAGCGGCGTGAGGGTGATCGATGCGTCGGGGTGAGTGAGCTCCGGCGAGCGGAGGACGGTGGAGCTCGATTCCCAGATCCTGTGCGATCTGGGTTGGGTGAAGGGGTGAAGAACGTGCGTGAGGGAATGGCGAAGGTGACGGTGCGTTCCGATGATCGAGAAGGTCCACAATATGGCCGGAATCAAAGGAATACGTCGGAGATGCGAATTGGGCGAAACAAGAAATTAAACTAAATGGAAAGGCTAAAGGGTTACCTGGGTGGTCGGAGAGACTGGGGAAGAGCAGGGGGTGCTCCTGGTCATAGCCTCAAGGGTCGTCTCGGCCCGAGGCTCGGTGCTCACGCTGGTGGCGGAGCAACGGCGGCGAAGAACGCCGGATCAGTGGTTTCACCTCCTCGCCTCGCTGCAACAGGGGCGATCGCTTGCTGTCACTCTCGCGGTGCCTCTGGAGTTCACTGGGAAGAAGGGGAAGGTCCAAAGATGAGGCGCGGAGGCGGCGGAGGTCGGGATATATATGGAGACAGGGCCGATTAGGGTTGAGTGGAGACGGCTATGGAAGGCGTGGATCCTTCGGCGAAGGATCCGGCGAGGATGATGGATGATTGGCGAAGGATCCGGGCACGTGGTTTGCGGAGGCGACAGGCTGGAGACGCGTGGAGAAATCGGCGAAGTCGGGTCGGGCGCGGGTCTCCCCAAAAGGAAAGAGTCCGCGGGGGAGTTGACCGGGGTCAACAATCCCCCGTGGACCAATCAGGAGCTGCCACGTTTTTATTTTTTATTTATTTAATTTAAGGTAGAAAAAAGGCCGAATTAAGAAAAACTCAAAACATGAAATATTTTTCTTTTATTTTTTTCTATTTTTTGGTGATTTTTAATTAATTTTTGGAAATAAAAATAGGGTAGTTATATATATAGGTATATGTACACTATATAGATTTTAATTTTTGATTTTTTTATTTGTTATTTTTATGTATTTTTATGCCCATTTTATATTTTATTTATTTACATCATAAAATAAAGAACAAAATGGTATTTTTATTTTATTTTAATTATTTATACACAAGGGTGAAATAAATAGTTGTATACATTTATATACATGGTATCTATACAATGTATTTTTGTATTTTTAATTTTGTAATTTTTATTTGATTTTTGTTTTGTTTCTTGTTATTTTAAATATATACAAAATATGTACAAGCATCTTTTTGGGTGAGGAAAATATAATTTTATTTATTTACAAAAGTATGTACACATGAGCTCCTATCTCCCTCTACTTTGGCTTTTATGCGGTCAGGCCCATGCTGAGCCCTCCCTTGGGTTAGGTTGCTCAATATTTATTCTAAATATTTCCCTCTTTTTCTTTTTACTCTTTATTCTTTTATTTTTGCACAAAAACATGCTAATTACAGGTTTTTACACAATGCATGCTTTTGGTAATTATTTGTATTTACACATATCTACATGTATTTGCAAAGGTTTTTGTAGCTAAAATAGAAGAATACAGAGTGATGAATGGGTATTCATCAATTGGCAAATGCATCCTCCCTTTGAAAGATCTTATAGAGAAATAGAGATGTCATTGCTCCGGCTTTGGAGCATCTCCGCTCCCCTTATAGATGGACCTTCTCTGCAACTGGTTTCTCATAAAGCTCGTGCTATGAACTTGTTCGTTCTAGAGGGCCCAGCTCTGCATATTGGAGGGAAGTTTGGAGCTCCAGAGCGACCCCCAAGCAAAAGTGTTGTTTGTTTAGAGTGGTAAGAAACATACTTCCCACTTGTGATAGGCTCCATAAGCTGGGTATAGAGACCATTTGTCCTAGGAGTGTCCCTACTCGGGGGAAGTTTGGGAGGTTACTTGTGTTGCATTACGGTTGCCCTCATTTGGCTACAATTTTCCTATCTGGGATGCCCTTGATTGGGTTAAGATGATCCAAAGGCGTGATGCAGGTCTCGCCTTCAAGATTAGGATTGCTCTTGCAGTAGCTACGTGGTGGATTTGGCGAGAGCACAATCTTCGTTGGACTAATAACTCAATAGAATTTATATGGTCGTTTATCACGTACATCGAGGATATCAATTGATCATACAAGCGAAAAGATTATTACTTGTTTTGTCAACACCATTATGATTTCATGGTCATTAATCGGCATTCATGTGCAGTGTATACAACACTTCAGCGCAATATTAGGATAAACACGAGTTCGAAGCATCTCGTAAATAAAATAAAGAAGGTCTCCTCTTCTAATACGTGTAATAAAAACCACCACTTGTGATTGTATTATTTGGGTAACATGCAGCGCATGCCGTCTATGATATAGTTAACTATTGTATCATGGATAACAAATCTAGGGCTGAAGAAGTCAAGGACAGTGAGCGCTTCGATGTGGAACATCGACTCTAGCTGGAAATTGCAATTTTTTTTTGCCTCTGCATATTATTAATATGATCCCACTTTCATTCTAAATTAAAAAGGATTAAGAAATTTAAGCTGAAGTAAGTTGTGACGCTTTTCAAACAATTAGTGAATGGTTCTTTGACACCTTAGCTTAAAACAAGCAGCTCTATCATGCCAAGGCACTTGGAAAACCCTATAAATACCCATCGCAAGCTCCTCTCATTGCATCCCCATCTCTACCATATATGGCCACTTCTAAGATAGTCGGCGTTTCCCTTCTGGTTTTGCTCATCGTGAGCATGACCTCCGCCACCAGAGTCTTGACTCATTACGGTGGGGGTGGAGGTGGAGGCGGCGGAGGTGGCGGTGGAGGAGGATCTAATGGTGGCCATGGATCCGGCTATGGATCTGGTAGTGGTTATGGAAGTGGACACGGCAAAGGCGGAGGTGGAGGTGGAGGTGGAGGAGGTGGTGGAGGAGGAGGAGGAGGTGGACATGGCAGTGGCTCTGGTTATGGTTCTGGTTCAGGATATGGTGGAGGACATGGGGGGCATGGTGGAGGTGGCGGAGGAGGTGGTGGAGGAGGAGGAGGTGGTGGTGGACGAGGAGGAGGACATGGGTCTGGATATGGCTCTGGTTCTGGATTTGGCCATGGTCACCATGGAGGTGGTGGTGGCGGCGGCGGTGGTGGAGGTGGTGGTGGCGGTAGAGGAGGCGGATCTGGTCATGGATCAGGTTCTGGATATGGACATGGTGGAGGCCACCCCTAAGTCACTCGACCTCTTTAATATGAAGTGTATGCCACTATGATTGTTACACCAGTACTTGCTTATTGTGAACCTGCTTATCGAATGTACTACTTAAATAAATTTTATGTTATTGAGGTGTTATGATGTTCTAAATAAATAAGTTGTTTGTACTTTGCCATGGAAACTAAAAGAAGGTAGCCATATGTTGATATTTCACGTGATCAGTTAAACTACGTCTAAGCCCGCTCATCACATGATTCTTGATTTTATCTATATGTGTGTGCGAAAATATGTTCATGTGTCTGGGTTGAATTGTGTGTAGGGATGAAAACGTTCGATACAGATTAGAATATAGGCATAATTATATCCTTATCTATTTTAAAATACGATTAAGAATGCGGATACGAATATTGATGGATGTGAAAAATGTGTTACCATATCTTAAAAACGAATACGAATCGATGTGAATAATGACAGAAATTTTTAATATGTAAACTAAAATATACACGTTTAGGATGGTTTGCATATAAAATAGATATACCAGATACAGGAATTTCATAACAATTATATCAACAACTGCAAATTATAAAATGTTGTTACGCACAATTATAAATAAAAATATTACTATACTTATGTACGAAAATGAATATACGTATATGAACGTGAATATTAGCGAATGTAAAAGTGATATCCATATCCGCATCCATTTTAAAATGAATACGAATACGAATGTCAAAATATGTATAAAATGAATACGATAACGGATCAGATATGAATATATTCATATCCATTTTCATCTCTAATTGTGTGTTAGTGTGTGTGTGTGTGTGTGTGTGTGTTTATTTGTTTTTGTTTGTTAAATTGCGTGTGTTGTTGTTTTCGTGTGTGTGTGTGTGTGTGTGTGTGTAATTTATTGTACATGATAATTTTAATGTTCATGTAGTTGGTATTGCCAATGTTGTAGATCTCAATGTGTAATGTAAATACTATTGTGATGTATCTTAATTTAATTGCAAATAAATATCTAGTTTAATGTAGAATGCATTTTGGGTACTGCACAAAATCATACAAAACCTCGTTTACATACATGTGTCCTTCCACGCCAGGAGGTGTGTGATAATGTACCACATGAGCCATATGCATCATATTTTGAGAAGTCATGCCCCATCATGTGTTACATTTTTTTCACGACTACTAAGGTAGAATATGCCCTCATGGCACCTTGTTACTCTTGATGTATACAGGTACTAGATAGGGGCAGAAAAGTTTAGAACAATATATTGAATTGGCTCATATCAAACAACCTAAAGTGTCTCAGGTTTGTTACATTCGAGTGATGTCGCTTGCTCGTTGGAAGGACATCTTACAAAATTTTCAAGATAATTAAACAACCAAGAGCGGGAGGGTCGGATGTGTATGTATGTGTGTGTAGGGGAAGGGGGAGTATGCAGTTATGTATGCAGACATGTCTGTTTGTATGTGGGGTTGTATGTATATCTATATGTATGTGGGTAGGTATCTTTATAGGAATGTGGGTATGTATGCAGATATGTATATTCATATGTATGTATTCAATTATATATGTAGGTATGTTGCTGTGGGGGCAGGTTCGCATATAGGTTTGTGGGTATTTATGTATGTAAGTGTATGTGTGTGTGGATGTATATAGATGGGTGGCTACTTAAGTATGAATGTAGGTATAGATGTAAGCATGTGGGTTTTCTATGGCCGTGGAGTCTCTGTTTCTAACAAATTTTAATAGAATATTTTTTAGAGGAAGAAACGTGAAGCCCCAAGAATTAATGTTAGAGGGATATAGTGATGAATATATAAATTTTTCCAACAAAATAAAGAAAATGGGGGAAAATGGGTGTGGGAGTAGCCCGTTGGCTACTCTCAGGGAGCAGTCCCATTTTTCTCATATATATATATATATATATATATATATATATGGGGTCTTTCAAATAGGACGCAGTCCTTCCTGAGTTTAGGAAGGCCGGCCCTTTTTTGTATAAAATACGAGTACTTTAGTAGAATACATATATAGTTTGTATTATAGGTGCACGTTATAAATACAAAGCCGCATACAAAACTACGTATTATAATACAAACATTAAAACTGCACATTATAATACAAAATTGTATATGTATTCTACGAAAGTCATCATATTTTATACAAAAAAGAGGCTGGTCTTCTTTAACTTAGGAAGGATTGCATCCTATTTGAAAGAAATCATAAATATATATATAGAGAGAGAGAGAGAGAGGGGGGAGTGATCCTATGAGAGCAAAAAGTTGTGAGAGAATGAGAGGGATGATTCTCGACCACATGATTCACCCAGGAGAGAGAAAACAGAATCATGTGATCCAGAATCATCCCTCTCATACTCTCACATTTTTTTGCTCTCATTGGATCACTCCTATATATATATATATATATATATCTTTTTGTTTTCGGCTGACATCTTTGCAAGAATTTAGACATTTGATCCTAAGTTGCTGTAAATCTCTTGGACATAAGATCTCTAAGGAATTAAGAAAAAAGTCCAAGCTCGTCTGTTATTCTGTTTGGGCTACAATGTTTGATCTTGGTGTTTGATCTAAGATTGTGAAGCGCTAGCTTTGTAAACAATTGAGACATCAGCATAAATTTATTAGGCTTTAGTGAAGTAGTTGATTAACTTGGCTAATCGAGAAATCCCAAGTTAGGAAGTATTCGGTTGTGGTTTTTACCCAGGTGGTTTTCATCAAAGATCAGCCCTTGTTTATGTGTTTTCACGTCAATAATTCTTTGCAGATGAAAAGATGTCAAAGGGCTTATTACTTCCCAAACAGATCCTCTAGCTCCATTCACTAGTCAACTAAGGACTTCATACCATACTAACAGACACTATATAACAGACGCCATCACCTACGCTACCACTCGCACCATAGATAGAGACATGCTTACATGTTATTACGCAGCTTCGCAGTTTCCTTGCTTCTCAAGCAGCAGAGCATGCTTCCGCACAAGCTTCTCTTCCTGGAAGTTCTTCTCAGAGCTAGTAGAAGTCCCATGAAGTTGATTGGATTGCTTGATTGATTATTTGTGTGATTGCTGATTATTCTGCAAAAGTTTTTAAAATTATCTTGAACCACTATTCACCTTCTCTTGTGGTATATGTTAGTGACGAAGACTTTTCTCCCTTGACAGATTTAAGTAGTGGATAGAAGATTTGGAATTATTGACAAGAAACCCTAAATTTTTGGAAAAGGTTTTGATAATGAAATTAATGTACTTAATCGTCTGAGCATCATGCTTAAGAAATAAAATATGTTGTCCACAAATAGCATATTAGTGATGGAAAGGTTAGAGCCCAACATGCCTTCTAAGATGTTAATTGTGTTGATAAAGATGAGATATAAGAGGAGATCTTCTTTTCTTTACCCAACATAAGGTTTGAAGAACACTAAGGTCGAGTTGCTGACATTCAGAAGGTGACCGAAGTTTTAAGCAAGGTGACAAATCTGACGATCTAGGTGATTTAAGTGGGCATCCCGTCATTTGGGGGATTTTGCATATGGCTACCCTTTTTAAAGAACCAAAAGCTTTTTTTTAGATCAATTTTGAGTACAATTGCATTTGTTTTGGTCTGAGATCACCTTGAAATTATCTTAGGGTGCGTTTGGTACGCGGGTTAGAGCGGGTTAAACCGGTAGAGGGTAATCCGTTTTTGTATTCTTAGAAATCTCAGTTCCCTCAAGGTGAAATCAATTTGAAATAGTTGGGCAATCATCGGATGAAATCTCCGTTCAACGTGTCATGATATTTCTTGAATTTTTTCAAAATGTAACCATCAAGCCCCAAAGCTATGAGGAATGTTAACAACCGATATGCTCCTCTAAAGAGTTAAACATGATTGAAGAAACTGAGTGAGAAAAGCTCTAAATTCCTCCACTTGCATGCAACTAAAAGACGTGCATAAAGTAGAATTGTGGCTCTCTATTTTGATGATACTCTTACACATAACTCTTCCCTAATTGATAACCATATTTTCAACTACTTTGTGTATTTCTTATCCAAGGCCAGTTTGCCTTCCAGTCCCTTTAACTTTCTTGGAACATGATACATCTTTCGACAGGAAGTTTTTGTTGAGGACTTTCCTCTTAATGAGATCAAGATTGATGTTTTCATCTTAAAAAGGGACAAAGCTCTAGAACTCGATGGATTCTCGGCCAACTTCTGCCGAGACTTTTAAGATGTGGTTGCCCTAGATCTATTTCAATTTTATGATCAATTCTCCATTCACCCTAATACCTCATCTTTTCAAGATCCCATATATATGACTAATTATGATGTAATCTCATTAGAAGAATATTGTACTATGTATTAAAATCCTTCGTTCGATCACATTGAGTAATAGATTAGTTGATGAGTCCATTATTCAATCTCGTTTATTCTTTTATTTTGGTTAAAATCATTAGTAAAATACACGTAAATGCATATTAATTTTCATCTTCTAACAAACTAACATAAATTATTAATAATGTAAAATAAACATCTATTTATACCAAAATAAAAGAATAAAATGCGAAAAAGAAAAGGAAATAAAGAAATATGTATATGCCCCATAGACACGGACTGACTCGAACTCTAAGAGTAGGTATATGTTCACCTTGTAAAAAAGAAAAGAAAGTAGGGAGAGATAGGGTCCATAACTTATAAAAACTTCAAAAATATAGATCACTAATTGTGCACGTGTATTGCATTTACATTGGACAAATCTTCCAGTATTATATTTATCATCAATATAACTCCAAATTAATTTATTTTCTTCATGAAACTTGATTATATAAATATATACCAAACAAAAAAATCTCTTAGACTATATCGTGTATAGTTATCATGGTACAACAAATCGAAAAAGTAGTAAAATTGATATCTACTCTATATGAACCCAAAATAGATCAAACTCACTCCCATTGTATTCAAAATGAAACTATTTTTAAAATGAGAGCGATTTCATTAAAATTGGAATTAATGTGAAAATCAGCTTTTTGGGCTAATAATTATTTTATTTTGTGTATTCGTGCATGTTTACATTTTTAACATTTTCTCTATATTTTATAATAATATAGAAAATCCAATTAAAATTTACAAAAGCTGAAAATAATAAATAAATAAGTGTACTTATTATATAGGCATGTTATACATATATATTGTAAATAGATATATTTGGTATATTTGTAAATATTAATATAAATTTATAACAAATATATTTATACTCCTAAACTATGTTTAAATAAATAAAATATAAAAAGAAAAAAGATGTATATAAAAATAATAAATATATACATGTATATAGATGAATTTGTACTATAGTGTACATATATATATATATATATTTAAATACTATTATTAAAATAAAGAAATATATATTTATAATCTTTAAACTATATATTGAATTAATATATATATATATATATTTGCAAGCAAGGACACCAAGGAGCTTCCGCTCCAAGCACAAGCGACCGTCCGTCATAGCTTGCAGGTAGATCCTCTTCTTCTCATCTCCTTCTGCTCCTCATCCTCCCTTCTCTTCTCATCCCCTCTCTTCCTTTCTATTTTGATCCCAAATCATAGCCAAATCCTTCACTGATCCATTGATTTTCAATTCCATTTCGAAATCTCTTAGATCTAACAAATTTTGTGATCGGAGATCTGGTTCCCTTTCCCATATCGTCGGAACCACTGCTCACCCATCTTTTCTTGTTTAGCACCGAGATTTAGTCCTCAAGTTGATTATTTGTTTGCATGTCCATGAGCATTTGGATGTGAACCACCGGCATCGGTGAGCATCGATCCGATCGACAACTTCTTCAGAGGTCGGAGATCGAAGGTCGATGATAGAGAACAACAATCGCATAATTCCCGATTGAATTTTACTGCTTTGAGACGAGCATCAAAGATCATAGTAGCCATTTAGAGCTTTACCGCATGGACCTAGAACAGTCGGGAAAAACATCCCCAATTTCAAATCTCACCAATCGATCGATCATATTCCAATTCCTCTTTTTGATCATCAGCATCCGGCACATATATTTATGTGGATAGCTTGAACTCCTCAATCAACGGGATGCCAGTTTAGTCATCACGTATGATCATCACTTGCTATTCGGAACAATTGCAATCGTACCCAAACAATTGGGCTTTTGCTCACATGTCCAGCCAATAGAGACTTACACGCACGACTACATGCTCCTTGTGGTTTTGGCGCTCACACCTCACCTATTCTTATGGGCATGTTTGGTTGTTGGGTTGGACTAAGTTGGGTTGGGGTACCCCTGTGAATAGTAAATTGTACCCCTATGAATAGTAAACTGTGAGGAGGATTGAGAGGGTGTGGAAGGAGGGGTACACCGGTGTAACCCAACTCAACCCGGATAATTTTCTAATATTATTATTCTAGCCCTATATTATTACAGTAGATTAAATATTTACCTTCTAATTATGTAAGAAATAAAATACATATACACAAAGTAGAGTAAAATCACCATTCATCTAAAATAGTGAGCTGAATCTCACAAATCTCTGCTAGGAAATAGTGGACATCAAAGATAAAGTTTTTATGAACTTGTGTTATAGTTTAATATCCCTCCTAAAGATCTTCTACAAAATTCTAAAAGCGGAAAGAATAGCAAACTTATTAGAGCTAACACCGTAATTCAAGAAGGCAAAAAGAGATTGAAGTCAGTCGAACATGTCCTAGTGTATGTTTTTCCATAATTTTGAGTTAGTGGGAAAAAAACATTTTTCTATTAAATTGTGCTTCGTCAATGAGGACTTTAACAAGATCTTTAAATAAGGGATGTTTTGTATGTTCTTTATCCAATCACAGGAAATTCATATATAAAACTTCGAAACAATGAAGACTTCTTCATTAGCTTGAGCTTTTATAAGCTCTAATCAAATAAGTGATATGTTGGAGCTTGAGAAAAATTGAATGATTGATATTTTCCCATTTTCTAAATTAAGTAAATTAAGATGACTGTAAATGTAAGTCATATATAAATATACCATCAATAAAAGTCTTTATCTATAAAAAATATTTGATTATCGCGTTTAACTTGGGTCTACTACCGATGTAATTTATGAATTTTTTGAACTCGTGATGAAAAATTACAATTGAGATAATTCCATGCAATGACACGGTAGTCTTATCAACATAATTTTTTTATTCTTTTCATATTTGTATAAAATAAGTTTACATTTAATTGATTAATCCTTTTTATGATAATAAAGCTTATATGACATCTGGCATATAAACATTTCGCTTCTTTATGATACAAGGCTATTACTTTTAAACAATCTCTACATAAAACAAGTAATTCTTAAATATTAGTATGTGTTTATATAAGAATATTTTAAGTAAGTGTCTCACAACAATAATACAGATGGAATAAGATTTGTTTCTACATATGAAATTATATGTGGTTGTACTGATAATCTTAGAGGAGCTTGCAAGATTGTGTATGAATTCCTTTATAAGAGTATGATAATTCATATAAAAAAATTCCTTCTCCCAAGTAAAATTGAGCTCTCACAAATTAAAATGTTATCATATAATTTGGTTTCTTCAACCATATTAAGCTCAGGAGTTGCCTTAACATCCATTAAACCTAATTCGGGAAAGAAGCTTCGACGAAAATCTCCAATATCGTCTTTGATCTCCAAACCCTATAATATGACATGTTGGATTTTTACATCATTACATAAATTCTTTTTCTGCATTCAACGTCAAGAAATAGTTTCATATTAGGTTAAAATTACAACTTCCCTTACATCAATTGCAAAATTTAATCTTTTAATTTTTAAAAATATCATATATAGAAAACAATGCAAATAAAATATTTTTGTAAAGTATAGAATATAAATTTTAAAATACATAACTTAAGGGGAGAAGAAATCTCAAAATAATATATTTTTCCATTTAAAAAAACAGCACATATGTATGAGACATATGATCTCATAAATTTTTGACCAATGAAGTGAGATTAAATAAAGCATATGATGATTAGATTTTAGAGAGATCTTATTGCTTGGTTTAACATACGTCATTTTCAACAGCTAAAAATTATGTCAGTAAATCAAATTAATAACCATTAATAATCAAAATAAAAATCGCTCTTAACAACTTAAAAATATATTTGTAGATGATTTAGTAACCATTAATAATCAAAACAAGCAATATTTTTTATACGCGATGCACAATTTTACATAGACATTAAATATAAAATATTTTTAATCATATTCTTTAATAATATAAATATGTAACACCAACTTTATGTATCTCTTTCCCTAACCAACTACTATATGTTGAGATGTTATTGTTCTTTTTAATCGCTAAACTGTTGGAATAACAGGAATTTGGTGCTAGTTTGGAAACAAATTAAGGAAAGTAATTATTAATCAACATAAAAGGTAGATATGAATCTTAAAAATTTCTTATCATTAAAAGCTTTGAACTTGCACACAAGACATGAACTTATACAAGAGTGGACCTACCATGTTTACAATAAGACATGGGGAACTTACGACGCTTAGGACTTTTGAGGACACTTGTGGCGGTAGTCGTTGTACTTCTTGTGATTGTTATTGTTTCAAATGAGAGCCCATTAGGTGGTATTTGTAGACTCTCCAACTTGATGGAGATATTTTGGATGAGTTTTCTAGAATCCCCCTCGATTCTCATTCATTAGTAGAGAACTTAAGAAATATCTAGATATTTTGAGTGGATGTAAAGAAATATTTAGATATTTTCTCCACCTCTCTCCATTCTATTTTTTTAATTTGATATTTTTATTAGACTTGTCTACAAGTAGGTGGTGCATTATAGGTGAATAACTTATCCCCATGTGTGTGAAAGATTGTAGGTGCAGTGACCACGATTGCCAAAAATGAATGCGAAGGCGACCACTTGACAATACATTGGGGTCGTTATATATTAGCATTATGATATTATAACAAAGAAGTAATACATTTATCAAATTTAAAATGGATTCAACCATGGAAATGTTCCGATGTAATTAATTTTTCGTAAGGATGTTGAATAGTGTCAACCTAAAATTTATCAAATTCAAAATGGATTCAGTCACGAAAATGTTCCGATGTAATTAATTTTTCATTAGGATCTTGAATGGTGTCAATCTAAAAAAATTCTTCCATAGTAATAACTAGTGCTTGGCTTGTGCTTTGCACGAAAAGGTATGTTCAAGAAGCAACGTACTTATTTGTTAATTAAGTTAAATATTATATCAAAGAAAAATGAATTGGAAGGTAAAATTGTGAGGGAAAAAAGAATACGCAGTTAAAAAATATCGCATTTACCAAAGTAATAAAATATTATTTGATATTAAAAAACCACAATCAGTAGTCAAAAACTCGAAAGATGGAAATATTAACACACATATACCCCTGCATCATTTTTGTCAACATATCAGGAAATGCATTTTAATTTTTAGGTATTTCTTCTAGTTGATGAGAAGCATATAGAAATTATTATAAGAAAACAAAGATAAGATGAAATGGTTCCTATTACAAGAAAATGTATAAGCATATAATAAATATATATAAAAAATCAGTATGAAGCAATCTATAAAACAGCAGAAACGTAAGATATTCTACAGAACATTAGAAACATAAGATATTCTAAAAAAATATTTTACACAAGTACATCAAACTAATTAAAACGTAAGATATTTTAAAAAAATCCTGCACAAGCAGATCAAACTAATTAAAACGTAAGATATTCTAGAAAAATATCCTGTACATGCATATCAAACTAATTAAAACTAGGGTTGTTCAAAAAATCTGGGTCAAGCGCGTACCCTGCTTGACCTGTACACTTTGACCCTAAACTCACGGGTTCCCATTTGGAAATTCCGGGTCGGGTGCCCGTTATGTCTTGACCATGCATCATCCAAAAAATCCATGTGGATTAGCAGGTGCCTGCAAGTATCCAATTGGAAGTTTTCACTTACTCATTGAGTAAAAAGAATCCAAAAAGTTAAATATGGTACAAATATAGTTATTGCGTTATTGATATCTATTTCATTATAAAAATATAATTATGAATACATATATCAATAAATTTGAATATGTAAGGTCACATACTAAAGCGGATGCGAATATGAAATCAATCGGATTTGATACATCTATTAGAAGATATATAAATATATTATCTTAAATTTAAGTGAAAATAGAAATATCTATATTTATATATGTATCCATTTTAATATAGATATAAAATGTATAGGTAGATCATCGGGCAGGTAGGTCTGAACCTAATCCTTACTCAACATGTAAAAGCTCGGACCCCACTCGGACTCGATTTATATATGGGTCGAGCCCGAATCCCCAATTTATCCAAAAATTCAAAGTCGAGTCAAGTCCAACCCGAATCTGCAGGAACTCAGATTGACCCGACCCGATTATGTTTTCACCATAATTACTTTATAATTTCTACATAACGATTAAAAACATCAAATTAGTATTAAAATAACAATTTATTAGATTAACTAATATAAATATATGACATGGGTTTATCAAATTAGTATTAAATCAAGAGAATGCGATAGTATAATAGATTAAATAATATAAAAGAAATAATATAATAACTATATCATACACGACTTAATAGGAATAATATAACCGTAATAAATTAATGTTATAAAATTATTATAACCGTATCATACGTCATACGTTGGTTTATATAATCGATAGAAATTAATGCGACTACTTATATTAATTTAATAATATAATTTTAATAACTTAATATATTAAATAATGCATATGTGTTATGTTGGTCAATTCGGAAATTACTTCTGAATTCGATTTCGAGTTTATAATTTAGGATTTTAATAATTATATGTCTCATTTAAAGCTTTATTGATTGGAATTGGAGTGACGGCAGAGCTTTGACTGTGATTTCTCCTCGATCCAGTCCAAGGCTCGATGAGAATTGACAAGTCTATGTTGGGCTTTTCCGGATTGGGCCATATCGAGTCCAATGTTGGATCCTAGAGATATAGATACCAAAGTATGAATAAACGAGTACATTAGTGAATTAGATACCCGATTTTACATGTTAGTGGATATAAATAATGTTACCATATATTAATAATGTTTCAATTGAACACTCTTATAAATAAAATATGATTAATATGATACGGTAATAAATCACATACCTGAGCCTACGCATTTGCGGACATAAAAAATGTCCATCATAGAACTCATTAAAAATATTTCAATTGAACACTTTTACGAAAAATTATGAATAAACAGATACGGTGAAAATTGGATACTAGACTACACATTTGCGGATAAAAATAATTTTACCGTGTTTCAATTGAATAATCTAGCAATAAATTGTGAATAAATGGATGCAGAATCTCCAAGGATATAAATAATTTTACCTTAATAATGAACAATAATGTTTCAATTGAACACTCATGCAATTGATCCATTGTCTAATGTACGATTAATTTCTTCTTAACTAGGGACGTACGTATCTAATACATTTTTTATTTCCATGTATATTGTTGGAAATGCGAGCCCACGGCGAGCCATTATGCAATAAATGTTATTGCACATATCATTCCCTGATCTGAAATGAAGAATGAATAATTTGTATAATAGGTCCCTTAGTACAATTAGGGTTATGTACCATGGCCATCTTGATGATCATACAGCTGTTGATTCAACTATTGAATCATAGAGGCTGGTGCTTGGATGAATATCTAAAGAGCTAGATTGAGGACTCATCAAGCACCGTCAAATGATTATTAAGAGATGATCTCCAGCCTGAGTAAGAGATGGCAATCCTATCTCTGAAGGCTGATATCTGACCGACCTCTTGATGCAGGTCCTCTGCATAGGAATAGAGATTCGGAGGTGTCAGATTAGTTAGGTCAAAGAGTTGACTTAACGAGATCGAGATAACCAAAGTCCTGTATCATATGCTGTCATGATATAGGCACGCATCCTCTGACCGGAGACAGATGTGTTACTATATGTTTGAGTGTGTACATTTGGCAGGCCAATAGGTTGATGACCTAATCAAGGTCTATACACCGGCGCGCTGGTGTGCACATAAGGGCATATGAGTAATACGATCTCTCAAAGGGATCATACAGGTTCAGTTACTGAACCGGAAGACATAAGCTCACTCATGAGATATTGGGAAGAATCAAATTCCATGCGCATGGTCGTCTCGCTTTGGAAGCTTGACTGAATTTGTAGGTTTGATATATACTTTTAGTATATGATCAAGACCTAGGTATGATATACACTTTTGGAAAGTGTATGATCGATACCAACTCCCAATGATCGAATGAGAAACTTGCTGATAAAACCATGAAGTAGACAGTATAAAGTTGATCCGATACTTCGGGTTTAGTCTGAGTCTTCCAGTATGCAGGATGTACAGGTATTGGGAATACCTGAGGGTGATTTGATCATAAACGATTGTATAACCATGACGCTTCCATTCCTAGGGAGTGATGAAACGGGTCTGGATTTTAGTGACGCCTCTCGGTAGAGAAGTAATCTGATCTTAGTCCAAGTGTTGGACATTGATCTGAATGTGATTCAGATACAATGAGAAGATTAGATTTACGATCTTGATTTAATCAAGCATCTATGGGAGGCCCGCGATCTGGATTTGAGATATGATCTCAATATCCATGTCACTATACGTGGAACAATACAATCGCCCTGTCCTTATCTCCAAGTATCTGCGGAGAGATTGCATTATTCTTGAAGGGTTCAAGAATAATTCCATAAGATCTAAGCAATGAAGAAATAATGATTAAATGAGATTTAATCATCTTGATGTGTGAAGAAATTATCCAATTTAATTAAATGTGATTTAATTAATGTGGATAAGAATAATGTGGATAGAAATATCCAATTATTCATAATATATTATAAATGTGATTTATAATGTATTAGAGAGAGCTAATTATAATTTATAGGTATTGATTAATTATTATGTGTATTGGATACACATTGTGTAATTAATTAACAAAATGAATTATATGTTGTTTTGGGTTGTGAATATGATTCACAATTTTTTCCATGGCAAGAATGCAATATTCTCAAAGATAATTGTGAATTATTTTTGAAGAATAAAACCCAATAAAATTTGTTGCAAATTAATAGGAGAGAAATCCAAGGATATATGCAATCTCATGGAAATCCATGAGATTGCTCTCCATTGGGAAACAAGTGGGCGGCACCCAGTTCCTATATGGAATGGGTGGCCGTCCCCTCTTGATTGCACATGGAGATTTGATCTCCATGTGTATTATCTCCTTATTTGTTGGGATGATTTAGGAATAAATTATATTTGGTTTTGTCAAATATATTTTGACCTAAATTTGTTGCTTTTGACAACAACAATCTTGGCCATTGGATTGACACAAATCAATCTCACCCATTGATTTTATGTGTCCCATGGATTGAGATCCATGGATCCCAAAACCCTATAAATAGAGAGGCATACTATGCTCTCTAAGGACTTGGAATATTGGAGCTCTCTCTCTCCCTCATTTCTTCATACACGCCAGCCCTCTCTCCCTCTCTTGTTGGTGGCCGTCCACCATACCCTAGAGGGGAGGACCGTCGTCGCCTTCGCCACCGCGCCGCCGCTTCGACGTTCTTCGGTTTCTCTGTCTTCTTGGTGTGCTACGCCCACAAAGGAGACGTTTGATCTCGTGCGACGAGATCAGGAGCAACCACGCTTGGATCATCTTCTTGGATTGCGAGGACAACGCGGTTCATCCCCGCGCTCGCAAGCGGTCTCGCCGACGATCGGACTTGAGACAGGAGGTCTCTTTCTTTAGAGACTTGATCAACCACACTTCAAGAGGTATTGCATTATACTTGTTGTGGTTATAGATGAAACGATCTGAGAATGGTTCTCGGATCATGTGGTTTCATCGAATAAAATTTTTTTAAATTCCGCTGCACCGAACAACTAGTACGACTAGTCGTTCTTCGTCGTATTCGATACGACGATCACGCTTCCGTGATGCGCTTGAGGATAATCCCATATCCTTCAAGTGGTATCAGAGCCTTAGGTCGACGGTTTCGAATATGATTCGAAAAACCGAGGACGACTTGGGTTCGTTTAGGTCGCGAAAGTTTTCTTCGCATTTGATTTCGCAGATCTGTTTAGTAAATAAATTCGGTACTGTTTAAATTGTTTAAACACGAATTTAATACTTGGATTTTGTTCCCCATTAAATAAAGAAACCATAGGATCTGAGTTTACGTAAATCGGATTTCGTATGCTCTAGATATGGTTGTTTTAATAAACATGTATACACTGTTGCGGGAACTGTAGATCTGAACGTGATTAAAATGTTAATTACTATTTAGACTTGCCTCGAAATGCGTGTAACATCACTTGGATTCTGTCCTAAATCAAATTAGCAATCTATGAAAATTGATTTTGTCTAATTTGGATTTAATATGATTGAGATATGCTAATTTTAGTAAGAAGGGGTCACTGCTGAAATTACAGTCCTAATCTAGAACCAAGTGATTGTCAATTAGTGAAATTAATTGTTAATTTCGTGAAATAATCATGAAAAATATTTGTGAAATATTTGAAGATGATTATTTACATAATTGACTTGGCCTCAACCAATTAGTTTATTAGATTTGATCTAAATCTTAATTGGAAACACATTCATCAAACTTAATGTTTGATTGGTGATTGTCATTTAATCATTTAGTGAAATTAAATTGTTTAATTTCCTAGAATAATTGTGCATAAATATTTGTGAAATATTTGATGATAATTATTCCCTTAAATGACATTGCCTTAACCAATAATTGATTAAGATGTGATCTAAATCATAATTGGAAACCACAATCTTTCAAACTTGATGCTTGAATAGGATTTGGGAATTTGTCTAGCAAATTTCCTTATAATCAAAAATGTTTTGATTATTACTATATGGTACAATTTCGGTTGAAGAATCGATGATCATCTCAAGTACAAATTAATCAATTTGGCATTGTCCTTTCCCGAAGCGGATATGGTGCCTAGTCGGAGAGCATTGGGGTTGCGGGTTGCAACATATGTGGTCCGTCCCACTCTCGTCGGTACTGGCCATGACAGCGGGTAGGGCCGGGATAATGTCCGAGGGATTAAGATGTATTTTTCTAATTATTAAAATTCGAATTAATACGTATTTTGAGATATTACCATATATGTATTCAAGTAAAATAATCAAGTTTGATTGATTGAATTGGATTGATAATTAATTTAATATGATTAAATTGATTATATCCAATTGAAATACTCTAATATGATTAGAGCTAATAATTCCCTTGGAAGAATTAATTATGTGAATGTGATTCACGATAATTAATTAAAATTTGAATATGATATGGAGGATCACATAAGTGACATCCATGGTCTCCCATCAAGGCGAAGGGTTCCGTCGCCAAGGATTGTATGTAGGAGACGCCTGTCCGAAGTGACAGCTCCTGTATGCAAGCGCATCTGGATCGGGCTCTTTGCTTCTCGAAAGAGTAAGGCCGTATACGTAGTGACCCCAATATCGAATCCTCATATTATTGGGGCGATATTGGATTGTGTATAGCGAGTACTATTCCTGTTGACGGTTGGTTCAATTAACGACGGGTCAACATCGCCTTAGGGGTGGTGGGCTCGGGTGTTAAAGACCGAATTGGGAAATGCAAGTTGGACTTGCAAAGCGGAATGTGTTCCCGCTTCTTTTTATCCGAGTTGCAGATTCTCATATTATTGGGATGTAACAAAGATAAGGAAGGAGATCCCAGATCTTGTTGAGATATAATGGTAAGTATATCTCTTACATTGAAAGTGATTAAGAGAATGAACTTTCAGTGTTGACAAGGCAAGACAACTTTGATATAAAAATCCTAAATCAAAGTAAAATATATATATATTTATATATTTATGCAAATTTCTTATTTCAGATAATCCTTCATTAAAACCCACTCAATGATATACTCAATAATAACCAGTAAAATATCATGGATTGGACTCATAATCCGGATATTGTACTTGCAAATGAACACATAATGTATATGGTTGCAATATGCAAGTTTCCTCATAATAATGAGGAATGACAATTAAATAGATGATAGGACTACAACCCTAGGGTTTGTGTGTCTCTATAGTCTTGGTATCATCAAATGTACTTTGGAATTGACATGTTGATGATGATCATGATTGTCATATAATCCTTAATAAATCAATGAAGATTTTCTGGTATACATATGTGCTCTTGACATTTAATCATGAGTGACATGGTTCTCTGCATCATGTAGAATGGTAGCTCTATAAAGAGATGATGTATTCAAATTGTTTGAGTACCTACCTGAACCTATGTTTTATGAGTTTAGATGGATGTAGATGATAAGTGTCATTATTCTACTGTCTATACTCTAGTCATTCATGAAGCTTCATAGTATTCATATTGTGTGAATTTAATGAAGCATAAATAAATGTTGAAATACTCTTATTTTGAATTCTTTTGAATTTATTGTAAGAGATCCTTAATCTTAAGCAATGGTTGCTTATAGATAAAGGGAGCGCAATGGAAGCATGGGTTGGACCCAAGAAAGAAGGAAAGTCAAAGAGTTGACTGGACTTCTGTAACTTCCATATGACATCCAAAGAGTTGGATGAATGCCAATACTGCAATAAGTTGATGTGTTGATAGTATGACTATCAAGTCTGTCTAGAATCCTTAGAAAAGGACTCGGATGGAGCATCAGAGTAATCTACATAAATCATTGATATTGACTTACTTATTGAATAAGATAAAGTCAAATAATTGTATCTCAATCTTCTAATGACATTCGCAATGGGTTGCATATGTTTTAGAAGACTGGAAAATTTGATCTTAAAGGTTTATAGTTGTCCACGTGAATATTGGTGCAATTGTTGCAACAATCTCTGTTGGATTAATAGACTTGTTAATTTCAGTGGGAGAGCCCTTAGTCTTAGAGAATGTCTCTGTGACCTGGATATTAGAATACACTCATTGTTTATTTCTAAATGTTGGAAATAAACATGAATTCTGAGGTAGAACTATCATAAAGAATTGTGATGGAGATATTTCAGATAGTAATCTAAAATCTGGTGGACTCCACTAAATTAGAAAAATTAATGAATGGTTCATTAATATTTCTAAATACTGAAATTAAAACCTTTATAAGATCAATAGGAGGATGAAGATCACTTGCAATGATCTAGCATCGAGCCTTGGACATTTGTCTATCGATTTGATCAATAGACTAGTAAGAGATGAAACTTTAGAATGTTTAAAATTTCAAAACTTACATACTTATGAATATTGTATTCAAAGTAAAATGTCCAATACACCCTTCTTTGGGAATGGTGTAAGATGCCGAGGTATTCAGGATCTCATACATATTGATGTATGTGGATCATCTATATCATAATGAACATTGTGGATATGTGATATCTATTAATGATTATGTATGATATGAGATTTCTTCTCTTCACTTAGAAACCTTTGAAAAGTTCAAAGATTTCACAAGTTTGGTTTAGAACCAAAGTTTGAAGGGAGATAAAATGAATTTGGTCTAATCTAGGTAATCAGTACCTATTAGATGAATTCATAATATACCTTATGGAAAAAGGAATATCATTCCTGTCTCAATCCTCCTAATACACCTTAACTCAATAGAGTTATAGGGAGATACAATTGGATCATGTGTGACATGATTCAATCAATGATGAAATTTTAGCATAATTATCCCGTAGTTTCCAGGTATATATGTGTAGTAGAGACTACAATGTATATCCTTAATAAGGCTCCATGTATGTTGGAATCTAGCACTTGAGAGTGTTGCTTCATTAGGAAAATAAAGGATGGTATTGGATACCTACTTTATAACCTTGAGATTCTTAAAATATCTCATCTCCGAGAATGTGATTCTTAGAGGTTGAGACTCTTGAGAATCAAGATGAAAATGAAGTATAGGAACTCATTTTTTCTTGAGAAGATAATGAGACTCCTGAAATTGGAAACTAAAAGGACAATTAAAGATGAAACACTAATACCTCTTCAAATGAGTTTGAGGATGGATTCCATGTGTTAGAGAAATCTGACAATGATCGAACTTCATGTGATGAAGCTTCTGAAGATCATAGCATGGATAGACGGATAGCAATAAAAGTCTAATGTAGACTTCATATACAAGTGTTGTATATGGACCCTCGAGGATCCACCTATATGATAAGGATGAATTGTAGTATAGGAGGCAGATTTCGGTCGTCAAAATACCACAATCTTTGAATGTTGTGGATTATTTTTACTTGGCAAGTCTACCAAGGTCGAACATAGGGAACGGTTATTCTTAGTTGCGCGGTCTTAAATCAAATTAAATAATTAATCAATGCTCGATTAATTTCTATGTCAAGAAAGTATAATGCAATGCAATGATAAAAGATGCAATATGAGGAAAGTTAAACAGAGAGAATGAAGCTCCGGATCTGCGATTTATGAATTTTTAATCCAATAAAATATTGATCAGTACTTAAGTGAAATCACAGATCAAAGAAATGCATTCAAGAAGTATCTAACAATTGAAGTCCTTTGCAGAGTCGAGGTATCAAATACTTCAAAAAGTTAGAAATCACAATACTCTAGAGTTAGAATATGAAGAAATGAAAGTTCTCCAATTGATGTTATGTGAATATCGTGTTCGCAAATTGATGTATGATCTTCAGTACTGAATTGTGGTATCTTTTGCTTGCCACTCGAGCTCGTTTTCAAGATAGACCCTCATTTTCTTGCTCAAATCTCAAGTTGAATTGTTGGTGGGAAAAACCTGCAAATATTCATGTCAGATAGACAACCAGGAAATTATTTCAGCTCAAAATGAAACAAATTAGGATTTGCCTAAAGGTTGGCTTAGTCAGTTTCTAAAGTCATGAACCTGGAGCTGTAATATACTAATTTCATGATACCCACGTTTCTTACTCATATCTTTCCTGCAATGAGCAAATGTAGCAATAGAGTTGAAATAATAAAGCTTTTAAATCTTTTTTCTATAATCATTGGTACACGCCAGGAGTAGTGGGATTCAAATGATGATTTAAACCACTATCAGCAAAAACTTATCTGTCCAACAAATACCCGTCAAGTTCAGCTTTATATCAGCAATCAAACCTCCAATATATCAAAAGAGGCACATACTATGATAGAATATCAACATCTTTTTACAAGATTAAAGTGTTGTTTCAAAATTCCAATGTACCCCCACGTGAGTACTACAGATTATGGACTAAATCTCAAATAAAGCCATAGCATTCTCTTACCATTCTGGCTTGCTCCACGTTGAGTGTTTATCATAAGTTTTCTGCTGATCAAATTATGGTATTGACATTGGTTACTGTTCAGCATATGAATCCAGACCTACAACGCAAGGTCCATAGTAAACAAAGAATGTAGCTTTCTAACACTTGGGGTGGGTATTGTCCAGTAGAAATTGCAGATCGATGGATCACTTCTGTCCAACAACTTATAAATTCAACAATACAGATAATCGTATAACCTCCTGTCTGTCCTAACCCTTTTCTATTTTGAATTTGTGGATTGAATATCCTTCTAGATGCAACGAAAGTCTGCTACAATTTGGTAGGACTGGAATGTGAGTGGAAGCTCCTATACGAAGCGATGGGAGATGAGCTTTAAACTCCTGTCGATTTACGCCAGAGATGGGAGGTTTTGCAAGAGAAAAATGGGAATCTGAGAGGGAGACAGGTGAATGTTACCTCGTAGGTTCGTTAGCCGAGTTTAGGTCGAAGCTGAGGAGAAGCTTGACCAATTCTTCGCCTCAAAGAGCCTTGGCGGAGCAGTTCTGAAGCTTGGCGGAGCGAGAAGCACACTGCTACAGAGGAAGGGTTTCCTCTGGATCTCGTCGATGAAGGAGGGGCTCGAGCTGTTGTCACCAGCCGAGCAGGTCAAAGGACGGATGGACCTCGCGAGCGGAGCGGCGAGGCGGAGGGGGGGGCTCGGGAGGACTGCGTGATGGCTGGCTGGCCGAGCAGGAAGAGCTTGGCCTTCGAGGCGGTCAGTCGAGGACGAAATGCGAGTCGATGAAGCTCTTGGTGACTTGCTGGAGGGAGGATGGCTGCTGCACGGTGGAAAGATGGCCGGTGGAGTGCTGGAGCGAAGGCTCCGGCGGTAGTCGCCTCAGTGGCTGGCCGTGAAGCCACGAAGCTTTGTTGCACGAAGCTGGACAGAGGTTTTAGGCCTCCGGATCACGCCGTTGCCGCTGTCACCGGCTCTCAGAACGAAGGGCGGATGGTCGGAACGAGCGGAGGGGGGCGTGGCTTTATAGGGGGTGGCGCGAGTAACGGCAGGAGGTGGAGGAGGCAGGCGCGGCGGCGGTTACGAGGGGGAGGAGAAACGACAGGAGGCGGAGGGGCCTAGCACGTGACCCGTGTGCGGCTGGTGAAGATGGAACAGTGGGGTGCCACGTGGCACGCCCTGGAGCTGCCACGTGGCACCAAAAAAATTTCAGAATTTAGAGTGGGAAAAAGAGATAGAAGATGACCTTAGATCGAAAAATTTCCTTCACAAAAGTTGTTCGTCTCGTCGAGATCTACAACTTTAATGAAGGGCCCGGGAGCAAAAGAGGTCACCTGTGAGAAGTGGTATTTTTGGCGGCTTTCCATGTGTATAGAAAACCGTATTTTTGAGATTTTGTATTTTTTGGTGGTTTTAGAGAGGATAAAAAATCTAGAAAAAATACGATAAAATAGAAGAAAATTATTTACACATTAATCTAATTTTTTGGGATTTTTAATGGATAAGAAATTAGGAAAATAAAATAAAGTAAGAAACACACGACTTTTGTACAGACAGACAACAGACACTTGGACTCGGTCAGTTTCTTTGAATTCAGTTTTGATCTGGATTTGGATTTTTTACGTTTCTTATTAAAACTTTCATCAAAGGACACAAATGAAAAAGAAATAAAATTAAAAGGGTTAATTATACACATAAAAACTCAGGTCAAAAATGGCAAAAAGTCAAAATGCGCAAAAGAGGCCCAAAATTCAACTTTCACAAATGAGCTCCGAATTTTATGAAATTGGTCTTGTTTTGAAGGTATTTGAAAATGGAGCATTTTAAAAGTGAGTAGACCAAAATCGGACAACGTATGTGGGAGATATGCTCATTTTAGTCTGTCAGATGTGAAATTTGACTTTGGGATTATTTGACACTTATTGGGGTTAGTAATTTTTTGTATTTTTTTATTTAATAAGATTATTAATATCTACATAACGGAGGTGGTTTTATGTCAATTGGAGTTAGGATGAATTAACTAAAAATGTAAGAAGTTAGCAGCTTTTTGGGCTAATTTACACTGGGGATTTAAATGCAGTTATGCATGATGAAATGCAGATATTATTTACACATGCATGATGGCTAATAATGCTCTATTAATGATTAATTACAGGTGAATGATGGGGAACAGAGCCTAAATGACCAATTTTAGCATGATGAATACGAGATTCATCAATGGGTAAGACCTGTAAAGGTGTAAATGGATCTTCAAGAGAAAGGGAACCTGATGAGAAGATATAGATCTTCAAAGCACGGTTTGTAGCCATGAGCTACACACTGGAAGAGAAGACATTGCTTGCAATGAGACTTGCTCTTCGGTGACCATGCTTAAAACCATTAGAATATTTCTAACCTTAGCTACACAACTTGACTATTGCATCTTCAAGATGTAGGTCAATATTGCATTCTTCTATGAATACCTCTCTGAGATATTCACATGAAGTAGCCCCAGGGCTTCATGGTTAAGAAAAGCAAGATGTGAAAGCTAAGGAATCCATCCATGGACTCACATAAGCTTCTTGAAGTTGGACCATAAGATTTGATGAAATTATAAATGTTATGATTTCAGATAAAATCTTAATGAACCATGTGAAGCTTAGTGGGAGTGCCATTGTGTTCATCATGCTAATGATATAAGGATAATAATAAGTGTTTTATGGACTGGCTATTCCATATCTTGAAATATAATTTCAAAGATACCTCTTAGATCTTAGTTCTGAAATTGTTCAGAAGCAAAGAGTAGAGGATATTGGGACTGTCACATTAATAGTACACCTTGGACATATTCCATATTATGGAAAATTCCAAGAAAGGCTTCCATCCCTTAAGATATGGTACTGTCCTATCTAAAGGGATAGCACCTCAAAGAGTTGAGGAAGTGAATGCTAGAACTACTTGCCCTTGGGCATCAGTTCTGAGAAGCCAGGTGTGTATTGGATGTGTACGAAAGCCAGATGACTGCCATGCAGTGGGAGTAGTAAACTGTTACTAGTCCTACTATGGGAATAAAACACTTGGTTGCAGTAATAACAAAATCTTCATAGATGACAAGATTTTTGAGATAGTGATCTCAAAGTCTTATCTTCAAAAGTTTAAGACTTTATAGATAGTGATCTAAAAGGTCTTAACTAAAGATACCTAGGAGATAGAGATCTCCAGAAATAAGGATATTCTTATAAGGATTATGGAAATACTGGTTATGATAATTGTTAAGCAGTAGTGTCAAGGACACTATAACTAACAAGATTGAGTATTAGTTGCATAAGATGCAACATTCGCATTGGATGCGAGCACTGTTACTAGGGATATGCAAGTGCCGTAAAAGGATTTGGCGTAGTCTCGCGGGAAAAGAGTGACTGATCAGCTTACCTAGCTATTTTCTAAATAGCCTATGATTGTCACATGAGTGTGAGTTTAAATGATTAGCCCATTAATGGCTCTTTGGGCTAGTGGGAGATTGTTGGAAATGCGAGCCCACGGCGAGCCATTATGCAATAAATGTTATTGCACATATCATTCCCTGATCTGAAATGAAGAATGAAGAATTTGTATAATAGGTCCCTTAGTACAATTAGGGTTATGTACCATGGCCATCTTAATGATCATACAGCTGTTGATTCAACTATTGAATCATAGAGGCTGGTGCTTGGATGAATATCTAAAGAGTTAGATTGAGGACTCATCAAGCACCGTCAAATGATTATTAAGAGATGATCTCCAGCCTGAGTAGGAGATGGCAATCCTATCTCTGAAGGCTGATATCTGACCGACCTCTTGATGCAGGTCCTCTGCATAGGAATAGAGATTCGGAGGTGTCAGATTAGTTAGGTCAAAGAGTTGACTTAACGAGATCGAGATAACCAAAGTCCTATATCATATGCTGTCATGATATAGGCACGCATCCTCTGACCGGAGACAGATGTGTTACTATATGTCTGAGTGTGTACATTTGGCAGACCAATAGGTTGATGACCTAATCAAGGTCTATACACCGGCGCGCTGGTGTGCACATAAGGGCATATGAGTAATACGATCTCTCAAAGGGATCATACAGGTTCAGTTACTGAACCGGAAGACATGAGCTCACTCATGAGATATTGGGAAGAATCAAATTCCATGCGCATGGTCGTCTCGCTTTGGAAGCTTGACTGAATTTGTAGGTTTGATATATACTTTTAGTATATGATCAAGACCTAGGTATGATATACACTTTTGGAAAGTGTATGATCGATACCAACTCCCAATGATCGAATGAGAAACTTGCTGATAAAACCATGAAGTAGACAGTATAAAGTTGATCCGATACTTCGGGTTTAGTCTGAGTCTTCCAGTATGCAGGATGTACAGGTATTGGGAATACCTGAGGGTGATTTGATCATAAACGATTGTATAACCATGACGCTTCCATTCCTAGGGAGTGATGAAACGGGTCTGGATTTTAGTGACGCCTCTCGGTAGAGAAGTAATCTGATCTTAGTCCAAGTGTTGGACATTGATCTGAATGTGATTCAGATACAATGAGAAGATTAGATTTACGATCTTGATTTAATCAAGCATCTATGGGAGGCCCGCGATCTGGATTTGAGATATGATCTCAATATCCATGTCACTATACGTGGAACAATACAATCGCCCTGTCCTTATCTCCAAGTATCTGCGGAGAGATTGCATTATTCTTGAAGGGTTCAAGAATAATTCCATAAGATCTAAGCAATGAAGAAATAATGATTAAATGATATTTAATCATCTTGATGTGTAAAGAAATTATCCAATTTAATTAAATGTGATTTAATTAATGTGGATAAGAATAATGTGGATAGAAATATCCAATTATTCATAATATATTATAAATGTGATTTATAATGTATTAGAGAGAGCTAATTATAATTTATAGGTGTTGATTAATTATTATGTGTATTGGATACACATTGTGTAATTAATTAACAAAATGAATTATATGTTGTTTTGGGTTGTGAATATGATTCACAATTTTTTCCATGGCAAGAATGCAATATTCTCAAAGATAATTGTGAATTATTTTTGAAGAATAAAACCCAATAAAATTTGTTGCAAATTAATAGGAGAGAAATCCAAGGATATATGCAATCTCATGGAAATCCATGAGATTGCTCTCCATTGGGAAACAAGTGGGCGGCACCCAATTCCTATATGGAATGGGTGGCCGTTCCCTCTTGATTGCACATGGAGATTTGATCTCCATGTGTATTCTCTCCTTATTTGTTGGGATGATTTAGGAATAAATTATATTTGGTTTTGTCAAATATATTTTGACCTAAATTTGTTGCTTTTGACAACAACAATCTTGGCCATTGGATTGACACAAATCAATCTCACCCATTGATTTTATGTGTCCCATGGATTGAGATCCATGGATCCCAAAACCCTATAAATAGAGAGGCATACTATGCTCTCTAAGGACTTGGAATATTGGAGCTCTCTCTCTCTCCCTCATTTCTTCATACACGCCAGCCCTCTCTCCCTCTCTTGTTGGTGGCCGTCCACCATACCCTAGAGGGGAGGACCGTCGTCGCCTTCGCCACCGCGCCGCCGCTTCGACGTTCTTCGGTTTCTCCGTCTTCTTGGTGTGCTACGCCCACGAAGGAGACGTTTGATCTCGTGCGACGAGATCAGGAGCAACCACGCTTGGATCATCTTCTTGGATTGCGAGGACAACGCGGTTCATCCCCACGCTCGCAAGCGGTCTCGCCGACGATCGGACTTGAGACAGGAGGTCTCTTTCTTTAGAGACTTGATCAACCACACTTCAAGAGGTATTGCATTATACATGTTGTGGTTATAGATGAAACGATCTGAGAATGGTTCTCGGATCATGTGGTTTCATCGAATAAAATTTTTTTAAATTCCGCTGCACCGAACAACTAGTACGACTAGTCGTTCTTCGTCGTATTCGATACGACGATCACGCTTCCGTGATGCGCTTGAGGATAATCCCATATCCTTCATATATATCTATCACAACTTTGACATTTGTTAAAACTATCATATAATGAAAGAATATGATTATTGATTTTATAAATAACTTGTTTAATTTAAACGTATGTTCTTCCAATAAATGTACATAGATGGATGATGTGGGAAACATTTTCGTGGAAGAGATGTCTACGGGTACCCGTGGATATCCATTACCCATTCAAATGAACTGAATACCCATTAGATGCGAGTACTTGTTGGAATGGGTCGGGTCGACCCGTAGACCGGTGGTAATGGGGCAGGGTAGGTCAGCAACGAACGGGTCGGGTATTCATCCCATGAACACCCTTAATTAAAACGTAAGATAGTCTAAAATATCCTGCACAAGCATATCAAACTAATTATTATGGAAATTATTCAAACTATTTCAAAGACCCGACATGCATTTTGTTGCATTGGGTACTTTCATCAACTGACTAAAAGATCAAGTATTGTGCCATATTTGTTTTTCTCTTCAAGAATAAGTAAGAAGACAACAAGATGGCTTCGTGTACTCAAATTCATTATTTTTATTTCGATCTAAGAGCAATCCCGAAGTGTTTCAAAAAAGGGTTACCTTGTGGTAATGAAGTAACATAATTACATTATCATATACATGGTCTTCAACCGCTCAAAATAAAACTTCGATTATCTCTACAACTATTTGGATCTTATCAACTTGTGAGAATGTTACCATCTTCAAGTGTAAAACTATTTTTATAAGCTATATTTTTATCATTTAATTCTCACTAGGGTGATCGTACTAGATGTGATCATCCTTGCCTTTAATATAGTTATAAATTAACATATAATTATCACAATTATGATTATAAAATAATATCAACATAGCATTTAGTAGAAATGAAACATAAAAAACATAAATTATTCTTTTTCGATAACAACTTGTATTTGATCCTTAAAAGTTTACCATTTGATTATGCAAAATACATCCCACGTTGCTACAGTATTTTAAGATTATAAGTATTATCGATTATACTTAGTCGTGATAAAAATTATTATCATTGTCATTAAATCAAAATAAGTATTATTTTAGATGGAATTTAAATTATATACATAAAATGATGGCATATAAGTTCAACAATTAACAATATTGAACATATAAGACCATAATACCACTCATAAGGAGAAACAAAATATTAGCAATCAATTATCATATTTAAACCTAATTTGAGTAAAAATGTGATGAAAAATATAATTGTCACAATTTATTTGAATAATGTCACTTATTAAATTTAATTGTGATACGATTTATTATCATCGACTTTAATGTGATATATATTATGAACTATGCATTTATATCATAAGGTGTGTACGTTTAAAGTCAATATTTTATAGCTTAGATTACACATAAAAAATGGCTTGTATTGTTAAATAGAATATCAACAAATAGGCATAGTACTTGTGATTTAATGTGGGTAGAAAAATGATCAATACTATTATTATCACAACTTTTATTTCTAATTATGATGAATCCCCATTCATCACTCTTTATTCTTTTATTCTAGCTAATTATCTTGGCAAAGCATCATGTAAATAGTTGTAAATACATAACTTAGCAATAAGCATGCATGTGTTAATATATCATAATTAGCATGTATTTGTGCAAAAAGAATAAAGAATAAAAAGAAAAAGAAGGAAGTATTTATAATAAATACTGAGTGACCCAAATCCAAGAGAGGGCCAAGTATTGACCTGATCGCCGAATAAAATAGGTAGAGAGATAGAGCCACTTCACATTGTATATATGTACCATATGTGTATATAATTTATTTTAAAAAAAATATATAAAAATATGTATTTAACTTCCTTGTATATATTTCTAAAAATAAAATAAAAATAAAAAATAGAATAAAAATAGAATAAAATTCTCTCTCTCACTTGCACATAATACATCTATAATTGTTTCTTTCCCTATTGATTTTATACTTGTAAATAAATAATAAAATGATATAAAAATGATTTAATACTCTAAAAATTATGTTATAAATAAATAAAATATAAAATTAGGGTATTTTTGTAAATAATAAAATAAAAATAATTGTACAAAATACATGTATTTTATACATGTATATAATACATTATACTGTATATACCATAATTTTTCATAAAAATAAATAAAAATCACAAAAAAATAGTTTGAAAAATAACAAACATTTTTCATTTTACACACTTTTAAATTTAAAATGATTTACTAAATTTTTATTGAATTTATAAATGTTTTTGTAAATACTATTTTCTGATTGGTCCGGGGAGGATTGTTGACTCCGGTCAACTACCCTCCTGGACTCTCTTCCGTTCGTATCCGATTTTTGCCCTCTTCGCCAAATTACCTAGACCCGATCCGATCACCATCTTCTTCACTTCGAGGCTCCAATTAGAGAGGGAGGATTCATGACCCACGCCCGTAAGAATCTTTAGGGATCTGACCCTCGGTTTGCATGCCTCTGCTCGATTCTTCCAGCTACCTGGGATGATCTATAAAAGCTTCATTCGCTCGCGCCACACCCCTTCATGATACCCTAGATTCCTTCCTCGTAGTGATAGCCGTCGGAGGATGCCTTCAGTGGTCGGATTGGTGTCGTGTAGCCGCAGCTCAACCTTGTGGCCGGAGAACCACTGCGAGAAGCCTTCTTCGCCTGACGCAGCGTGGTCGAGGTCATAACCCCGCCGTTCACTCCGCCTGGTGCTAAGGATCGAGTACAAACCTTCAGGTACCCTCTTTGTCCCTCCTTGCTCCATCATTTATCCAATCCTTCCATTTAATTTTTTAAAAAAATTAAATAAATCAAATCTCCATCATCAATTCCATCAAAAAATAGTATATTATACCATCATATCATATATAAATTATAAACTTCTCCACTTCAATAACTAATCATTTTTTCAAGCTCCAATACAATCATATCATCACAAACCCACTTCTAACCCACCCTCAGTTTAACCCTCTATCCAAATACAAAAACACAAAAACGAGTTACATTCGACTAGTTTAACCCACCTTAATCTGCGAACCAAACGCACCCTTACCGTTTTCGTTCTCATAATGGGTGGAAGGTTGACCAAACTTAGAGTCATTCTCCGACCATAACCCTCGATGTATGCAAGCTATGATCATGTCTTGTAGAATTTCAATAAGAAGATGCACGTCAGTGGATCTGGTTTGTAAAGAGGAAGATAATGAAATGGAGTTTGCAGTAATCGGAATTTTTCGAAATTGTTTTTTATTTGAAATTAAACTGGCATTTGTTTATTATAACCAAAGAAACTCAGTTGGTTGGTTTTAAATCGAATTGTCATTGTAGGCCCATTTAATGTCATTAGAATTTCCACGAGTTAAACTTTAAAGTAATTTAAGTTCTGGTTCTTGAAAAGAGTTCAATTTTTACAATCGAGGCATGTCAATATAAATAATTGAACAATTTCATGAAATTTTATAAAAAAAAACATTTATATTCAGCAAGAATTTTTGGAGAAGATGTGATACTTGAGTTCTCTATCTTGGATTTGACACCAATGTCTCGAATCGATTACTCGACATCACTCAAACATGTGATCAATGAGACAAATCAATTTACATGTTGCAATTGACGATTTGAATCAAGAATGTGAATATTTGTTGAAAAATTTCAGATATAGGGCTTTGTTCTTCAGCCATTCTTAAATGTCTTGGTATTTTATAATTCGAGGCTTATTCCAACTTAATATTGACACTTTTAGAGGGATTTGAAACATGCGTGAAGATCGAAGTTTTTGAAAACTTAATTTTCCTTTGATGTTGGATTTTCTAGTTATATCTAGTTAATGTTTCTTACCGTTGTTTATGGGAAATTTTTGTTAATCAGATCAATTAAAAATAACGATTTTTACGATAAATGAGTCACTTGATCTACAACCAATTAGTACAATTCTCACACAAGTTTTGTAAGGGTTGAACCGATTTAGGTAACCAAAATACTAAGATAAAAAGATTTAAGTAAGAAACTTGTTAGATTTCGAATCTTTACAATTGGGATTCTAATATTCACCCCAAGCCGTTTGAAAAAAAAAAACAACCAACATGTTCGTACTTAATCTGTAACACCCCAACCCCTAATATAATGTCACATCTAAAATTCACAAAGTGTGGATGCGATTTATAAGTGGTGGGGATTAATACTTGACAACTTGAGCTTAAGCATTTTCAGTGGTTGCCAACGCGTCCATACGTGCTCGAACTCAACAAGTTATCAGGGTCAGTTTTCCTTGATAACAGATCGAGGACATAAGCTCGGAACGTTACAAATGGTATCAGAGTCAATTTCCCTCTGATAGTGGTAAGGGTTACCCGAGGGGTGAAGCCACCCCTACAAAGAGATAGGAGGATATGACTACCCAGAGCGTGCATCCGCCACTATCACTGGGAATAAGTGATGGACCATGTCGCAACAAGGACGTTGCAAATATAAGGGGGAAGGTTGTAACACCCCAACCCCCAACATAGTGCCACATAAGTGTGGGTGTGGTTTATAAGTAGTGGGAAATATTACTTGACAACTTGAGCATAAGCATTTTTTGGTGGTTGTCAACGGGTCCATATGTGCTCGAACCCAACAAGTTATCAGGGCCAGTTTTCCTCGATGACGGACCGGGAACCTAAGTCCGGGACGTTACATAATCCTTGTCATGAACATGCTTATTTTTAGGTGCATCAATATTTAATCTATTGAATTAACTTTTTTTTATCCAAAGGTGAACTTGCAGTTTCCTAATTTTATAAGAATCGAAAACATATTATAGAAAATATTGTAAAGATAGGACTTGCGTAATTATCATTTACTTTCTATAGAAGGTAAATACATTAACTGTATACATTAACTGGTTTGAAAACATATGGTACTCATGACGTAAATACGTTAACTGATTTGAAACATATACAACTAGATTTCTATGGAAGGTAAAATGATATCGTAGATTGGAACAACATATATTAATACATGTGAATGGAAACGATGGTATGTTTGCAACATTTTTACTAAAGTTAATTTCTGAATATTATTTGCTAAATATAGAATAATCTCATTACCGAGCAACTAAATCAAGAAATCGAGTTTTCAATGCGAGTTTATGACAATCGCCTAATCAGGTATCTACTAAATTCCTTACAGTAAAGTTCTGATTTTATACCTAATTTATAGCTGAAAAGATAATGATTATTCACAAACAAGACATCATAAAATTAACATTTTAATGTAAGGTGTTATATTGTTATTTTGATGAGATGACGGAGAAGTGGTAATTATATATTAGAAAAATAGTTGGAAATGCCGTGTAATTCCAAATATTAGATGGGTCAAAAAGGAGCAAATTGGAAATAAAAAACTCCCAAGCTCCTATTTTTTTTATATAATCTTGAAATCATTTAGGTAAACTTGGTCGTTCGAACAGGGTTTAAAAAACCGGAAGAACCGATCTAGACCCGATCGGTTCGGTCGGGTTTTTGTAATTAATTTCAAAAAAAGAAAATAAAGAACCGGGTCCGATCGGTGGTCGGACCGGGTGGTCAGACCGGTTTACCCCGTATTGACCCAGTTTTGATGATTTGTTAAATTTTTTAAAAATAAAGTTTAAATAATGAAATAATAGGGTTTTTTATCACTTGTGCCCTTCTTAAACTTCTGCAATATCATTTATGTCCCTCTTTTTTTAAATATAAGTTGTGCCACTAGTTTCTTAGAGTATTTTTCTATAAGCAACTATAAATAAATGATTGCAATATTATATTCATATATAATGCTAGAAAATGTGGCTAACATTAGCAGAGTTTTACTTGAAATAGACAATCATGTTATTCTATCAAAAAAAATTGACATTTTAAATGATTGTTTCATTGATATATAAATACACACATACACATCCATTTTTATCGGTTCAAAAAACTAGTTCGATCAGCCAGACCGATAAATTAAGTCTCGTCCGATTTTTCCGAGTTGATAGGAATGATCATGTCATGCTGACATCATCATCGGTCCGACCAATTTGAACCGATGATCCGATCTGATTGGACCAAATCAAAGACTAACAAGTTCAATATCCGGTCTGATTTTTAAAACCTTGGTCCGAAGTGTGTGTTTTCTTGATCGTCAATGTTAATCGGACGTGTCACACCTAGGGATGAGCATTGGATACGGCTGGCCCGACCCTGTCTGCTAAAGCCCGACCTAGGCCCGAGCCGGAGCAATAGTTGGGCAGACTTGGGCCTAATTTTTGACCCAAATCGAATTTCGGGTCGGGCTCGGGCAACGATAGGTCCGAGCCCGAAGCTCGTGGACCGGCCCGCATATGGACCCATCATAAGCCCTACCCGAGTCCAGCCCACATATAGAATTATGGTAATCATGGAATGCCATCTACCAAGCATTTTCTAAATCGGAAGGTTGAGATATTTTTTCCTACATTTCCATATATATCATTATTTAAGAGCAACCATGGTAAATTGATTTTTGCATATTGTATGTAAATCCATTTTGCATACCAAGCATTTTCTAAAACGGAAGGTTGAGATCTTTTTTCTTTCACCTACCACGTTAGATCTCCCAGAGATGCTCGAAGACCATCTGCAACAGTATCAACTTTGTCCAAGGTATTTATTCTACCAACTGCTTTGGATTTAGCAACATCATCTGCACCTCTTGGTTCAACAGCAAAAACATGAATAGCAGGGTTGATTGCCTTTACAGCCAATGCCACACGAGATATATGGCCACCACTTATTATGGTCAAAAAATCAAACGAGCAAGAAAAAAATAATACAAAAGCTACAGACAAAACTTTTTCAAGCCACAATTGAATAAATGACCAGTGAAGAAGGTATACCACTAGTAGGAGCAACGATAGTGTGAATTCCAGGAACTTACTTCATAAGCTCCAAAGAAATAGTACCCTGCCTTGCCATATAATGGGCCGGTTCGAGCCCAACCCATGTACTTGCGGGTCAGTCTCGAATTTAGATGATATTTTCTGAAATGTTGCGGGACCTGCTCCGTGAATCCAAAAATTGAAATCGAACTCGAATTGAATTGAGGTGAGCTCGATCCATGCTCATCCCGATTGTCTTGGCGGTAAACAATACCACGAAACCGGCGAAACACCAAACCGATCCCACTTTCCATTCCCTGCCGTCCAACCCATCTCGCTTCATCCCGCCGTTCAAAATTAGGAAAGAAATCTCGTCCGTCGATCTCCACTTTTATAAATAGGCACCCCTACGCACCGAACGCATTCACCCTTATCGCATCCCCCTCTCCCACAACCTCCTCACCTTTCCCCTTTCTATGCTCAAATCTTCTCCCCCTCGATTGGCCGACGGCTAATCTGCTCTAGCAGCGGAATTCGTAACGGCGCGATCGACGTGTTGATATTCTTTTCAGAATGATTCGATCGATAGTCGCGGTTCATCGTTACAGATATGAGTTGCTTTGCATGATTTCTGTCTCCTTTTCATGGATTTAGAATTTTGTTTTGCTGCTTCGCTTGATTCTTATTTGTTATTGTATCGATTATCTCTTTGTATTTTTACAGTACTTTTCTTCATAGATCTGTACCGATGTGCGCGTATTTCGATTAATTTTCAGGGTTATGTTTTCATTTTAGATCTGTTACAATCTCGATCTCCACGCATCTGGACGGGAGTTGGCGTTGACCCTCTGTTTTGTCTTTGTTTCGTTTAATTTATCTATGTTCTGTTTTACGTTGTTATGATCGTTCTATGCATGCTTTTTAATTTTAGGATGATTTGCAGTAGATGAGCACTCCTTGCTGTGGAGGTTCTGACGGATCTGTACGAGTTTTGATCCTTTAAAGCGATTGGATGGATCGTCGATGATCTTCATATGCTGATCGTGATGTGCGGAAGCCCTAGTATATGGATTCTCCTATGATATTCTTGTCTAATCAACTGCTCATCTTATGTTAGATAAGTTTATATGGTTATCTCTGAAGGAGAGCTTTAAGCTGGAGAGAGATTGACGCGATTTGGAGGAGAAGGCGGGAGTTTGTCCGGAATTGGTATGTACATAGGGCCTTTGCCATGTTGGGTGCGCTCGCATGGCAGGCTACTCTACCGTAATAAAAGTTGATGTCTTTTGTGTGCTGGGGGGCAGGAGATCGCACGGGGATCTTTTGCCCGGGGTTTCCTTTTATTGCCCCCCATTGTTCTGTGTCTTCCTGCCTTTTTTCTTCGCATTGCGTTTTCGTTTTGCCCGGCGTGTGCCTATGTTATCTGATCATGACACCATAGGACCTGAATGGGCTCTTTTATCTGTGCGAGTTCAAAAACTTTCTTTATCAATGCCCGTGGGGCGTGGATGCACTTCATGAATACCCTACAACCCACTGTTACTTGTGATTTGAGATATACTTTCCTGCTATCAAATATTGGTGTCAGTTTGGCAACAAGAAACTATCAAGTGACAACCGGAGTCTGCACTCATATTGCTCTATCAGATTATCCACCATGCCATCTCTTCTTGATGGGAATTCTCGTGCACCTTTTGCATTGGGGTGCTGAAATTGATGCCGTGCAACACCTACAATGGATGAGATCGAGGTATAACTCAAACCTTCTTGCAATGTTAGTTCATGGTTTACTTTTCCACGTTTCTTTAGATCTAGAACATTAGGTGCTGCAGTTCTAGAACATTGGTTGCTGCCCACTATTGAGGCATAATTCGTCACAGTCGATTACTTATTAACAACAAGGCCATATCATTCAATTGTGTTGGGTTCTATTGGTAGGGTGATATCAAAAACTGACACGCACGTTTTGCTTGATAATGTTGATCGTCATATCTGAGATCATACCACACATAATGGAGAAGATTGAGGTACAGCTCAAACCTGTTGTTGACTTTCACGACTTAAGTGCGAGATTAATAGTTAATCTTTTTAATTCATAACTCTGGTTCGAACCCTCCTTCACAAGTAGGGCAGTTCATGTCCATGCAATTTCACATTGGGATCCGTTTTGGCAATTCTTCATTCAAAGCATGATAATTTCATCCTAATGTATGTTTTATACTTTTCTTCAAAAAAAATGTATGTTTTATACTTTGGAATGAAAATTGCGTCCAAAACACACTGGTGGACCTTAGCATATTGTCCATTGCCCATTTCATCATGCTTCCATTTCCTCCACAAGGTTTAGATTTAGGGTCAGTGTTGAGATTTATGGTGAATGGCTTTCCTAATTATCCCGCACTCATAATGTAGGAGATTGAGATATAATTCAAGCCTTATCTTGTTGATTCAAGATTTATGAGTCCATGTTATAGTTTGAAATTTTGTTGTTTGTCTAACGTAAATGAAATTGAAACACTTTACTTCAAAAGCTCTATTGTATGTTACCATTTCAACTAAATATTGCTTATTTGGCTGAATTTTAGATAATTGATTCGACTAAGCTTCTTTAAAGGTTAATCTTGGTTTTTATAGCTATTTTTTGCAGTGATGAATGGTAACTTTTTTTACTTCTATTGTGTCTTGTTGAGACATTTTTTGACATTTGAAGAGCATTATAGATGTGTAAATGTACCATGTTGGTGCATGCTTTGTAAGTCAAGTTCTTTTTTTACATTCGCAATGTGTATTGTAAGAGGGTCTCCTAAGTTGCATGAAGGGCCGAGATTCACTGTAGTTCTATGTCCATTGACAATGAAAAGACTTCAACAACGTGTAGTGTTTCCTTAAGCTCATGACGGTGGACATTTTCTGCAATGCATTCCTCTAGATTGGGAAAAGCTTGAAGTTCTGCTGTCCGTTGCTTATGATTCGAAGCATGGGACTGGTGTGAAGAATTTTAGTTGCTGAGATGCTGTTATTGTATCTGGATTATTTTGTTCTTGTGGTGTACTTTGAATTTGTGTGCAAAGCCTCTTTTTGCATATTGATTGTGCAAAAGTCACTAAGGTGGACGGTACAACCACAAGATATTCCTCAAAAGGTTGTCGAAAATCTTTTTTTATTGAAGCTCTGCTGCTGGGAATGCAAAGCTGAGGATGCCGGCTTGATGTGAAGTATTTCTTGACTTGCTGAAAGGAAGCTCTGGTTTTCAGATGGTTTTATTCTTGAGATGTTCTCTATATGATTGTTCAAAGCCTCTTTGATCAAATTGATTTTGGTAGAATTTTTGAATCTGGACTTACAGGATTACAATGGGGTTTTCGACTGGTAGTATTTAATTCAGAGCATGCAGTATAGCATGAATAGTTTCGTACGAGTTGCTGAATGGTTGATCTGGTATCTGGATGGTTGTATCCTTGTATTATACCTCTGAATATGCAGGCAAAGATTTGAAGATGGAAATGGCGTGACCTGTCTGGGTATGATATAGATATATTTCAAGTGTTTTAAAAGGAGCTTGGAACAGATGGACAATTATTTATGATGTAGTTATACTAGATGGTAGCTTTGGGATTAACTTCTTTTGGTCTTTGCTTTGGTTTTTCAAAAGATTAACCTTCAATGAGTGGCTTTTGATCTTATGTTCACAGCAGCCAAATTCATAGGTGAAAGTTTTCTTTTGGTTTTGCAGCTTTATTCTATTTTTTAACATAAAGTAGTTTTTATTGCACAAGTTTATCTTATATTTTAAATGACACGGTGTTCTTCTTGTTGTCAGATAAAATGTTTATTTGTTTCTTACATCTGTGTAGACTCCGTCTGGTTTATTTCACTCTAGTTGTGGTTATTATGTTTATTTTATAGGTCTGGTCTTAGTGCGATAGTTCTGATATTTTATGAATTTCTTATTTTTCCAAGACAAGTGATTTATGTTCACAAGCTAAGCATCAATGTATTGCCTCTTGTAATAGGACCTGTGGGGCACCAGAAATATGTAGTTTTTCTGCTGATGATATATAATGCACCCTGTTAGTTTTTGTCAACATGTTAAATAGCTATCATCATGCTTTTTGTAGTAATAGGACATGGAATTCTTGACACCAAGAATGCTAACTGACTGTAGTCCTCATGTAAGAAACGCGTAGTTTTAATTCTGGTATTCGGACAAGTGTACTCTACTAATATTATTTGTGTTTGATTTGTTAAATTTTAAAGCCTTCTAGTTTTGAAAAAACTGGGTGTTATTTCATCTGAAAGGATTAGTGGTCTTTATTTTCACTAACGATTTTTTATGTTGTCTTTTGCAGGTCTTAAACAATGTATTCATGAATATTTATAGGTTGTTGGGTTGATTAACATCTTTGATTGTTATAGGTCAAGTTTAAATAAGTCACAATATTATGTTTGCAGTTTCTCCTTTGTTATACATTTTTTTCTTGATTTCTTTTACTTTTTCCTTGCAAATGCCACAATTGTTTTACAAGTAGGCTATGTTCATCTCGAAACATGTATTTGTGATTGTTCCTGTTCTAATCATCTTGTAGAAAAACCATTTGAATTTTTTTATGCTCACACTTTTTTACATCAATTTTCTTGTTTGTTTCTCTTACCCAGCCTTCTGGTATATGATGAAGACTCTTAAATACTGTTTGGTAGTGAAAGTTGTTCTTTCTGTAGCTGCCATTGATGGTTTTGAGTGCTGTGGGGACTAGATCAAGTTGCTTCCCTGGTGGCTTCATTGCATCTCCAATGGGTCGTGCTGCTGCAGCTGAAGTTGTATCAACTGTGCTGCGAGGATTAGAAGAGACCAAAATGATTTTAATCCTAAATGAACATGTTTATTTTTCTTGTGGTATTTATTTGCTGTTTTCATCTTTGGTTGTTTGGGAATGGAAGGAGAGAAGTTAGTAGGTGAAGAAGGGACTAGGAAGCATGAAATATTTATATTTGTAGGGTTTGCTTTTATCTCAGGTGGGTAGAGGTTTTGTAGGGCTTACACTTCTAAAATCTTGTGCAACTTTTAGTCTCAGAAAACATTTCCATATTATCTTTTTCAAGGTTTGGTGACAAACATCTAGTAGTTAATCGTAAGTCTTCTTATGAAAATTTTACATCGATAGATTGTACTCTCTAGGTAGGTTTTATATTTTCAACAGAGGTGGAATGCTTTTGAAGGTATTTCCGAAATTCAGGTCGTATTATTTTGTTATGCACCCCATTTTGTAACCTTTGTATTTTTTTCACCAAACCTTCTGTTACAACCTTTTGAAACTTTTGTATGTTTTCATTTTTGTATTTCCATTGATGGTTTTGGAAACTCTCGTCTGTCAATAGTTTCTTAGAAAAGTCAGGTGATTTTTTAGCGTGGATGTATGTATGGAAATATGTATATCAACTTAAATTTCATGAAACTGGCTGCGGCGAGTATTTCATATCCAATGACTTCTTCATGGATAATTTAAAATAAATTTCAGCAATAGAATAGTGAACCAATTGTTAGAATCCAGGCTAGATTTGCTAAAGCTGCTCGCAAAGGCACATTAACCTGATTCCATTGATTCAATTTTTATTTGGTATATGTTTGATTAACTTGGTTGATTTGTTAAGTAAATGTGGCAAAGCTGATTTTTTTTCCCATTGCAGATTATATTGGATGTTCTTTATAACTTAAGGTGAATACATGATATGTGATTGTCCTCCAACTCTGCCACTGGCATTGGCTGGTGCCGGTCCCAAGCCCGGACAGAAGAGGAGGGGAGGTAGTCTCTCTTCATTTTCATTTTTTTACCCCGGTTAAGTATGCTTTGATCTTCTGGCTACAAATGATTACTTTGATGAAGGCTCGAGAATGCATAAAGTGTGACGATGATGGGGTGCAATGTATGTTTCCCTGAATTGATGTGGGAAGTGAGGATAAAGTCTTTAGAGTGTGTTTGGTATGCGTGAAATAGGGTGAGTTAAACTGATGAGGTAGCATGTTTTTGTGTTTTGATGTTGTTTGGATAGAGTGTTAAATCGGGGGTGGGTTAGAAGTAGGTTTGTTGTGTTGTTGTATGGAAGTTTGAAAAGGTGAGTCGTTATTGTGATGTGATTTGTAGTGAATTTTGGAAAATTGAGCAGAAGTGGAGTAGTTTATAATTTTTATATAATATGATGGTATATTATATTATTTTTTGAAGGATTTGGTGATGGAGAATTGATTTGTTTAATTTTTTAAAAAGATAAAAAATGAAGCCCATGTAGAAGTGAGGTGTGGGGTAAGGGGTTAAACTTCCCAAAGAATGGCCCCTTATGTATCATATCGATGATGACAACCTACATCAATGCGTTTTTTTATTAGTAGAATTCAAACCTTTGCCTTTTAAAATGGGTGTTATTGTTTCTACCACCATATCATTAGAGGGGTTCTTCCATCAATGTGTTTGGTCCTCATGGAAAGTAAGATTGTTGACAATGAATAGGGTAGTTTAGTTGTCACAAAGTAGTTGCATAAGAAGAGGTGCTTTATAGTGAAGTTTATCTGAATGTTTTTAACTGCATCATCTAAGTGCTCCCTTGTACTATAGCTATGTAGTTTGACTTTGCACTGGATCTAGCAACTACAATCATGTGAATGCGACCAAGGAACACTCCATGATGATTGCAAAATTATAGGTAGTTTTTGTCTTGAGAGTATCTTGCATAATCTGCTTTTTCACAAGCCGTGATGACTAGAGATGTTCCTCTAGTAAAGAACAACTCCGTACATGGGGAAGAATTTAGATACCTTAAGATCATGTGAACAATATCCATGTTTGCTTGTCGTAGTTGCATTATAAATTGGCTGACTTTGTTCATTGCAAATGAGATATAAAACTTGGTAATGGTCGCATAGAGGTACTTTTTAACTAGCTCTATGTATCTTTTCTTGTCCTCATTTGTATCAAGATCATCATGGAAATCTATGTCGGGATCAATGAGAGTAGCTATAGTTCGGCTGTCTACCATCCCTAACTCTAGGAGAATATCTTTAACATACTTCCTTTGTGCCATCACCGGTTATATCTGATTCCTTGCAAACTCAAGCCCAAGGAAGTATCATAGCTCGTCAAGGTCATTGATGATAAATTGTTGTCTAAGGGATACCTTAGCCTTAATAATGTCTTAGTTATGTCATCTCTTATAACAATAATATCATCAACATAAATCAAAATTACAATAATACCTCTCCATATCCTAAGTATAAAGGACGAGTGATCTGTAGTCAGTATCTTGAGTTCGAGTGCTTTTAGAACCATGCTTTAGAACTTCGCTTAAGGTTATAAATAGCCTTATGAAGTTTGCATATCTCATGACACTCTCCTTCTATAATAAACACATGTGATTGTTGCATATAAACCGTTCCCGCAAGTCTCCATTCTAGAAAACATTTGAAAGTGATCAGTCACGTACCACTACAATAGAGAGGATGATTCTGATTGTAGAATGACGAGCCATTGGGGAAAAAATATCATGATAGTCTACCCATATATCTGACTGAACTGGTGTACTACAAGTTTGGCTTTGTAACGATCAACAATATAATTTATTGTTTGTATCACTATAAAGATCCATTTGGAACTAATCACAAAAGTCCCTTGGGGATAGTTACCAAACTCCATTTGATACATGATTGAGGTGCTGCCATCTCCTCCTCCATAGCAAGACGTGCCATCTCCTCCTCCATAGCAAGACGTGCCATCTCCTCCTCCATAGCAAGACGTCTATGATTGTTTAGAATAACATTTTTGATATGTGTGTGGGATATCTACGGTTGATAATCCCAACACAAACTTTGAAATTCTATGAATGACGTCATGGATAAACATGAGTTGCAAGAGAATACGTAGCCACATACACTTTCGCTTTCGAATAACAATGCTCTAGTCAATGTCCTATGAATTATATGTTTCCTGTATAGTAGTCTACTGAGGTACGACATGCTCAAACTGGGAAGTCCATGTTATACGACAAATCACATGTGCCATTAGTGGAATATACATGCTCAAAATTTTCCTTGGTGCGCTAGATGACGAGGAAGGCACATGAGTTAGGTATTATTGGGTGGCCTAAAAATATAAACATGAGGCAAAGTCCGAGCCACATGAGGAGGAGGTGGCGAAGCCGCACAGAGGAACTATAAGAGGAACCATGGGAGGTGAAGGTGGTGGTGGTGAAGGAGGAGTTGGAGGTGGACTTTAAACCTTCTTACCGGACTTAGACGGGGTCATTCTGTCACATGTAGAAGAATAGTACATGATAGACCCATAAAGAGAGTGACGTTAGCTCTAATGCAATACTTCATGTTTATGCGGTCAAAGCATGTGTGCTTTCTCTAGGTCTGGGAGTAGCCCACAAAAACATACTTGATAGCTTCAGGGGAAACCTTGTTAGACTAGGAGTCAGGTGATGAACAAAAGATACGCAACCAAAGACCTAAGGTGTAAAAAAGAAAAGGTCCTTATTGGGGAACATAATTGAAAAAAGGATCATTTTCTTATAACATAGATGGCGACATCTTGTTGACCATGTAGCACGCAACCAAAGACCTGAGGTGTAAAAAAGTTCCTTTTCGGGAAACATAATTGAAAAAAGAATCATTTTCTCCTAACATGGACGATGGCATATCATTGACCATGTAGTAGGCAGTGAGGGCCGCATCACCCCAGAAAGAGTAGGAGCATGATTGTGCATAAGAAGATTTCTAATAACATTAAGAAGGCGATGATGGTTGTGCTTATCTAAGAAGGTTATGGTGGTTCTGCTTATCAACACAGTTCTGTTGGGAAGTGCATGCATAAGAAGTCTGGTGTATGATGCCCAGAGACCTGAATAACTAAGAGAGCAGAAGGGTGCAGAACTCCAAGGCATTGTTAGAGCGAACATACTTAACAATACCAGAAAAAGCATTCTTTATTTTATTAACGCAAGATTGATTGGCATACCTAACCTTATGCTTGTTTTTCAGAAGAAAAATCTAATGAAATCTAGATAATCATTGACAAAAACAAGACATAACTTTTTTCCATGAGAGTGAAGAACACGATTAGGATCCCACATATCAAAATGCACTAATTTAGATAAAGAACGATTACTCCAACGATCAAGAAAACTGGAGCGGTGGTGCTTCCCACGTTAAAAAGCTTCGCACTGAAAATTAGATTGAGATGGGATCTACAGGAGGACTCCATACAACTTTTTTAGAGGAAGGTGATTGAACAAAAGAAGAGACTTGTATGGGAGATTAATCTTTTAGGAATGGAATATGCGTCAACATAAGGAGATTAGACCGGTTTGTAGAGACCCTTGCTCACGACCACATCTAACTATCCTGCACGTGAGTATATCTTGAAAAATCGAAGAGAAAGGGGCCAAATATAGCATGACAATGCAAATCCTTAATAATGTGACTAATGGATAACAAGTTTGTAGAAAAGTCAGATACATATACCACATTCTACACATGATGATGGCAAACGAATTCCCCCTATCATGTAATATTGGAATGCATCCGGTCGGCAAATTACAACAAATCTACCTATATGTACCGATTTGTAGGAAGTGAAATTTGCTCTGTATTCACAGATATGATGAGATGCATCATCGTCCATAATCCACTCTGAAATGTCTGCCAGATGCTTACTAGCAGGAGCATATGCTATACCTGAGATACTAGCAAAGATAGAGGAAATAATGTCAAGAGGGCCCAAGGGGCACGAGTAAAGCCGATCGCATGAGTCATGATCTCCCTCTAATGGAAGTCAAGGTCGTTGAACTTCTGATCAGTAGAAGTGGCAGTAGGCTCAACCTGCACTGTGGTATCTTTTTCGTGGATATGGATTTTTGGCACACAGAGAGAGAGAGAGAGAGAGTTGTAAGTTTTTTTGTGTGTTTGCCCTATCACTTCGATGCAACAATATAATCAGTATATTCTCCAATTATTGTATCCAATTTTCACAGATATAGATATTTAATCTTTATTTAATGAATATGGATAAAGAAAAATATGGTTTTCAATTATTATTTCAGATACAAATATTAGTATTAACGTTATTTTCATTTTTTAAATTTGGATAATGCTCTAAGTATAAGCTATTGGTTTACTTATATGTGTTAGGCTTTATAATAGAGATGTGATCGAATAATCCGTCAACTCCGTTATCATATATGGATAATTATAACTTTTATTGGTTGGCTAAATATTTTTATGATGATGTATATTGTAAATATATCATTTTGACAATAATTTGATCAAATTCGTAAATTCAATGGCACTCATATCCAATCTGAAATCGATCAATATTCTTATTCACTTTTTATTAAATCCAGATTCATGTTCGACGAATATTCGATATGAATTCGTATCTGACTTTATAGTCCCTAAATGCTCACCCGCATACGTATTCACATTTGATATAGATGACAAAGATATGAATATATGTGATTATATCCTGATATGTATCCGATCCCTTTTCATTCTAGTCCATGTCGAGTTGACCCTCGCTAGAATTAAATTGAATAGTCCCTAAATTGGAAGTGTTATTATAATTAATTAGAATAATGAATTTAATGCATGTATATTATATAATGAAGGAAAAAAACTATAAATTTAAAAAAAATAAAAGATGACAAAGAACAATTTCTGTATAGAAAAATGTATACTTTTTTTGATAACAAACTGTGATTAATTTTAAAAAGTAGTGGTAAGAAATGTTAGATGAAAATGCAAATAACCCCAAAAAAATAAACATCGACACAGGGATCTATTTGGAGATTGCTGTTCAAATCGATACCTTACTCTCCAAGCTATATTTTTAAATATTATATTTTGATAATTGTTTAATTAATTAAAAATATTTTTATAATTATTTAGAAGAAAATATCCTCAAGAAACTTAGCGGCAACAATACCCGCGCAACTGGCAAAACCCTAATCTGATATCACTTTCCATTCCCAGCCGTCAAACCCATTGCGCTTCATCCCGCCGTTCAAAATCAGGAAATGAATCTCACCCGTCGATCTCCACTTTTATAAATTGGCACCATCCCCACGTCTAACACATTCATCCTTCTCGCCTTCTTCCTCTCTGCCTTCACTTTACCGTACTCAGATCTCCTTTTCCTCCATCCGGTCGTGGCTAATCTGATCTCGCGCCGGAGTTCGCAACGACGCGATCTTCTTTTGATCTTCTTTTTAGAAAGTTTCCTTCGTTATTCTACATCTTACGTAGCAGATCTGAGCAGTATTGCTTTATTATTGATCCTGTCTATAGCAGTAAAGTTTAGTTTTGCTGTTTCGATCGATTCTTTTTGTTTGTTTTATTTATAATTCACTGTTTTTTATGCAGTATTTCTCTTTTATGGATCTATACTAATACATGTTTATTTTGATTGATTTTCGGCTTATATTTTGATATTTACCCAACTATACGCGATTTGGCTTTGATATTTTGTTTTGTCGTTGTTTCGTTTAATTTTTGAGATAAAAAACGTTATCGTTCTAGTTCTTCGAAAACGGTGGTGAACTGTTTTACGCTGGTATGGTCGTTTCTGTGCACGCGTTCTACTTTTCAGGAACATTTTGGGTAGATGTATACCACTTGCAGTGAGATTATGACGGTTCTGTACGTGTTTAGATCTTGTAAAGCGAGTTGATGGATCGTCGTTGACTTATGCTGATCGCGTTGAGTTGAAGCCCTAGTATCTGCTTAGATTCTCCCATGGTATTCGAGTCTAATCAACTGCTTATATTGTATTCGATAAGTTTATATGTTTACTGCTAAATGTGAGTAAGGTATGAATAGATGGACGAGTCTTGGAGACGAAGTTTTGTTCGGAATCGGTATGTACTTAGGGCCTTTTCCATGTTGGGTGCGCTCGCATGGCAGGTCACTTCACCTTAATAAAAGTTGATGTCTTTTTGTGTTGGGGGGCTGGAGATCGCACGGGGATGTTCTGCCCGGGGTTTCCTTTCATGCCCCCATTGTTTTGTGTCCTGCTTCTTACCTGGTGTTGGTTATTGGATTTGCCTGTTGTCAATGATAGATCATTGACGCTATATGACTTTGATAGAGTTGATATTGGTCAAGTTTTACAGCTCGCACCATCAGATGTTTCAGACACCCTGCAAATGAATGTTGCTTGTGATGCCTTCGATAGCAACTCATGATCGTATATCTTTGAAATTCTTTGATGACCACGTAGTCTCACTATTGAAGCTATTATATTTAATTTGCTATTTCATTGATTCTGATGTTTTTGAATTTCTTATCAATGAAACTCGCGTTTCACACAACGGAGTGAAAGGTTGTTTAACTCAAATTCTCTTTTCGCATTTGTGATCTACTTTGACACTTAGTCTCTTTGCATTTTCATAGTTCTAGAACACTTGTTGTAATTGTCACCCGTGATTGAGTTATAATTCCATGCTATCCCTTAATCAAGGTTTTAAATCTTGATTTTAATTTTGTTTCGAGATGCTGAAAAATGAGACAATTTCGAAATTTCGCCAATTTCTGCCAAAATCAGCCTAGTTATGTGATGGAAGGATATATTTCGAGATTTTGATTTTGGTAAGGTGTCGTAACTGAAATTTCATCGAAATTTCGTGAAATTTAAAACAATGCCTTAATATGATTAGTTTTGCTACATCCTTATTGTCATCATGTACCATAATTTTATTATGTGCTATACCTTGGACTCTAAGTTACCCACCATGCACTATTTATTGTAATGGAGGTGAGAGTGGTTTAATTTCTGTTCTGCGTTGATGCTAAATAGAGATTTAACGTTGTTGCTCAGTCTAAATTGCCATATTAAATTTGCCCTGCAACAGCTGTTAAGCTTGACTTAGCTTAAATAACTGATTTGGCTATTTCCTGAGAGGACAGTCATTGGGGTTTTGGGGGGTTTTGGCTAATTGTCTCAGTTCTTTTTTGTGATGTTATTATTTAATTTACCGCACATGGTGGTACTTTTTTTTAAAAAAAAATAGTGTGTTATTTGGAAATGAAATTTCGGATTTTACATTTGAAGATCCCCGACTCTGAAGGTTAAATGTCTTGACATGTTGTAGTTCCTTTTATGTTCAAAATTTTCTGTACATTATTAACAATATATTTGCTTCTCGTAATCTCATTACAATGTATGTGAGCACCTTCTCGTTTAGAGTGTGTTTTTTTGAAATTGAAACTCTTTTACCTGGAGACCATGTTCCGCAGCAAGTGTTCAGCGTTGAAGAATTATTGGTTGCTGAAATGTTCTGGGTGGTTGAGTTCTTGAGATCTGCTTCGAATATTTGTGCTCGAAGAAATATGGCTTGAAGGTTGCCATGCACTGCTGCATGATGTTCTTATCAAAATGTTGTTTGCTTTTTTGCAATCTCTGCTCCCTGAGAAAGTTGCCTCTCAATAATTCAAGTGGCGCATTTTATAAGATTTTGAGAGATTGTGCTTGCATTATTTTGTACTTTGACAACGTATGCTCCAATCCTCTGCAAGCAATTTTATCTGGACCGAATTTTGAAGGTTGAAACCACGAGATGTTCTTTTTGATTCGGTAACTCTGCTTCCCGTGACATTTTATTGAAACGTGTGTTTTCAGCATGTAGGATTTTTTGATAAGTTTTAGTTTTTTAATGATAAGTGCATGCAGGATTTCATGTGCTGATTAATGATGGTTCTGGTAGTCAGATCGCTGGTGTTTTTCTGGTAGTCAGATCGCTAGTGTTTTAAAAAGGAGTATAGTTAGTGAATTCGCAGATTATATACTAGTTATGCAGATTTCCTCGAGGATTGTAGTTGCTGCAGGTGAACTAGTTAGGCTGCTTTTGGTTTTTCGTTGGCTTTTGCTATTGGCCTTTCAGCTTTTCCTAATGCCAAATCCCAAGGTGAGTTCTTTTATTGTTCCTCCTCTACTACCCACTATTTTTAGGCTAAATTACAATTTTGGTCTCCATCTATGGGTCTAATCTCAGAATGGGTCTTCTTTATAATGTTTCAGGTCCCGAGCTGTTAATGTCATGAACTTTTTGGGTCTGATGGTGAATATGTCTTTAATTGAAATCCAACCACTGGTCCTTTCTTCTCTCCTGCTTGACAAGGGTATTTTTGTCATGAGCTTCAATGTTCCTGTTTCCTAAACAGCCCGACAATCTAAATTGTTACAATTTAATGATTAGGACTCATTTTGGGATATGACCTATAGTTAGACTCAAGTCGTAATTTACCTTATTTTTTATCAGATAGTTGTTTTTTGAATGAATTTCAATAACATGGTGTTTTCTTAGATATGGGGTATCTTTATTTGTTACTTGTACCTGTACAAGGTCTGTTTATGTTTTTCCCTTCGTGTATTCTTTTACTTGTATACATTATGCTAATTCTAGATATCTGTGAATGTGTGTTATATTCTTCAGGGATTTGACAATCTTTTCCTAGTGAAGTTCTTATTTTTCCAAGCTTAGAAAATGTATTGATTACTTCTCAGTGTAAGCTTTTGAAATAATGTTATTTAAGTTTGGTATTAGGTAATTTGTATTCTCTTGTTGATGTTGTGATATAATTTTCTTTGTTGACACTATTAACACGTTAAATAGCAATGACTAGGCCTTATCTAATTTCGGTCATTTCTAACAAGTACAATGAAAGGGAACACGTTAATTTTCAAAGTTTTTTCTATGCCTTGCTTTTATTCGATTGTGCTGATGTTTTAGAGTGTGTTTTGGTAAAATTATTTTATTGTCAGTTATTTGAGTTATGCGGAACCTGAAGAGAAAAGCAGGGGTTGGTTGTCATTGTCAAGAACCTTCCTCTCGTAAGCTTTAGGGATATTTAACATCACTATTAATGGGTGAACCTGTTTAGGCTTTGCCTCTGATTATGGGTTCAATAAATAGTGGTACATTATATAATTGTGTATATGACGGTTGTTCCTCACAATTTTTAGATTTCTGTATAACTGTCTAATTCTGGTTGCTTTGTGCCCTATTTCAATATTGTAAGCTTCTGTACTTTTATTCGTTGCACTTTTTTTATTTACCGAAAAGATTGAGATTTGACATTGTCTTATTTAACTGCAGGTGAGATTCCAATAAGTTGGCGACGGCTACTTTTTCCTCAACGTGATGATTGGTGTATATACCTAATATCGTAATGTGATTTTTTTCTTCAAATAAGAGCGAATATGAATTTTATTCTATATGTTTAATGTCTATGTGAGTGTATTTTGGTAAAGTGATTTTATTACGTGATTAATATGTTTTTATGTTGAACCTAAAGCTCAAAAGCAGTGGTTGGTTGCTGTTCTCCAGAACCTTCCTCCTGTATGCTTCAGGGAGATCATAAGATCAATGTTATTGGGTAAATCTGTTTAGGCTTTGCCACTGATTATGGATTAAATGAATAGTGTCACATTTAGGTTTTGTTAACCGGCTTTTTTGTCAGTTATATTATTTTATAGAAGTTTAAACTTTCTTCCGGATACTTTCAAGCAGCGGTTTGGTTTTTCTGGTATATACTTGTTATCTTAAGGTGGGTTTCTCTATACCCAACGTCCTCCACAACTAGTCTTTGTTGTTGTCGTATGTAGTCTGACTGCGTAATTTTTCTCGTCATCTTTTCATATCTATCGCTCGGTCTTCTTGAAGATGACGCATCATATGAATGTTATGGTGGTTGTTCTTTGATGGTTTTGATCAGTGTTTTGAAAATCTGATCGGATCGGTTTCCAACTGGTAAATCGGGTTTGGACCGGTCTGATTAACCAATTATGTTGGTTTAGTTTGATTATTCTAATTTTAATTAACTCGTCCGGTTCAATTTATTATTTTGATCTGTTTTAGTATGTTCAACCGAAGTTGAACCTCTTCTAATTTTTAAATTATTTTAACCTTTTTTCCTTAGTGAAAGTTGAACCCATGTCTTTTGGTTCTCTATTCCAAACTTCTAATCAACTGGACCAAACAAATTTATTTATTTATTATTAATGAGGATGATTCTATTCCTTTGCTATTTATTTGCTTATTTATTTTACTTTAAAAAAGTTATTCTTGTTCGTATTTTGAGATCATGTGAAAACGATACAAATAAGTATAATATTGTAGTTTAAATGATAGGCCCGAAATATATATATTAACAGCATTATGGGTTTAGTTTGTAGATAGTGACCTGCCAGCATTCATTTTATGTAGCAGTTGGGTATATCAAGTTGGTTTTAGGCTTTAAGTGCTTACTTGTGTAAAAACGTTTATATCTTTGATTTCTTTATTATTCTCATGAGTCTTCTCTATAATAATATCTTTTAAAAGGTTTTGATTGTAATCATTAAACAGCTTTCATAAGTAATCTCTATATTGGTAGATCATATTCTCTTGATAAGTTTCACGTTCACCGGAAATGGAAAGGTTTAACAAGGAATACATTTTGTTGTTTGCCCATCATTTGGAGGCGATTTCAGTTTTATATTAACAGTTGATTGTTAATCCTGCTTCGTTTATTAGTTTCTTAGAAAGGTATGTTATGTTGTTGAAAGGTGTATGTTTCTCATCCAAAGACATGTACACGAAAGGAGACCTTTTTTTCGTATTATTATTTTTAATTTAAACGGCTGGATAGTAGGTTAATTAAATGGTCTAGATCTATTCCTTGACAAAGACACTATTTTTTTTGCTTATTTTCTTAAATCCCTTTAGTGAATTTTATGCTTATTTATGTTTGCAGGAGTTGATACATATCAAATAGCGTAGTGGATCTTTTTTTTATATATTCTAATTGATTCTTTTTCGTGGATTAAGTATGTCAGTAACAATTCTGTCGAGTTAGATGATGATTCGTAGGTAGGTAGTGTTAATGTGATTGTCCTCCAACTCTGCCACTGGCGTTTGCTGGTGCCGGTCCCAAGCCCGGACAGAAGAGGAGGGGAGGTTGTCTCTCTACTATCTTAATTGCTACACTGTCTTGTTGCTACAACTTCGATGGGCCATTTTGTTAGTAGTTTTCTATAAGAGTGATGTGTATATGAGTGATATGGATAAGAGTCTTCTACAAGATTGTTTTATAACTATTATGCGTCCTTTACAATCTAAATGTACTCTTTTTACTATGATGAAGGAATGCATACATATAGTATAATTATATGAGCATATCAAAGACAGAATATCATTAACGAAAAATCTGAAAACATTATAATTACCATTGCATGTTAAAGCAAGACAAGATCAAACTTATATAGAAAGTTGATACAAATTAATATTGTTATTTGTAATAACGAGAATCATAAAAATTTATGTAGAAATATAAAACATCCTCGTTTAGCGTAAGTATCTTCAATATCAAAAAACTAAGCCATGAAAATGAAATATATGAAATTTTAATGTATGATGAGAAGAACTTGTATATTATTCATGCGATGATAAATTTTCCTTGATAATTTTAATCATCATAGATTACCATGCAAGGAAAATAAAAAAAAATAAAAAGCAAACGAGATATTTCTAGATAAATTTCGTGTCATGACGTTGAGTCAACCTTGGCAATTTGATATATGCTTCTCTTGTCTTTGATCCTGGCATAGCTATGCCAACCTTGGGACAGATTTGGACTTGGAAGATTCCTTGTCGAGTCAAAATATTCATGTGGTTGTTCGGTAGGGAGCGAATCATGACGGGAGCACGCATGGCCAGATTATTCCGTGGACTAGTGACTCATGCTTACGTTGTGGGGAAGAGTCCGAGGATATCAATCATTTTTTTAGCTGCCCAACATCGAGAGCGATTTGGATGGAGCTTGCGTTGACCGGGATTGATGTGGAGAGTTCTAGAGCCTTTTGGGATTCAATTGGTACGCCTCACATTTTACAGTCCTCAACGATGATTCTTACAGTGGCAACATTGTGGGCAATTTGGCTTGCAAGAAATAATGTAGTATTTTGAAGGGAGAGAATAATATTGAGAATGTTCTTGAACATGCCAAGATCCTTCGGGATTCTTGGTCCTTGTATTTATGATACATAACTTGTGAATATAAAGTTTTTGGGTGTTGGCCTTCACGGCTTTGCACCCTTTTTCCTTCAAAAAAAAATTCGTGTCTTGACAAATGTTAAGGAGGAACTCGAAGTAGCAAAAACATCATTTTCACGTGCTAGGAGAAAGACCACAAAATCTACCATGGTTTTTTGTGATCTTTGGTAGATAATGAAAGGGGAATGGTAAGGCAGGGCAAAGAATGTGGGAACATGAAAATAAATGTGTAGGGTGAGCCGGTGAGGATTTAGAATTGAATATTAAACATTTGATTTTTCCTATTAAATTTTATAACTAATATATTTTACTCTTTTTTATATTCGATATTTAGTCTTTAACTAATAGAATTATACATACATATATGTCTATTAAATTGGGTATGGTTTAGAGCGCTTTGTATCCACTTAATGTCTCAAAGTTTCTGAATAGAATGCTAAGATTGATTATTGTACTTGTACAAAGTAATTCATATCTAAGCTACGGTCACTAGGCTAAAATAAGAAGTAAAGACATGGACTTAAATGTTTCGCATAATCGATGCGTGAGTGACCCACATCTCTAACTCATAACATATTTTGCAGTCAAACCACTTGAACTTATTAATAAAGAGGAAAGGAAAGAGATTGTATCTCATCGGAAGAGCTAATATTGCATATACACGTCACACATTGACAAGTCACGTCAGTGTATTATAGGAGTATGGAAATCGTAGCAGTGAATGTTGCATATGATAAATCATGTCAATGAAGCCTAAATATGATTAGAAGTTTAAAATTAACTACTTAATCATTGTAGTAAGCTCGCTTGAGAGTATCTTTAGTTTCTTGCACATGTTATTTTTAGTGATATAATGCAAATGCTAAATCTTTCTATGTAAATTAAATGTAGTAATTTTTTTAATACATATTCATATATTCTTTTCTGTGTTTTTTTACTTACACATGTCAACCTTCTAATATAATTACGCTATAATTCCTTGTATAAGAATATTTAGAAAAGATCATAATCAACCCAGAGTGGTTGTTACACGTAGATATGTAAATATGTATGTATTATATGCATATATATGTATGTAGTGTGTTTGTATATATATAAATACATGGACACATATATACACATATGTATGCATTTAAATACCGAATCCAATCGAATTATTATCGAATGAATTCAAGTTAATTCAAATTCGATTAATTTGGGAAACAAATCCACAAGTTAAATTCAATTTCAATATATTTGGTTTCGAATTGAACTTTTTTCAACTTTTTATCGAACGAATTCTAATCGAATTCGAATGATTCAGTTCAATTAACAACCCTACTTACATTGTTGAATAGTCACGAAATTCTTATTCCTCATCATCACTGCATGATCAGAACATTTACCCTTTATGGATGGAAGGAGGGTTATCCATTAAAGCCCATTCGATTGGGAGGCTACCCCTACTTTGTGCGGGTTCTCTGTCAAAATCCATTTCTTATTGTGGGAGTCACTCCATCATATATATATATATATATATATATATATATATATATATATAGGGGGCCTTTCAAATAGGATGCAGTCCTTCCTGAGTTAAGGAAGGCCGTCCTTTTTTGTATAAAACATGGCACTTTAGTAGAATACGTATATAGTTTGTATTATAGGCGCACGTTATAAATACAAAGCCGCATACAAAACTGCGCATTATAATACAAACATTAAAACTGCACATTCTAATACTAAACTGTATATGTATTATACTAAAGTCATCCTGTATTATACAAAAAAGGGGTTGGCCTTCCTTAGCTTAGGAAGGACTGCGTCCTATTTGAAAGAAATCCTATATATATATATATATATTACATCATATCATCTAAAAAATATAAAATACTTTATTTCTATTCGTACTTGTAAATGTTATAAAAACTCATGAAATTTAATATTTAGCCTTATGATTGCAAGTGGTGTTTAGAACAGGTGTGGTCTTCCTAACTTGGAATAGACTAAAAATTAAGGGTTTTTTACCTTAGGAACTTTGTAAATTTTCCAAATTACCTTATTGACCTTTGTATTATCAATATTCCTCCCTTGACCTAATGCCTTACCCTATAAACCTTACGGTTAACCTCCATTCATTTACCCATTAAATGTAATCGAATTCTATTAAAATGACATATATACTGACCTCTATTTTAAAATTTACAAACAATGCAATTCTCCTTAAATCACATTCCTCTCCCTTTCACTTCTTCTCGAGCCTCTGCTCCCCTTTGTATCACTTGCAGGAGCAACTGTTGCTCCACCCACAATAGCATTTGCTCCTATGGCCTCATATGTTTTGTTCAGCGTTGCAAGACCTCCTCTCCCCAGCCCCCTCCCCCTCTCCTTCCATTTTGTCCGTTGTCACTCGACCTCCTCTCCCAGCCCCTCTTCCTCTGTTTCTTCCGTCGTTGCCCGACCTCTTCCTATCCCCTGCCTCTTCCCACTCTGCCTCTTTCTCTGTTTCGCTCATCGCTGCCTCCCCGACCTCCTCTCCCTCGCCACATCATCCTTTCCTTCTCTTAGTTTCGCCTTGCCCTCTCCCTGACCTCTTCCCCGCCCCTTCCACTACCTTCACCTCACCTTTATCCTTCGTCCCCGCCCCCTCCACCACCTCTTCCCCTTGTTCCTTCACCCCTCCGCCTCCTCTCACCGTTCCTTCACCCTTGCCCTCTCCTCCACCTCCTCCTTCCCGTGTTCCTTCGCTCATGGCCCCTCCATGGCCTCCTCCCCTTGTTCCTCTGTCGGAGACCTTGACCAGGCCATTGTTTTGTTTGTGAACCCCCTTCCTTGAATTCATGTTTGTCGACGCCCTCATGAAATTCGATCGCTCCAGCAATGCCCTCCGGGTGTTCATCGACACCCTCATGCACCGACTAACCAAAGAAGGAAGATCCACCATGGAATGCTCCTCTGGTTAGATTAAATAATGTTATTAACTCAAGTAAAAGTAGCGACAAGGTATGTGGGGTAAGTCAAAGCAAGTTTACGAAACCAAAGGAGGAATGTCTATATTTCAAAAGTTGATTTATAGGATTCTCGGGGGTAAAAAACAAAAGAATAGTAGTTAGTTTAGTCTTAAAATTATTCTTGATCTTTCCATACCTCTTTTCATTTTAGTCATCTTCAACTTACATGAAGATGACTTCCTTAGTGATCTCTCGATTGACTAGCTGGTAGACAGAACTTTTAAGATTTGAGTGAAACTATGGTGGTAATTTCTGCTACTCAGTGACCTACATGTTAGGGAGAGTAGTGAGTTGATTGGTGCATTGACAAACTCTTATGAGAGTGGGGACATGAATAGGAGAAACCATACACCATAAGTCCTGTTTTTAGATGAAAGATTTCCTTATATTAGATTAATACATCTTCGTGTCTCTCATATCCCAATAGATGGTAGTGTTGAACATCCTTAAACACTGAGATAGAGTTTCCAAGAAAACTATGCATGGTATAAAAATTTAGAGATATTTGATCTGATTGTGAGCTATAACATTGTTGTGATATTTTATGGATAGTGGTGTTGGTGTAATGCATGAAACTCGAGGTTATACTTGCACCATGCTATTGACTTGCATACACCCAACGTTGAAATGAGGGTACTATCGATTAATTAACTTGCTCTGTAAAGCTATAAGATCTATTAATTTGGTGATATTATAATGGCTTGTTGAGTTAGTATTATACATGGAACTTGGATTTATTTGCATACCATATTGTGGATGACTACTTGATTAACACTGTAAAGTGCCAATGACTAAACTACTTGGTGATGTTGAATGTATGTTATGGCATATTGGTTTATGCTTATCATGATTATAATACATTGGTAGGATGCTATACCACAGGTATGGTACACAGTATATTTGTACCACTCCATGTTAGGTTTCCTCCCTCACCTCCCTTGTTACCCATGTGATGTCATGTTTAAAGATCTCCCCATGGGCATCATTAAGAAAATTTGATAAGATTAGAAGAAAATTTCTCTGAGTTGGTAACATCTCCACAAATGCTACTGCAACTATTGAGGTAGATTGGGCGAAATTTTCGCAACTGATCTAATATAATGATTGCTAGGGTGTAATCAATCTTGAACACTTTAATGATGCTCTTCTCTCCAAATCTGCCTTAGTACCTAATTTAACACAAATTAACCTCGGGTCTCTAAACTACGAGCGCTGTCAACTTTCGAGGGTTCAAGGAAAACCTAGTCATTCTCTGGTCTAGAAAGGCACACTTATGGGGACCACCATGCTTCAAACGATTATAAGTCGATTCGATCTAGGAAGCACTCGTCCCTTTGGAAAGACCCCATTAATGGTCAGGAACCCATGCGATGTAGCTTCCATGAGTAATCGTATGTTTAACTTTAATATTTTCGATCATTACATCCATGAATTTTCTTTTGAAGTTGTCACAAACTTGAATGTGGTTCCCCAAGGTGTGCAGCATTTTCAACATATCCAAGGACATACAATCATGCATCTAATAAACAACATAAGTTATCGTGCAAAGGCTAAAAACTATGCCCAGAATTTACTGGTTCCATCTAATAACATTCACAATCAACCCAAGTCGCAAACGGTTAATGATCAAAACAATAAAGGAACAGCTATTATCACAAAAAAGACGAGGGTACAAGTGTAATTGTGAGAATTCAACAAAGCACAAGTGTAAAAATCTCAAAATATTTATAGATGATAAGGACTAAGAGCTTAAAAGAAGTCAACATGGGGTGTTTGCAGTTTGTAAAGTAACATGATTAAGTTCAATGGTCCGATAGAAAGGCCAGACGGAAAAGAAAATATATTTCCTTCTGTTAGAAAATAGGAATGTGGAAGCGAAATGATAAACATATTATGAATAAAGAAAGGGATTTTTACACCCATAATCCTGAGTAATTTCTCAATAACATTCATAACTCTAGATAATCGCAAATTACATGAGAAACCCCGAGTAATGCTTAACTCTTACATGACATAACCCTGTGTTATGTTCCATTTAAAATGACTGTTATATTTAACGGTTTCCGTTAGAAAAAGACGAAGTTGCCCCTAATATTCATTCTTATTTACAAATTATGCCATCCTCCTCCTCCTCCCCCCTTCCTCCCCATCGACCACCTCCTCCTCCCCGCCGACCCCCCACCCGCTTCCTCCAACTCAGACCGGACCTTAACCCGTCGAATCCCCCTCCACATTGAGACATCTCTCCCTTCGAGCCTACGCCACCACCCTCCCGTTGAACACCCCCTCGTCGAGCACGGTCCCGCCAGTGACCTCAGCACCGCTCCCCCTGTTAGCGACCTCCAGCACCTCCCCCCAGCCTTCCCTCGCCAGCGCTCTCAGCTCCTCCGGCTGAAGCGTCCCCCCCACCCCCACCTCCAACCCACGCAGAGCCCCCACCCTCAACCCTCCAGCCCCGACCCTCTGCCCACCGCCTCACTCAACCCCCCCTCCCGTTGATCCTGCCTCCGCCAACGGCCTCAGGTCCCCCCGCCAGCAGCGAAGCCCCCACCTCCCTCACGCAGAGCCCTCGACCCTCACCCCCCCCCCCCCCCGATCCGTCTGACACAAAGCCCCCATCCAGTTCCCTCCCTCCCCAGTCGAGCCTGAAGCGTCTCCCACCCCACTCCCGACCCTATAGCCCACCTCCTCACTCAGAGTCCCCCACCCCCGACCGTCCAACACCGTCGCCTCACGTAGAGACCCTCAACCCTCTGACTCCCCCTCCCTCCCTTTGAACCACGAGCCTGAAGCCCCCCAGAAAGCCCCCCTCGATTGTGAAAGCCGACGACCGCCCTCGCGAACACCCCCCCCCCCACACGTGTGAAAGCCCCCCCGACTCCCCACCGCCCCTGTGAAAGCCCCCACCCACGACCGCCCCCCTGAAACCCCTCCGGCAACGGCTCTATAATCTGCAATGCGGACACATCGGATCAGGCCACTACTGCCATGAAGCTATGGCAGAGCTTCGAGCATCCGACGAACACGCTCTTGCAGGGGCAGAATTTTTAATAACCCTTGGATAGACGCTGGGTTAGATTAACTCACAATATGGTTGAGTTAACTGTTCTCTTTAATAGAGGGTTATAGGTGTGAGACGGAGGAACTATCTAGGGTTCCTCGTGTAATTCACTATTATGTAGGGTTATGAATGTTATTGCAAAATTACTCAGGGTTATAGGTGTAAAAATCCCATAAAGAAATAGAAAAGATGGAACACAAGATCTTTAACATGGAACCCTACTCCTTAAGGAGTGTGATGAAACTACGGGAGAAGCCTCAAAGGATCATATGCTTCATTACTTTTTCTCAATGAATACAGAAGGTATGGGGCTCCTTATATAACCTCTATAGAGCTTCCAAGTCCCACCACCGGTAGATGTATGACTAAACACATGTAGATGTATGACTAAACACATGGATGGGGAAAATGGACCCTCAAGGTATCCATTTACCCATCTACAACTCATGTTGCGCACCACCAAATACTCCACCACCTTCCAACCAAATTTCATGCTCCAGCTATAAAAGGAAAATAAATTTGGAAGTTGAGTAATTTTACAAAAAAGGAAAACTGAAAAAAACGGCAAAGCTTGTACATAGACCCACACACCTTGTTATCAGGATGGTAAATGTTCAGACCCAACCTAGAAGATAAATGCAGCAATTTTGAAAAGTAAATCCAAAACCAACCTTTGATCCACAATTGGTTTCAGATAATGTGGCTGGGATTTTAACTTTAACTCGGTTTTACAGGTTTTGATTAAGTCTTGTTTCAGGTCCTGCAGCATACGACAATCAACATTCAGCTAGCTTACCTGTAGTCGATACTTTCAGGGATGTGCATGATCTTTAAACAAATATAACATGACATATAACATGACACGATAAAGGCCCAGATTTGTTCCTCTCAATTTATTAGGCAGAATTCCGTTGGAGACAATGCCGAAACCAATATCCCAGATACATGAACACGATAAAAACAAGGTGTTAGGTAAAGCTACAAAACGAGCCCCATGTGCCATAAAGCTTATGGGTGAATGTGTGAAGTGCCAACAGGTTATCCCCGCATTAATCAAAGAAACCTCTTCTTGAAGGTCCGTGCAGTAACTTGATATGAACTCATCAGCAATCCAACCCCCAATCCGACGCCGACACAAACACCAAGACCAATCCCCACGCCCACCCGCACACCTGCATTGAACCATGAGAGATCACCATCTTCACTGTCTTCTTCATAGCCTCGTCCATCATACATAAGGTCGAAGTCACTGTTCCCAGGTCTGGTTTGAGATGCTGGAGTACTGTAATGAGTATATTCAAATGCCTTTGAGAAAAGTACAGCATGTTAAAGAAAAAAATTTGACTGAAAGACTAGAGGATTTACTAGTAACTTTTTGTATAGAATCTAAAATTGAACCCAAGCATGAGAAGGTATTCCCTACGTTCTTGTTGCCTTTTTTTACATGTCATCCCGAGCAATTAACAACATTCTTTGCAAACTTCTCATGGCAAAATATAAGCATCATTAATCATGAAAATCCAAAGGATGGGTATTAGAGATAACTGGAATCCATATTTCATTGTAAAGCAAAAATAATAGTACTGTTGTATTTTGGTATTGCAAACAGTAGCCAAGAGCATAAGTATGGAAACTAATAAGTTTTCTAATACCATGGAAAAGATGATGCAAATGAGTCCAAAACTCCAAAATTTCAAGGGCAACTTCTAGGAAGAACTTGCACAGATTACAAAGCAGTTGCAACATTCTCATGGCAACGCTTGATGGTTACAATCATATGCAAAATCCACGTTGAGCAAAGGGTCAGAAGCAAGTTGATTGAATGCCAAATTGGAATCTATATACTGAAACCAAATCATCCGAACATTGAAACCACATGGACACATCAAAGGAAGGCACGCAAAAACACTAACAAAACCAAATGAACACAACCCAAATAACTGCCTAAACATCTCACCATCTGATCACCCCCCCCCCCCATCCCAAAGTCGCTCCCGTTAAATAAATCAAAAGCTCATTCCAACAATATCGTGCATACTGCTCCGATACTACTTTTTGAGAATTTATTCAAAGAATCAAAAGTTCAAGATATTTTTTTGATAAAATTCCAATAGATCCTAAAAGAAAAAGCATGTGGTAGATGGGGACTGTAGATAAATTCAAACTATCTGGACCATATTATGCCTTTTGGAGAGGATTACACTGCAAATAAAACAACATCATACACATTCTTTAACAACTTGACACATCATCGGGTAAATGCCTTCTCATAATGTAATATCAGTATAACATAAATAATAGTAGAATAGGCTGGTCAGCATTCACAAAATGGAAGAGTCTTTAGACTCTGGAACTCACTTACCTTTTTACTAGTATTATGATAGTTAACCCATGTCTAATATTTTAATTTTATTTCTATAATAGCTTCGGAAAACTCAAAATGAGGATCATATTCCCATACATATAGGATCTGAACACAAGTTGCATGTTCATGTTTATATAATTCATTTTTAAACTATGAAAGAATCCTAGGGCAAATTACAAATTCTGAATATCGGCAACAGAAATTATTCCTAGAATGAAATTTAACAAACAAGTTATCAGTAATTTTATGTAAGCATAGCCATTTATATGACAAACCTGCCAATCCTTTTTCCTTTCGAAATAAACTAAGCAACTATTAGAGATTTTCGCTCTCCCGATACATTCATATTCATTGTTAATAACAGAAGATGTTGATAAGAGCACTGTCCCGTCACCCATCTTCCATGCACCAAATACCATTCAGCCTACTAATGAACTTGCAATTAAAAAGATAGTTGTTAATTTTATGATTTATAGAATGCAAATGTAATAATAATTTCCTCCAAGTCAAAGCAAAGAAGAGAAATGAAGGAAAAGTAGAAGGGGCAAGTAGCACGATTAGCACAAAGGTCATACCTTCAGAGCCTCAAGTGGAAAGACTTTCTCCATTTTGCTTGAATCATATTCGCAGAAAGAATTGATCTTCGCTTTCTTATTGTGCTTCTTTGGTAGACCAAGATGAAGAGTCTCTGTTAGAATAATTGGATTACCAGAGAAACAGCCAGCAACATACACCTCTATAGTAGGCAATAGCACATCAGGATTAATACATTCCTTGCCCTTCATAAGGCTGGTAGCAGTTGATTTGTGTGTTCGACATTTGATGTTCCACTTTTCGCAAAGATCATTGACTTTCTCGTAAGCTACATTTCCATTACATAGCTCCAGAACCCCTGAAAGCAGCAAATCATCATTGTCAAACACCTCAAACCTAGTGCTCCCTGTTATCCTCACATTATCGGTGTTCACAAATGTAGCTTCTTCTGAAGTTATGTCAACTCTGTCCCTCCTCAGTTTTGTAGAAATACATTCTGAATAGGTGCTTCCCTTTTCGCTGTTCACTTCAAGAATTGTTTCGAGTCCAAGTGGAATATGATTTAAAGTAAGTAGCTTTGGGGTGAACTCATCGACATCAAAGTTGCAGATTCTCACGTAGAAAACCCTCATATCAAACCAAAGGGGATCCCCAGGCTGACAAGAAAGAGGCTTCATGATATTTAAACCGTGGATGGGCTGCTGATCAAGCCTGTCTCAATGAATGTTTAGTGTAGCAGTCCATAATACACGTATCAGTATATCCTTTTCGTGCCAGCATCTTTCTAGAAAGCACTTGTTGAGAGACTGCAATCTGTCATACCCGACAAATCCAGAAATAAGAAAGATGACATATAATAAAAGTAAACAGATATAATTTGAACTAGTTAGAACAACGTATGATCATCTCCCTAGAAACTAAATTGCTACATATCTGACCCTTCAGGAGACAACAAAAGACAACTGTTGTTAAATACGCAACTATAAACATTGGTGCAGATCAAGTGCAGTTCCCAGGATCAACCAAGAAATATGGATTTGAATTAGCGAGGTAAAACATCTCTGCATACCCATCAAAAGATTCAAATTCCCAAGGTACAGGGATAACGTGAACCATTTCATTCAGTTCAGAGCCAACGATTTTTCCTCTGCAAAACCTTAAGTTTCTATACAGAATCCACAATCCACAGAAACAATCCTCTAATAAAAGCTTAAATGCTCTTTTCGCAAAAAAATCATATGGTATTAGAAGAAATGCAGACAGACAAACTTCTAACATCGATCCTGCTCCATTACCAGACTGTATACAACAATTTAGTCTCTTAAAGGCTCACTTAAGAAATCAATAAGAATATTGTGTGACTGTGTCACTAAATTAATGCGTGGAAATGCATCCAAAAGAAAAAAAGTTTGTCAGCACAAATTATCTTGCAAATTGGAAACCCAAATACAATAGCGAATTCAGCTTTAGAGAACGACCCACCGAAAGGAATAACCGAGATTACAGTACCGAATAATGCTCAGACGCCCATCCAATCGGATTCCGAGACTGAGTCCACAGGAAGCATAAAAAACAATGGGTTCACGGTTAGAATCAAATCTATAGGCCAAACATATCATGTATTCCTTGTTCTAGAAAAGAAGGAAAGAATTTTTAATAGATTTCCACAGGCAGATCTGGATGGGATCCAAAGAAAAGCACATACACGAAACAATCCCAAGAGAAAAACATTGTGCACCAAGGGACGCGAAATGGTATCAATTTGACATTCGATGAAAGCAAATCTCGATCCAAAGTCATACCTAATCCGATCACGAAGGAAGGAACAACAACGATGTCAAACGATTTACCTATTTTAGTGGGAAAACCCTAAAAATACACTTTTTAGGTATCAACACCAATGGGATCACGATCTGCGAGCAGAAGATCCAAAAACTGAGATCGATGTACTCACCAGATTCCGAACGCTACGAGACATCTCTCTCTCCCTGCCTCTCTCTCTCTCCTCCCGATGAACGGGAGGGCTCGGAGTGAACCCCAGATGGCAGCCGTGGCGCCGTAAATACTGTTTCTGTTTTTAGTTTTTTATCGAAAAAAAGTAAAAAAATTGCATTTGAGCTCCCAACTTTTCATACTTCACATTCTTAAATTTACACACGATGAGCGAGGGGGCATTGTATAAATATAGAATAATATACGTGTCCATGTGTAATTGCAATGATTTACAACTTGGTGTTATCAACAATCTTTTTTATTCAGTTTGATTGAAACCAGGTCCATGTGTGCTTGCTTGGACGATTTTGCCATGATTTGATATATTAACTTAAGGGCCCGTTCCGTAGGAGAATAAGCAGGAATAAGGGGAATAAGGGTCTATTCTCCGTTCGGCTGGAGGATAAGAATAAGGAGAATAAGGTGAAATAAAGGTAGGTAAGGTGGGATAAAGATATGAATAATAGTGAAATAAGATGAAATAATGGAGAATAGTCGTACCACGGGGAAGCGTGTCGGGGGCTTATTCCCCTTATTCCACTCCCCCTTATCCTCCAAACGAACAGGGCCTAAGGCTAAAAGCTTTTCTTCTTATTTTGCTTTCTTATAATGAATTACTTTCTTGCTATTAGGGATGAAACCAATGTGAATAAATTCTTATTCCATCTATCGTCGTATTCATTATATCTATATGGGAAAAATGGGACTGCCCCCTAGGGGTAGCCAACATGGCTACCCCCACCTTATTTTTTGCAAAAATTTTTTATTTTTTTGAAAAAATATTACCATGTACATTCATCTCTATATCCCTCCTATATGTCATTCGAATTTCGTCAGAAACAGAGACTCCTACGGCCTCCATCTAGACGTCATTTTTTAACAGTCGCAAGATTTTTTTAAATCGACCCTGTCAGGATGGAGGCCGTAGGAGTCTCTATTTCTGACGAAATTCGAATGACATATAGAAGGGATATATGGATGAATATACATGGTGATATTTTTTCAAAAAAATAAAAAAAATTGCGAAAAATGGGGTGGGGGCAGCCATGTTGGCTACCCCTAGGGGGTAGCCCCATCAACCCCTATATATATAGGGTAAAATGGGGCTGCCCCCAGGGAGTAGCCAACTTGGCTACTCCCACCCCTATTTTTTCCTCATTTTTTTATTTTTTTGGGAAATAAAAATTTGTTATTCATCAGTATATCCCTCTCACATTCTATTAAAATTTCGTCAGAAACAGAGACTCCTAAGCCCTCCATCCAGACGTCATTTTTTTAACGGTCGCAGGATTTTTTAAATCGACCATGTTTGGATGGAGGCCGTAGAAGTCTCTGTTTCTGATGAAATTTTAATAGAACGTGAGAGGGATATAATGATGAATATACAAATTTTTATTTTTTAAAAAAATTAAAAAATGAGGGAAAAATAGGAGTGGGAGTAGCCAAGTTGGCTACTCCCTGGGGGCAACCCCATTTACCTCATATATATATATATATATATATATATATATATATATATATATATGAGGTAAATGGGGCTGCCCCCAGGGAGTAGCCAACTTGGCTACTCCCACCGCTATTTTCCCCTTATTTTTTTATTTTTTTGGAAAATAAAAATTTGTATATTCATCATTATATCCCTCTCACATTCTATTAAAATTTCGTCAGAAACAAAGACTCCTACGGCCTCCATCCAAACATGGTCGATTTAAAAAATCCTGCGACCGTTAAAAAAATGGCGTCTGGATGTAGGGCTTAGGAGTCTCTGTTTCTGACGAAATTTTAATAGAATGTGAGAGGGATATAGTGATGAATATACAAATTTTTATTTTCCAAAAAAATAAAAAAAACGACGGAAAAATAGGGGTGGGAGTAACCAAGTTGGCTACTCCCTGGGGGCAGCCCCATTTTACCCTATATATATGTATATATATATAGGGAAAATTTCAGATGAGGTGCACCTTTCCTTGCTATAAGGAAAGCCAGTCATCTCATTCGTCTATTCTCCATCAACGGTTCCGGTTAAAACATCCTATGCAATTGGAAAACCACCGGTGGTTTTTCTATATTTAGTATCACTGCATTTAATCGTGTTGTAACGCAATAATCGTGCAATCTCCGTACGTTCACCCTAGAGGCGTTCACGAACTCGCTACTCTTCTTTGAGGCAGAGAGGTCCGTTTCTTCCTCATGACCTTCACCATCGTCGCTCTCTCCTGGGGGCTGGTGGGTTCGCATTCACGAAACAGGACAAGGGCGAGCTCTCCAAAACACTTGTACGGTCTGTCACTACCGGAGGGGGTAACGGCGGATAATGGTTGGAGGTCGCGGCGATGTTTCTTTTATAGGGTCAAGAACGGGCGATGGAATCAAATCGCGGAGGATCTGGAGATCGCTGGTGGCCGGGATTGGATTGGGGATTGAGGGAAGAGATCGGCGAGGGGCGAGATACGCGCGGTGAGATACGGGAGAAGGGCGGCGCGACGAAAATTGGGGCGACGACGCCGGAAATCATGGGGGTTTCATTTTGGGAAAGGGGGCTGCTGGGGAAGACAATCTGTGGACCGCCCGATTGGCCGAGACGTTGAAGTCTCGTACCCCTTCGGCCTCGACTCCGATGATCCTGTATGGCTATGCCTATGTCATCTCCGAGATGGCATAGCCAGAAGATTTACCCTCATCTGCAATCGTGACCACGTCCCCCTAAGCTCTTCACCCGCAACATCGAGTTCAATGACTTCTACCAACGTGCGGGCACTGGCTTCCGTGTGTTGCCACTGCTTGGGAAACATCGAGGTCGTTGGCATCAACATCACCTCCCGACACCACCGGGTCCTCCTCCACTTGGATTACGATTGCTACGACAGTTCCGATCACTTGTTATGTCCATAGTCAACGTAACCCTCGTGGATCCGCTCGTGTTCTTGCACATTAAGACCGTGTTCGCAATCGTTGGATGCGAGGGAGTCGTCGTATTCACCATCGAAGTCTGCAGCTTCGGCATCTACGTGTCTAGATGCAATAGTTGATTCTGAAGGTAATTATTCAACATGGTTTATATCATTTAGGTTTTTTCTTACATTCGATATTTTATCCCTTATTTTAATTATTAACATCAATGAAAATTTTAAATGAGATTTCATACTCATAAAGACTAAACAACCTCAATGCACGAATAAAAGATAATACCTATTAACCATTTTAGTAATTATAGTCAAGAATTTATATTTTATGTACAGATCTACCCATTATTTTTACTTGATCCTGGAATTTTGCATTTCATTATCACAAATTTGTGAAACATGGATTAGTATTGTAATATACGTATTTAAATTCCACAGGTTCATTATTGAATATTCCATTTTTAAGTATCAAGTATTTAATTCACAAACACTTATTTAAAAAAAATATTTTGTAACATACTCGTTTAAATTTCATAGCTTGTTTATTAAATATATTATTTTTAAGCAACTAGTATGTTATTTACAAATATTTTTTGTAAATAAATAGTTTAGTTTTGTAAATTACATACAACTTTTCATAGGTTGTGTATTTCCGAATACAAAAACAAGTGTTTCAATAGGTGTTTACATATCTCAATAATTTTTTCCGTTTGGAATAACTCAAATATTTGTAACTTTGCTTCAGTAAATTCACGTCAAACACCATTTTTTGTAAAATACTCCCAATAAGTTTCGGCTAGCAAATACATATTTTATCAATTTAAAGTCAAGATATGTAATTCCAAGTCAAGTATTTGTAAAAAAATGTGCCACTTTTGTATTTTTCTCATCAATATATCATTTCTTTATCATTGAATAGACCCAAAAATATTATAAAGAGTAATATAATTTGTAAGAAGTCCATGATCTTTTAATTTTCCAATCCATCATTTACATTTTTGAAAGGTGTTATTTTGTATTATTTTACCAATGTTTTGTATTTTAAGGTTTTATTTTGTAAATCTTAGTAAACTAAAGCAAACATAACGTCCCTACCAGTTGCGAATTCATAAGTTATCCTCAAGTTTGATTTATAATGTAAACTTTTGTTTTATTAATATTGTGTTATGTTCATTCATATAGTAATATTGAGACATATATTTCATATAACTGATTAAAATTGCAATATAGCTGAAAACAAATACCTAGAGGAATTGATTTATTTTGTAATGTTTTGCAGTGTTTTGTATTGTGCCTCTTTATTTTGTAAATCTGAGTAGTTTAAAGTAAATACTCAGACACTCTCAGTTTCAAATTCATATGCTCTTTTCGAGTTTGAGTTATTTTTGTAACCTTTACTTCGGATATTGAAATTTCTGAATATTGTGTTGTTATACATACATATTGTAAAATGGGAAGTTAGTTCGCAAGTTACTGATAGAAATTGTAAAATAAATCATACTATTTGCCAGTACAAAAGAATTTATATTGTATTCTTTTGCATTATTTTGTATTGTATTCCTTTTTTTTGTAAATCACAGTAACTTTAAGTGACCCAACGACATTCTCAGTTTCAAATACGAAGGTATACGGTAAGTATAATCTATTTTAGGAATTTTTTCAGTAGTTAGTCGAATTAATTTTATAACTTTTTGAATTTTTAAAAATCGTAAAATATATGTTTTCAAATTTCACACGCGCAATCACCTAACCTTTACTTCGGATATTGAAATTTCTGAATATTGTGTTCTTATACATACATATTGTAAAATAGGAAGTTAGTTCGCAAGTTACTGATAGAAATTGTAAAATAAATCATACTATTTGCCAGTACAAAAGAATTTATATTGTATTCTTTTGCATTATTTTGTATTGTATTCCTTTTTTTTGTAAATCACAGTAACTTTAAGTGACCCAACGACATTCTCAGTTTCAAATACGAAGGTATACGGTAAGTATAATCTATTTTAGGAATTTTTTCAGTAGTTAGTCGAATTAATTTTATAACTTTTTGAATTTTTAAAAATCGTAAAATATATGTTTTCAAATTTCACACGCGCAATCACCTAACCTTTACTTCGGATATTGAAATTTCTGAATATTGTGTTCTTATACATACATATTGTAAATAGGAAGTTAGTTCGCAAGTTACTGGTAGAAATTGTAAAATAAATCACACTATTTGTCAGTACAAAAGAATTTAGGGATATTTACCCAGCGAACCCTGAAATCTTTCAAAATTACCTCTACGACCTTTGAAACATCGATATTCCTCCCTAAACCCTGTAATCTTGCTAACCATTACCGTGCAGACCCTCTGGTTAACCTCCATCCATTTGTCCGTTAAAAATAACCAGATTCCGTTATTAAATGTAACAATATACCCATCTTGCTTGTCAAATTTACGGTTATTGCCATTCCACCCCTCCCTCCTCACATCCGTTTCCCACCGCCGCCTCCCCGTCGTCCTCGTCGAAGCCCCGGCTCACGTTGCGCCGCCTGAAGCCCCAAGGCCGCCCGCGCGCACAGTGCCACGCCGCCTCGGAGGTCCTTATCCCCCTTAGAGCCGCCGCTGCCATTGAATTGAATCACGGCAAGGGTACCGTTTGCTTGCAAGCCATACATTCTCAAATGCTTGCAAGTGATGTGATGATGCAGCTATGCTGAGAAACGAGATCGGCTGGTTCGACTTGGATGAGAATAGCACAGGTGCGTTGTCTTCCAAATTAGCATCAGATGCAACAACAGTGAGAAGCGCCCTCGCCGACCGCCTATCTACTCTCGTCCAGAACGCGGCACTCACCATCACAGCCTTCATCATAGCATTCATTCTCAGCTGGCGAATGGCAGCCATCGTCATCGCTACCTATCCTCTGCTCATCGCTGCATCCATTGCAGAGGTACAATACACCAACCAACCAAGTGTTGTTTACAATTTCTATGCATAAGATCAAGAAACAACAACAACAACAACAATCTATGTTCTTGCAGCAATTCTTCCTGAAAGGACTTGGAGGAGACTATGCTCGATCCTACGCCAGAGCGAATTCCCTCGCCCGAGAGGCCATCGGCAACGTCAGAACAGTAATCGCCTTTGGCATGGAGGATCGCATCTCCGCTCAATACTCCTCCGAACTGAACCAACCAGGCAAACAGGCCTGCGCCCGCGGCCACGTCTCAGGTCTCATATACGGGCTCTCGCAGTTCCTAGCGTTCTCCTCCTATGCACTCGCACTGTGGTACGCATCTCGCTTAGTCTACCACCACATGTCCGGCTTCGGCGACGTGATGAAATCGTTCATGATCCTCATCATCACCTCCATGAGCATCGCGGAGACGCTGGCACTCGCGCCGCACATAGTACGCGGCTCACAGGCGCTGTCCTCCGTCTTCTCGGTCCTGGACAGAAGAACGGAGATCGATCCTGACAATCCACGAGGGCTAACGGCAGAGGGGATCCAAGGGAGGATCGAGTTCAGGGAGGTGGAGTTCCGGTGCCACGCCGCCTCGGAGGTCCTTATCCCCCTTAGAGCTCGCACGCCGCCACCCCCTCCGCCCCCACCGCCCAGATCAACCCCCCTCCCGCCGCTGCACCCTCCCCCCTCCTCGGCGCGCTGCTGCACCCAGGCCGACGAACTGCTCCCAGGCCGAGAAATGCCCTCGAAGTTGTTGTGTTTTCAGGTTCATTCTCAGTGGTGGATTGGGGAAGGGAAGGGAAGATGAAGAAGATGATAGAAGAAGGAACATGGATGAGAGAAAAAAAATCCAACCGTTAGATTTTATATGGTTTGATTAACTCAATTTTAACCTACCCGAGTTAACTCAAGATGTGTCAATTTAACGGCAGGGTTCGTGGGGTAAGACGGAGCAAGATTACGGGGTCGTGGGAGGAATTATGATGTTTCAAAGGTCGTAGAGGTAATTTCGAAAGATTTCAGGGTCTGCTGGGTAAATATCCCAAGAATTTATATTGTATTCTTTTGCATTATTTTGTATTGTATTCCTTTTTTTTTGTAAATCACAGTAACTTTAAGTGACCCAACGACATTCTCAGTTTCAAATACGAAGGTATACGGTAAGTATAATCTATTTTAGGAATTTTTTCAGTAGTTAGTCGAATTAATTTTATAACTTTTTGAATTTTTAAAAATCGTAAAATATATGTTTTCAAATTTCACACGCTCAATCACCTCCTTAATTTTAGGTAAGTAGTTAATTCTAATACCACTCTTAGCTTTTCTTTGGTGGTTTTAATCTCATCCATTAGATCCACATCATACGGTCTTTATGAGTGGCTTTCCATGATGCATAGAAAGGTGCACCTCATTGGAAGGGCCCTCTATATATATATATATATATGGGTTGATGGGTCTGCCCCCAACATGGCTGCTCCGTCCCATTTTTTGTCAAATTTTTTTATTTTTTTTGAAAAATATCGACAGCATATTCATCCCTATATCCCTCCTATATGCCATTCGAATTTCGTCAGAAACAGAGACTCCTACGGCCTCCATCCAGACAGGGTCGATTTAAAAAATCCTGCGGCCATTAAAAAATGACATATGGATGGAGGCCGTAGGAGTCTCTGTTTCTGACGAAATTCGATTGGCATATAGGAGGGATATAGGGATGAATATACATGGTTTTATTTTTCCAAAAAAATAAAAAAAATTACCAAAAATAGGGTGGGGGCAGCCATGTTGGCTACCGGGTCATCCCCATTTTCCCCATATATATATTGACAATCGTATTCGTATTCATTTTAAAATGGACACAGATATGTATATCACTTTGACATTCATGAATATTCACATTGTATTCGTATATTTGTTTTTGTATGTAAGTATAGTGATAAATATATATATAAGTAAGCGTAACAATATTTTATCATCGTATTCATCATTGTTGATATATTGTTATGATATTACTATCTGTGCTATATCTATTTATTGTCTAACCATCCTAAACATGTGTATTTTAGTTAATCTACTAAATATTTCCGTTATTATTCGTATCTGATTTGTATTCTTTTTACATTTGTATTCGTTTTTAACGATATTATAACACATTTTTACATCCGTCAATATTCTATCAGTATCTGCATTCGTATTCATATTTTAAAATAGATAAAGATATGATTATGCGTCATATCCGTATCCAACTGTTTTCACCCATGCTTGCTATCTAATCAAATGCGTAGCATTAATCCCATGTTGGCATAATGATAGTTGTCTTTATAATTAGAAAGTATCTTTGGACTGTTAAGGAACACTTCACTAACCAGTTTTGTTGTAATTGTTAGATAATTACATTTTAGTGACCGAGGTTAAAAAATTGGCATTTAAACGTCTAAATAAATGCTGTAAAGCAAGTCACTTGATACCAAGATGCGAACCAATTTATGCATTTTTTAAGAATCACGGTTAGAAAAAGATTGGATAGGTGAAAGTGAAAGAATTGTGGAATAAAGGAGAATAATTATTTTAAGTATAAGGAAAACTTGGGATAGTAAGAAATCCCAAAATTTCTTATTGTTTCTCCTCGGGATAAGAGAAGAAAACTCCAACATCTATCATTGTCAGTTGATGGATAAATGGATGAGGGGATTTATCACTCATTTTTATTTCCTTGGAAAGATATAATTAGGAAGGATAAGGTGGGAGATGTGATTGTTATTCTTTATTCTCCTTTTGGTTGTTAAAAAAAAGATAAGATATAAAGGTTATATGATATGATAGATATAGAAACTATGTTTATTTGAGTTTATATGGTTTCAGAGTTAATTTTTTACTTAGGAGTATAATGTGACCATGATCATTGCATCTTTATTTACTTCTTATGTATTGGATGAGTACCATACATGAAATCAAGTGAATTTGTAAATCACAAATAACAACTATTATAAAAGCATCAATTACATCCGCAGACAACATATTTAGTGACAATAAGACTGCAACCGATGAATCTTGGATTCACTCACCTAAAAGTTGTAAATTGAGTTCCATTCCTCACATAAACACCTGCATTTGCATTTAATTTCACCTTTCTATCATTTCTGTATGTATTAATGATATTTACGCAATTAAAACATAAATTACATAAAATTTGCATAAGCTACAAATCCAAAAATGAAGGAAACATGCACATGTTCAAACTAACCAAAAAATAAGAAATAAATAGGCAGCAATCCCATTTATTTCATCTAAAACATGATCGATTGACAAATAAAAATAAGAAAACTAGAGAAAATCCATAAAACTAGAGCTTCACTTGTATATATTTGCCTATATGGATGTAGTACAATTTCCAGTGATGTTTTAAAAATTCATGTTAACTCTGATTAACGTGAAATCACATTCTTGTGTAAATATCATTAACCTCAATCCTTAAAAAAACCAAAAAAATACTAACATGCATACATGGTAAATTAACCGAAACCTAACTTGGTAGTCTACCTACATTAAAAGCTGCATATCTCACCCATACATACTCCTATGAACTCGTACTTACTTTTTAAATAGTGTACATTTATTTATATGAAATAAAACTATTTTCAAAAGAATCAAAGTCCACATGCAAAACTTAAGATTTTGGAGATTTATAGTATATAATACAACTATTATGTACCTTACTACTTTAAGTATAAAAATCCCTTTTTATTTTATTTAAATTTGTTTTTCCTATTTTGCTGTGTAATATAACTAACTACAAAAGAAACAAAATGTAAAAAATCACATAACCGCTAAAATTAGACCAAAATGGATCACAACAATCACCTATATATACCATCCTTTTATTTTATTTTATTTATGCCTTTTCTTTACACATTAAAAATTAAAAAAAGTATGGTTATGTTTAAATATTATATTAGTAATATAAAATATATTATATAGATATAATTAAGATAAAAGCAAATAAACATTACAAAATCCGAAAAATAATTATTGTATACTTGTAAAATACATTAAAATTTCGTTATCTGAATACCATTACCTCTTCTGGTTTTTAGCCCTTCATGAAAATTATAGATTTGATCACGATCTATAACTTTCAAGTTGGGATTTTTTTATTTGAGTATTATTTTAAATTGTATTTTTTCTTCTTTTCAATTTTTTTTGTGAATACTTAGGTCTTGACAAGTGGCGCATCCTTTCATGGTCATACTCGCATATGTCTGTTCTCTATTGGCTCATGCATCACTTTCTTAGCCACATCAGAGTCTAGCCATTGACTCGGGTCAATGATCATTGGACCAAGTCTACCCACACCTCTCACTGGTCCTCTCTCTTGCCAACTTAGCATGGTCAAGTTAACCCAGTCAACTTGGTCCCCAATCATCTTTCCACCTCACCCAACTATGTCCGCCACTATACCACCACCACCAACATCACAGTCTTGCGCCAATGCATAACAATCAATTACAAATACTAATGTATGGAACACTGATTATAACCCACATGTAAGCATTAATAATTGAGAAAAGAAGTTGTCACTAAAAATAATAATCTCCTGACTAGTTCTGATTTCTATAGTGCAAATGTAATACTCAAACATACCATGACTTTCATCCACAAGGAAGTGATATAAAGGAGAAGCTCGCTCAAAATACCCAAAGTGCAATAGTACTATTGTGAAATCCTGGATTATCAACAATACTAAAATTCAATTTCCAACTTGTTAAAGGGATAAACTGAGATAAATTTATGAGAGGTCCAAGGGTTCTCTTATATAGGAGAAAAACCCATTGGATAAAATACAAAAGATAAATAAAGAATTACAAAGGATAAGAAAAAAACAGAAATCAGAATTATCTAAATATATAAAATAGGGATTATCTCAACACTCCCCCTCAAGCTGGAGCGTAGATATCAATAAGACTCAGCTTGGAACAACATTTCTGATAAGGTCCTCTTGCTAGAGCCTTTGTAAGTATATATGCTGTCTGATTTCCAGAGCTGACATGTGTAGTAGTGATAAAACCCTTCTGTATCATGTCACGAGTGTAGTGACAATCTACCTCTATGTGCTTCGTCCTTTCATGAAAGGCTGGGTTATTTGCAATGAAGAGAGCAGCTTGATTATCACACTGGAGATGCATAGGAAGAGGTACTTCAATAGTTAGATCAGTAAGAACAGATTTGACCCACATCATTTCTGTACTAGCCTGTGCCATAGCCCTGTATTCTGATTCAGCACTTGATCTAGCAACCACCGTCTGCTTCTTACTTTTCCATAAAACAAGAGAATTTCCTATAAACACGGCAAATCCAGATGTAGACTTTCTATCTTTTGGACACCCAGCATAATCTGCATCTGCGCATGCTGTTACTGACAGAGATGTGCCTCTGTTGAAAAGAAGTCCAGTACCAGGTGAAGTCTTCAAGTATCTTAGAATCATATGGACTGCATCCATATGTGCCTGTCTGGGCTGCTCCATAAATTGACTCACTTTGCTTACTGCAAATGCGATGTCAGGCCTGGTAATAGTTACATATAATAGCTTGCCAACCAGCTCTCTGTATCTTCTCTTGTCGACTTCCTCAGTATCATCATCATACAACTTCATGCTTGGGTCAAGCGGAGTAGTGGCAGGTCTGCAATTTGCCATACCTGTCTCTGAGAGAAGATCTATAACATATTTTCTTTGGGTCATTACAAGACCCCGCTGATTCCTGGCAAACTCTATTCCAAGAAAGTAACGTAAATGTCCAAGGTCCTTGGTCACAAACTGCTGACCTAGGAAGTCCTTGGCATCCTGAACACCCTGCTCGTCTTCTCCTGTAATAATAATGTCATCAACATAAACAAGAATGACTGTAATACCTCTCTGGGTCTTCTGTATAAACAAGGAGTGATCTGCAGTTGATCTCACAAATCCCCGTTGCTCTATCAAGTCCGAGAGCTTCTGGAACCATGCTCTTGGACTTTGCTTGAGGCCATAGATAGCCTTATGTAACCTGCACACCTTATGACACTCCCCCTCAGCAGCAAATCCAGGTGGCTGCTGCATGTAGACCTCCTCCTGTAAGTCACCATAGAGGAATGCTTTTTTCACATCGAGCTGATGAAGAGGCCAATCTCGTGTTACGGCAACAGCAAGGAGAATACGTAGTGTAGAATGCCTGGCAACTGGGGAGAAAGTATCTTGATAGTCCACCCCATATGTCTGGGTGAACCCTCGTGCCACAAGTCTCGCCTTATAGCGATCTACACTGCCATCCGCGCGGTGTTTCACAGTGAATACCCATTTGCATCCCACAACTGATTTATCTACAGGAGCAGAAACAAGACTCCACGTACCATGTGACTGTAGCGCAGCCATCTCCTCCTCCATGGCAATCCTCCAATGACTATCATTGAGAGCCTCCTGGTATGTCCGTGGTAATTGCACGGCTGACAGTGCTATTGTAAATCTCCTGAAATCTTCTGACAGGCTATCCAAAGAACTCTGGGCTGCAAGTGGGTAAGTAGCACATGTCCTTTTTGGCTTTCGCAGAGCAATTGGTACATCAAGATCATCTGCCAAATCATGGGCCTGGGTATCTCCCTCTTGAGAGGGTACATGCTCCTCATGTCTAGAATCCTGTTGTACATTTAATTTAGTAGTGCCATCAGTAATAATATGTTCATTACATACCTGAGGCGTGCTGGATGATGGGCAAGGCTTGTGAGCAGGGAGAACAGAGCGTGATTTGCGAGGAATATTTCGAGGCAAAAAATGAACCAGCGGAGGTGGCGGAGGAGGTGGTGGAGGTGGCGGAGGAGGTGGTGGAGGTAGTGAAGTATCAATAGCAGGAGGTGGTGGTATGTAAATGTCACTATCAGAGTCAGATGGATTAAGTCTGTCACCTGTAGGAGAAAAATACATGATCGACTCAAAGAAGGTAACATCAGCACTAACAAAATATTTCTGGCTTAATGGATTAAAGCAGCGATACCCTTTTTGGGTATGAGAATAGCCGACAAACACACACTTGATAGCTCTAGGAGAGAGCTTGTCACGCCCTGGAGAAACATCATGAACAAAGGCAACAGATCCAAATACACGAGGTGTAAGAGAGAAGAGATCCTTCTCGGGAAACGCAATCGAGTAAGGAATCTTTTCTCCTAACACGGACGAGGGCATACAGTTTACCAAATAACATGCAGTAAGGACAGCATCGCCCCAGTAAGAATGAGGAGCACGACTCTGTATCAACAATGTCCTGGTTACATCAAGTAAGTGACGGTGTTTGCGCTCGGCAACACCGTTCTGCTGGGAAGTATAGACACATGAGGTCTGGTGAACAATGCCATGGGATCTAAGGAACTCAGAAAGATGTAAGGTGTCGAATTCCAAAGCATTGTCCGAACGAATATACTTGATATTGGCAGAAAAAATATTCTTTATTTCATTAATAAAATACTTGATTGTGGATCCAGCCTCAGACTTATTTTTCAATAAGAAAACCCAGGAAAGTCTAGAAAAATCATCGACTGCTACAAGATAAAAACGGTGTCCTTGGAGATCAGGGACACGACTAGGACCCCAAATGTCTAAATGAAGAAGCTCAAATAGCTGAGAACTACTTCGACTCTGACGTGATGGAAAAGATGAACGGTGATGCTTCCCAAGTTGACATGCTTCACACTGAAAAGAGGATCTCGTAGAAATCTGAGGGAGAACATGACATAACTTTTGCAGAGGAAGATGTCCAAACCTAAGGTGCCACAAATAAGGAGACACCGGTCCAGTAGGTATAAAAGAAACATTAGCATGAGGAGGTTGGTCCAGTTTGTAAAGTCCCCGCTGCTCATGGCCACTTCCAATCATCCTGCCCGTGAGTATGTCCTGAAACACAAGAGATAAAGGATCAAAGATGGCACGACAATGCAGATCTTTAGTAATCTGACTAATAGACAATAAATTCATCTGAAAGGCAGGAGCATATAAAACATTCTTCAAACGTATGGATGGTGTCAATTGCACCTCTCCCTGTCCTGTAATGGGTAAGTGATCACCATTAGCAATGGCGACCCATCTGCCAGGTGGTATAGCCCTGTAAGACTTTAGTTGCGTTTTGTTTCCACATAAGTGATGAGATGCACCAGAGTCCACAATCCATTCTGTCATATCTGCATTCATACTACCAGTGAAGGCATAGGTTATACCTGAAGAGCTCGAAGAGGCTCTGGCTGTTGTAGCAGCATCTGTGGAGGTGTCAGTACTAGGAGTCACGATCTCTCGAATGCGGGAGACAATATCATCCAGACGAGAATCAGTCTGGGGAGACACAATCTGCTCTGCTGCTTGACCAGAAACGGGATAGCCATGCTTCTGATAGCATGTATCCTCTCCATGTCCAGGCTTGCGGCAATAGGTGCAAGGACCACGTTGGCGTCCACCGCCTCTTCCTCGAGATGCGCGTCCTCTGAACTGGATCGCCCTACCTCGACTACGAGAGATTGCCATCGCTGAGGAATGCGAAAGCGTAGTTGTCGAAGGAATGTTGAGTCGGCTGAGACGACTATAGGCCTCCTCTATAGGAGGAATAGTTGCTCCAGTAAGAAGATGGGCACGTGCAGCCTCATATTCTGTGTCAAGTCCAGCCATGAAAACTCCAACCATCGCGGAGTTTCTATATGTCTTCTGTTGTTCAGCAGACGTCGTAATAGGCATGTAGCTATGAAGTTTTTCAAACATGCCACGCAATGAAGAGTAGTAGACATGCAGAGGGCGACCATTCTGCTTGGAGTTGTAAATATCAAACTGCAATTGAAGGATTTTGGTTTCATTCTTTGCTTGTGCATAAGTGGATGCCAAAGTATCCCACATTGCCTTGGCAGTGGGCTGATTCAGGATATCATTTGCTATTTCCGTAGTAAGTGTCCCACAAAGCCATACTCGTGCGTACGCATCATCTTGCTTCCAGGAAGAATTAGCCCCAGTCTTATCTGTTGGCTCTGGGTCTGTTAAGATGTGCTCCTTATTATTGCACTGCATGAGGGTGAGAAACTGCATGGACCATAATTCATAATTGGTCCCATCCATCTTAACGATGGGAGCCGGACCTTTAAAGGCTCCGGTCGAGAAAACATCACCCTTGATGTCAGACATGATGAGCCAAATAACAGACTTCAACTGGGGTAGACCGATATACACGATTCTATCAAATCATAAGAAGGATTGTTCATGTGTATTCATACCATCATCCTGGACGGCTCGTTAGGGCACGCTAGGGCACGCTTTCTTTGATGTCTGGATCCGCTAGGCGCTTAGGCGCACGGATTGGTGCCTCGGGCAGAGGTGCGATCAGGGCCTAAGTTGGAGTCGCGCACAGCCTGCACGCGATCTAGAAGTTAGGGCTTCTGAGCTCTGGAGGTTCACAGGTTGCGCAAGGCGCCTAGGGTGCGCAGGCGCACTGGAGGGCTTCTGGAGGTGCGCACAGCGCGGAGATGGCGGGGCTTCTTGAGATGGCGCACAGGGCGGAGATGGCGGTGCTTCTGGAGATGGCGCACAACGCGGAGATGGCGCAAGGCTTTGGAGGTGCGCACAGCGCGGAGAGTGCGCAAGGCTTCTGGAGGCGCAGCGCAGCGCGGAGATGGCGCGGAGGGGCGCAGCGCAGCGCAGGTCGCCGCAGCACCGCGCGCAGCGACCCACGCGGGCCGCAGGAGGGCGGCGCTCCCTCGGAGGTTTTCTGGCGAAGAAGTCGTGAGAGAGTTCACGCGCGGGAGAGGCTGGAGAGGTGGGGATTAGGGATTAGAGAAGGGTATTAACGTGGCTCTGATACCATGTTAAAGGGATAAACTGAGATAAATTTATGAGAGGTCCAAGGGTTCTCTTATATAGGAGAAAAACCCATTGGATAAAATACAAAAGATAAATAAAGAATTACAAAGGATAAGAAAAAAACAGAAATCAGAATTATCTAAATATATAAAATAGGGATTATCTCAACACAACTTGATCTAGTAACAAATTTGACAATAACTACTTTATCTTGTAGTTCTCTTCGAGACATTTTCAATGAGCAAGTGCATCGTTGGGAAACTAATTCGAATTGTTCAATTTTCTCCTTACCGTTGGGTCTCACATCCCTTCAACATCGCATGTGCATCGTTTTTGCATCACTCAACTTTCTGGATTGCCCATTATAACACATGCAAAATCGATTTTCGTATCGTATCGCTGCATTTTGTCACATTTTCTGAGCGATCCGGTGATCTGAAAAATATGAAATATGGCCCGATTTATCCTTGGTCCATGCTCTATCCATGCGTGTAATTTATTTAAAATCAGAACTGAAAGTTTGACATGAAGTCGGAGCACCTATCACATTCAACTGTATTTTCTGAGCGTTTCTATGATCTGAACAATAGGAAATTTGAATGAGATTTATCCTTACTAAATGTTCTATCCATAACTATAATTTATTTTCAAATCTGAGACAAGAAAATTGACATCAAATATGGGCACCAGCACACTGAGCCCAGTGGGACCAATCGACTAGTTCCGATCTGATTGGACCTAATATTATTTTAAAAGTAGAAAATGAGATGAAACTATGATAGAAATGCGTAGGATATCATGAGACATCATTAGTTGATGAAAATATGTTAGTTAGTGACTAGATGATTAAATTGAATCATAAATGGAATCATACAAAGAATTGTCATGAGAGTTATTGTAAGTTTTTAAATGGTATAAACATCTCTATGATTTATCAATATCTTGATGTGTGTCACGGATGTAGTTCTCGTAAATATCATGTGTCCTTATGGATGTAGTTTTTCCGCATTGTATGAGTGGTTACTGTAGACGTAATCATAGATTGGTCATCATAACCCCCTAACATTAGCAAATAAGAAATCCCATGACTGATCAGAGCAACAAATATAGCATAACCTCAAGTGGGAGTGTTGGGAGCTTAGTTAAGATGCACGTACTTCAAATGCACGCCTACATATTAGTTAGATTTTTCCGATCTACAGTTTCACGGTGGATGGCGCACTTAGTCGAAGACTCGTACTTTGTCATAAGGATATACCCAGTGTGGTCCTGTCTGTCCGCACTGTACTCATCCACATATATTCCTTTTTTGCGAGTAAGATGGGGTTGATAGGTTGAAGTTGGAAATTTGGGGTTTGATTGCTTTAGTCGGGTTTCCAGTGCACTATATGTGATTGTTGAGGGATTTTTGTATGTGCAATTGAAATCCATTAAATCAGGTTCGCAGATTCTTCGTATTGTACTCTTCTATAAATACACGCATGTTATAAGATTAATACCTAGGGTAATACATGGACAAGCAAGATGAACTATTGGTATAGTGAGTAATAATAATCAAGACACTTACATAATATAAGCAGCGGATGTTGTGAAGTATAGAATAATGAACCATTGTAGATATGTTATTTTAGTTAATACTCATAAAAGAACAATAGGTTGAAAAACAATATTTATGAGAAAGTAACACGAGAACCTCTCCCTTGTACTTTTCAAGTGTTTGAATCGATGAGATGTGAGTCATGAAAACATACATAGCCAAATCTTCTAGGATTTTGTACCTGTGAGCTCTTACCAATGGTCTTTTGAGCTTGTGTTGCTTTGGTAGTGACTCTTGTACACCTGAGTAATTCATCGTTTTTTCTACATCCATGGAAGTAGTGGTTCAGTGTGGCTTCGAGTTGCACTTTTCGAGAGTATTCATTGTCGTGGTAGCTTACCTTATTACTTCTTTGTACACCTTACATCTCTTACTTTACAATGTTTAGTTGATTAATTCCGTACTAGACAACTTTGCTCATAATATAACCATTTTGTGCGGATCCAACAATTATTGCTGGTGATGCCACGTCAAGGAGCGGCTTTGGGATTATACTTGGTCTTGTTTTGTTGCACTGTTCAGAGTACGTGCTAATTGGTAGAACAATACCGTTTGTACTTGTAGATTACTTCGTATAGCTTCCGCATTTCTATAGTTTTCAGTAATGTAAGTTTCATTAAAATTGAGGTCTGTGTTATAAATAGTTTATTGTATAAACTGCTGGAAATTAACCATGAATATATATGATGTTGGAAACTTATTTTTATTGAGTTTCTTTTCCTTCTTTACATTTCGAATGTCAATCATAACATAACGAATGCAACTATTATTGAGTATTTGGATCCTTTGAGTGTCACAATTATCATTTTGAATTCACATAAAGTATATCAAAAATTGGTTCACAATACAATGCATAAAAAACTCAAGATTAACCAATCTGTCTCCCTTAACTAGCAATCATTTTCTTCCAATTGATCTCATCTATCACTCTATGATAATTCGAAGACATTTATGATGTCTGCCATAAATATATGTCCAGATGATATATATATATATATAATATAGGGAAAAAGGAATATGCTCCCTGGGTGTAGCTAACTTACATGCTCCCACCTCTTTTCCTCTGTATTTTTTTATTTTTCTGAAATGAAACCTATTGGAATTTAGATCACAATATGTCACCATGATGTCATTCAAAATTCGACTTGATTCGATACTTCTATCCCCTCCATCAAGACTGTCAAATTTTAACGTCTCAGAATTGCTGAAAATGACCCCTTTCAGATGGAGAGCTTATGAGTCTCTGTTTCTGACGAAATTTGAATGACATGTTATAGGGATGTAGTGATGAATGTACATATTTTTATTTTCCAAAAAAATAAAAAAATGGAGGAAAAATGAGGGTGGGAGTAGCCAATTGGCTACACCCAGGGTGTAGCCTCATTTAACCCTAATATATATATATATATATATATATACGGAAAAAATGGGGCTGCCCCCGCCCCATTTTTCGACATTTTTTTTTGTTTTTTTTGAAAAATAAAACCATGTATATTCATCCATCTATCCCTCCTACATGCCATTCGAATTTCGTCAGAAACAGAGACTCCTACGGCCTCCATCTCGATGGTATCGATTTAAAAAAATCCTGTTACCGTTAAAAAATTATTGTCCGGATGGAGGCCGTAGGAGTCTCTGTTTCTGGCGAAATTCGAATGGTATATAGGAGGGATATAGGGATGAATGTAAATGGTGTTATTTTTCAAAAAAAATAAAAAAAATTTGCCCAAATAAGGCGGGGGCAGCCACATATGACCCTATATATATATATATATATATATATATATATATATATATATAGGGTAAAATGGGGCTGCCCCCAGGGAGTAGCCAACTTGGCTACTCCCACCCCTATTTTTCCGTCGTTTTTTTATTTTTTTGGAAAATAAAAATTTGAGTATTCATCACTATATCCCTCTCACATTCTATTAAAATTTCGTCAGAAACAGAGACTCCTAAGCCCTCCATCCAGACGTCATTTTTTTAACGGTCGCAGGATTTTTTAAATCGACCATGTTTGGATGAAGGCCGTAGGAGTCTCTGTTTTTGACGAAATTTTAATAGGATGTGAGAGGGATATAATGATGAATATACAAATTTTTATTTTCCAAAAAAATAAAAAAAAGAGGGAAAATAGGGGTGGGAGTAGCCAAGTTGGCTACTCCCTGGGGGCAGCCCCATTTACCTCTCTCTCTCTCTCTCTCTCTCTCTCTCTCTCTCTCTATATATATATATATATATATATATATATATATATATATATAGGGAAAAGGGAGTATGCTCCCTAGTTGTAGCCAACTTAGCTACTCCCACAACTATTTTTCCCTCATTTTTTAATTTCTTTGGAAAATAAAAATTTGTAAATTCATCATTATATCCCTCTCACATTCTATTAAAATTTCATCAGAAACAGAGACTCCTACGGCCTCCATCCAAACAGGGTCGATTTAAAAAATCCTGCGACCGTTAAAAAATGTCGTATGGATGGAGGGCTTAGGAGTCTCTGTTTCTGACGAAATTTTAATAGAATGTTAGAGGGATATAGTGATGAATATACCAATTTTTTTCCAAAGAAATAAAAAAATGAGGGAAAAATATGGGTGGGAGTAGCCAATTGGCTACAACCTGGGTGTAGCCACATTTAACCCATATATATATATAGGGTAAAATGGGGCTGCCCACAGGGAGTAGCCAACTTGGCTACTGATGAATACCCATTCATCACTCTTTATTCTTCTATTTTAGCTACAAAAACCTTTGCAAATACATGTAGATATGTGTAAATACAATTAATTACCAAAAGCATGCATTGTGTAAAAACCTATAATTAGCATGTTTTTGTGCACAAAATAAAAGAATAAAGAGCAAAAAGAAAAAGAGGGAAATATTTAGAATAAATATTGAGCAACCTAACCCAAGGGAGGGCTCAGCATGGGCCTGACCGCATAAAAGCCAAAGTAGAGGGAGATAGGAGCTCATGTGTATATATTTGTAAATAAATAAAACTATATATTTTCCTCACCCAAAAATATGCTTGTACATATTGTGTGTATATCTAGAAACTATTAAAAACAAAATAAACAGATAAAAATCAAAAATTCAAAAATACCATTCTTTCATCATGTGCATAAACCACACTATTGTATTTATTTAACCCTATAGATAAATTCAATTATTTTCTAAACTTTTTGTAAATATTCTATGGCATATTTTGTAAATAAAATAAATAAAAAGAAACAAAACAAAAATCAAATAAAAATTACAAAATTGAAAATACAAAAATACATTGTATAAATACCATGTGTATAAATGTATTCATTTATTTATTTCACCCTTGTATATAAGTGATAAAAATAAAATAAAAATATTCTTTTATTCCATATTTCATGTTGTAAATAAATAAAATACAAAATGAGCATAAAAATACATAAAAATAACAAATAAAAAATCAAAAATAAAAATCCATATAGTGTACATATACCTATATATAGAGCTACCCTATTTTTATTTCCAAAAATTAATTAAAAATCACCAAAAAATAGAAAAAAAATAAAAGAAAAATATTTCATGTTTTGAGTTTTCTCTAATTCGACCTATTTCTGCCTTAAAATAAATAAATAAAACTCGGGCACACGTGGCCGCTTCTGGTTGGTCCACGGGGGAATGTTGACCCCGGTCAACTCCCCCGCGACCTCCTTCCTTTTCTGGAAGTCGCGCGCCGCGCCATCTTCCCCGATTTTTCCCACGCGCTCCAGGCTGTCTCCCACGCATCCCCCGCGCCCGGATTCTTCGCCATTCATCCCTCTCCCTCGCCGGATCCCTCGCCATCAAATCCACGCTTTCCTTTGCTGTCAGCCTCCAACCCTAATCGCCCCGGTCACTCTATATAACCTTCATCTCCGCCGCCTCCGCGCCGCATCTTTGGCCCTTCTCTTCCTTCCCCGTGACCTCCATCGGCAAGGCGAGAGTGACAGCAAGCCTCTGCCCTTGTTGCAGTGAGGCGAGGAAGCGTATCCATCGATCCGGCGTAACTTCGCCGTCCTTGCTCCGCCGCCGGCGTTGAGCATCGAGCTTCAGGCCTTGACGCCCTTCGAAGCTACGACCCGGAGATAGCCAATCTCCAGCACAGTCTCCAGCATCCATCAGGTAACCTTAGTTCCTTTTAATTTAGCGTAATTTCCGATTTCGCCCAAATTTCATCTCCGACGCACATCTCCGATTCCGATCATCTCACGCAACATCTCGATCATCCGACCCGACCATCACCTTCACCGTGTCCCCACGCACCTTCTACGCCCGCTCATTCAACCCAGATCGCACAGGATCTGGGATTCGAGCTCCCTCGCCGTCGCTTCGCCGGAGCTCTTCCGCCACGCCGCACAGACCACCTTCACGCCACCTAACCGGGTCGAGGCACTTTGCCCTCGACCCGCGAAGCTTCTTGACCATTTTGCAGGTCCAAAGGAGGTGTCTGAGCCTCCTTCACAGTTCAGCCAGGAGCTTCTTCTCCGTCGACCTCGCCGGAGCCTTCCAGGGCTCGGCCGAGGCATTGGAGACCCGCAGCAGCTGCGCAACCTCACGCCGGACCTTCTCCGACCTTCAGGCGCAGCTGAGGAGGACCGGAGTTCACGCAGGACGTCGGCGAAGTTCGCTGGCGTCGAGTTCTTCCTCCACCTTCCAGAGCCGTCCGATGAAGACCTCGCTCCAGTTCTAATCCTGATCGTTCATCTGGGGAGGAGCAGCAGCCGTCGATACATCAGAGGATCTCATCTGGGCCGTTGAGCAGTGAGGTTAAGCCACGACATCTCTCAGCCGTTCGATCATACACGTGGCTGCACCTCGACCATCCGATCTGAGCTTGGTTTCCTTCGAAGGACCACGCTGCATCTCCACTGTCCAATCACCCACGTGGACGCACACCAGCCGTCGGATCAGGCCAGCGTTTCCAGCGTTAAAGGCGCGTTTGTTCTCCACCGTCAGATCTGCCACGCGTCAGCATCCAACGCTTCATTAATAAAGGGGTAAATATCGTAGGCCCCCCTCGTAGTTTGTTTATTTCGTTTAAGTCCTGTAATTTTTAATTCAGTTGTTTATTTTCTGGGATATTTGCATAGAGACCCTCGCGCTTAATTTTATTTGCATTCATACCCCTGCCAGTAGAGACCCACGTGCGTCGTCACGTGTTTTGTTGGGTTATTTGCATTAGACCCCTTGTAGTTCTGGATGTTATGCAATGAATGAATATTTTTGAGAAATTGCATTTATGCCCCTGTGAGCATTGTTTTTGCACATGTGCGAATTATTTTGGGTAAATTGCATATAAGTCCCTGGACTTTTGGTACTTGTTACCAATAAGCCCTCGGAACTTATTTTTATTACCATTTGGTCCCTGTGTGCCCCAGGCACGTGCTTGGCACGTGACTTCTTGGGTATTTTGCACCAGGACCCCAGAACTTTTGGGTATTTGCACTTAGGTCCCTGTGCACAGTGCCCCACCTTTATTTTTGAATAAAATATCAAACGACCTCCAAATCCAATGAAATTTTGACACATGGCTCCTGCCATGGTGTAGGAATTTCTATGATTTTTGGGGACATTTTGGATTTCATTTATTATTTTTAAAAATTCAAAAACCCATATTTTTGCTACTGTTTGACTTTAAAAATACCAAAAAAATCTAAAAACTCCACCAAAAATTCTAAAAAAATTAGGTACTGTTTCTTGCTTGTTGATTGATTTTCTAGCCAATTTTGGCTATTTTTCATCACTTAAAAACCCTAAAAATTGAAAAACCCCTAAAAACTCATAAAAATTGTAGTAAATAAATTAAAAATCCAAAAACAATAATTAGGGTGCCTAAATTTTCCTCATTCTACCTAGATTATAGGAAAATTACCTTTAGGGCTTTTTGAGATCCAAAATTATTTTATTTTTGGGTCTTAAGCCTTGCTGGACAGTACCCTTTGTTTTTCGCATTGTTTGATTTTTAATAATTAATTTACCCATTAGAAAAATTCCAAAAATTCACCCAAAACAGTAAAAAACTTAAAAAACCTAAAAACCAATTTTCTGGAATTTTTGCATCATTTTTGTGTGTTGTATAAATTGTTGAAGTCCAGTGTTTGTGTGCTTTCTTTCATTTTCTCATCTTTTAAAAAATCTAAAAAAATATAAAAATAAATAAAAACCATAAAAAAAAAGACTTTCTTGGATTTCTGACTACATCGTAGGCCGCAAGGCCAATCTGTGCTCCTTGTGTTCGACCCTGGGAGCTATACCAGGTGAATCCTATAGCTAAGACCGCTCTACTGTGTGCTTGCTTGTTTTTTATCTTATTCGAGTGGTTGATTATTTTTCTTGATTGACTCAGCCCGAGTGATTGAGGTCGCAACGACCTATTTATTTCTTTACCTTTACCTCTGTCGTTCGGGCGGTCGTCAGCTACTCCCACCCCTATTTTTCCCTCGTTTTTTTATTTTTTTGGAAAACAATAATTTGTATATTCATCACTATATCCCTCTCACATTCTATTAAAATTTCGCCAGAAACAGAGACTCCTAAGCCCTCCATCCAGACGTCATTTTTTTAATGGTCGCAGGATTTTTTAAATCGACCATGTTTGGATGGAGGCCGTAGCAGTCTCTGTTTCCGACGAAATTTTAATAGAATGTGAGAGGGATATAATGATGAATATACAAATTTTTATTTTCCAAAAAAATAAAAAAATCAGGGGAAAATAGGGGTGGGAGTAGCCAAGTTGGCTATTCTCTGGGGGCAGCCCCATTTACCTCATATATATATATATATATATAGGGGGCCTTTTAAATAGGACTTGGTCCTTCCATCCTTATGGAAGGCCAACGATCGTAGCCGTTAGATTCAGATCTAACGGCATCAACAATTTATGTACTCAAAAGGGTATTTTGGTCATCAACTTTTGCATTAATTATGCTTTCCAATTAATATTCCAAAATACTAAATTTAGCTAATTTTATTTTTGGTAGTTTTCGCAATACCATATTTAACAAATGCCCAATTTTCCATTGCACGACGTTGCGTGGGGCAATGTTTGTATCCTAATGTGTTTTTTTGTAGAATTTGCGGTTTCTTTTGTAACGATTGTATGTTTTTTTGTATTTACTGTGGTTCCTTCAAAATTAATTCAGCCATTTGTAAATTTTGTATGGTTCTTTGTATAATACAATTCATATTAGCAATGAATGCATGGTTATTTTTAACGATTGAATGGTTCTTTGTAGAATACAACTAGGGTGCATAACCGCGCTTCGCAGCGGAAATAAAATATGTGATGCATCATCTTAATCATACAGGTGTGGTCATCCTTGCCTTTTATATAGTTATAAATTAACCTATAATTATCAGAATTATGATTATAAAAATACCAACATAATATCTAGAAATAAAACTAAAAGAACATAAGTAAATTAAAATAAATGTGAAATATTTAATCTTTTTCGATAACAACATATATTTGATTCTTAAAAGTTTACCATCTGATTGTGCAAAATACATTCTAAGTTGCTACAATATTTTAAGATTTAAAAATTGTATCCGTTGTACTTAGTTGTGATAAGAGTTGTTATCATTGTCATTAAATTAAAATAAGTACTATTTTAGATGGAAATTAAATTATATGCATAAAATAATGGTATATAAATTCAACAATAAACAATATAGAACATATAAGACCATAATACCACTCATAAGAAGAAATGAAATATTAACAATCAATTATCATAGTTAAACCTAATTTGAGTAAAAATGTGATGAAAAATATAATTGTCACAACTCATTTGAATAAAAAGGTTACTTATTAAATTTACTTGTGGTGAGATTTATTATTATAGCCTTTATAATATATCTATTATCAACTATATAATTTAAGTAAAAATGTGATGAAAAATATAATTGTCACAACTCATTTGAATAAAAAGGTCATTTATTAAATTTACTTGTGGTGAGATTTATTATTATAGCCTTTAATGTAATATATCTATTATCAACTATAAAAAATTGTAAATTTAAAATTTTTAATTTAATAAATATAATATATATGTATAAATATTAATTTAATAAATATAAAAGAAAATTACGAAATTTAAATAAATTACTAAGTTAGGACAAATTGTAACTTTATATGAGATATAAAATTTTTAATTTAATAAATATAGCAGATATGTATATATAAATATTATAATAAATATAAAGGAAAATATAATTTGTATATGTAATAAATATATTAGAGGAGAGAGAGAAAAGAGGAGAGAGGTATATGTTCATCGTTTGAGAGAGAGAGAGAAGAAATAAAGAAGAGAGAGGGAGAGAGATATGTAACGGGCTTTGAGAGAGGGAGAGAGGGGGGACCACGTGATTTTAGGGGGGGAGAGAGAGATGGGGGCGGGTTGGAGAGAGAGACGGTGGGAGTGGGATTCGGCTCGGGACAGGGAATGGGAAAGAGAGGGGAGAGAGTATATAAAGTGCCACGTGGCACAAAGGTGGGAAGAAACCCACTAATAGTAGTAGTATAGATTTTTATGATTCTTTTTAAAAATGTAGTAGTCATTCACGCTCAATCGATAAGTAAAATATAAGCGAAATATGTATAATACACAATCGAAATGTATAACGCATATCCAAAATGTATAATAGACATAAACGTTACAATTTTTCATTCACATCCAATTGATATGTAAAAATACACATAAAAATGTATAATACAAATCAAAATTGTAATAATAAACATCAAAAATGTATAATACACATGGGATATATAAAACATAATGGTTGCACAGTCTTTTTGTTCATTCACCACCATGATACAGACGTCGTCATTTCCACTGCCCCCTGCTCCAGAAGATCGATCCATCTCTGTGGATATCCTATTGATGATAGATGACGTGGAGAACGGGAATCATGCTCTAGAAGATCCATCCATCCATTGCCCGTAGGCCATTGCTGCAGCTTCTTTCTCGTCGATCGATAGTGGTGGGCTCTGAGGGAAAGTCTATATGCATGTCTTATACCTGATGGAGTCGTAGCACGAATACGTACGTCAACGTAGACTGATCTGTAAAGATGTTGTTATTTATGTTGCATGTGGTTATCATAAATCTTGGACAAGGAAGTGGTAGTGCAGACATGGATTCATGTGCTTTCATGCCTCTTTCTCTGTTACAGGGTTCGATTAAAATATAAATCTTGATGCATATACAATAATAGTTGCACGGCTCTCCGCAGTTCTCAAGTTTTAAGTGAATCGTGTGAGTGGAAAAAAAAGATCAAATGGAATATACACTCTGTACATGATCTTACTGACGTCCAGAAGCTCATATGACGCATGGATATGGATCGAATCCAATCCAATATTGTATTGAATCATGTATGTCGACCGTGAGTCCAACGAGAGCAGGGCCAACAATAACTGTCGACGCCGCCGCTCACCGCCGTTGACATATACGATCCGATGACTCCGCTCACCGTCGTTGACATACAAGATCCGACGTCGCATGTCACCGCCGTTGACATATGCAAGCCGACGTCGTCGCTCGCCGCCGTTGACATACACGATCCGATGTCGCTGCAGACCTCGTCCTCACTTTTCTCCCACTCAATGTCGTCGACATTCCAAAATGGCGTATATGCATATAGAATATTTAGGGTTTCTAATTAGGGTTCCCAATTTTGAATAAGCAATTAATGAGACAAATTAAATGGAGGAGATAATTGTGACGGTGAGATACTATATATAGATATTGTATAAAGACCAAAATAGGTTTTTCCTTAATTTATAGATAATATTAACACACTATTAATAACGACCACACGATTAATTATGGAGGGCTGGGATCGTTGGCTTTCCTTGAGGATGGAAGGACCATGTCTCATTTGAAAGATATCCTCTATATATATATATATATATATATATATATATATGGCAGTGACAATTCTTTTACATTATATCCGCGATAGGGCTTTCAGAATATGTACATAATAAAAGAAAAAGAACATGAGTTTGTACGTAAAAAGTGAAATGAGGTATGTTTTTTTTGGTCGGTGAAATGAAGTATGTTATTGTAGCATATATATGACAATTAATTATCTTCATCTTCAAATGCAAGCAATGCAGCTGTTTGATCGTGGCATTTTCGTATATGAACTTCATTACAATCACGGTGAATTTCCATTTCTATGATGGGAAGATAAAGTAATAATTATTTATGAATTTATATAAAGTTCCAAATGTCGCAGAGCAGAATCCAAGTAAAACTTTGCAATTGCTGCTGACCATTTCTTATAGATTTCTCCCTTTAATTTGATATGTACATCAATAAAGCTGTGGGGTTGGGAAGAGAACCTCTGTTGTAATGCTATTTACAATAGAGCTGGTGTAAATCTTTTTTTCTTTTCATATTTTCGATTTCAAAAATCCAACCTTATGGATTATATCTTCGACTAATTTTCTACGTGTACTTCGAACTTCGCCCAAATCCGATTGTGTTTGCTTTTTTATCTTAACGGTTAAATATCCGGAAACATTTAAGCAATTGAAATTCCATTTACAAATGGAATCAAGCTTTCGATCATTAAGATAAAATACCAAATGCCCTCTGATTTGGACAAAATTCGGATGATATGTGGAACATTAATCGAAAATATAATCCATAAAGTTGAATTTTTGAAATTGAAAACACACAAAAAAATTACAGCAGCTGCTGTAAATGGTATTATAGCAAAGGATCCTCTTCTATGGGGTTGACCCATGCCTTGGACAAAAAGGACGACGACCACACAGACTGGTCAACCATACCATAGCTCTTAATCATGCCGAAGAAATCACAGTGCTTCAATCATATCCTAAAGGGTGTGTTTGGTATGTGAGTTTAGGTGGGTTAAACTGGTAGCAGGTAACCATTTTTGGATTTGGTGTTTGGATAGAGGGTTAAATTGGGGGTGGGTTAGAAGTGGGTTTATTGTGATATGATTGTATTGAAATTTGAAAAAGTGTATAGTTATTGTGATGTGATGGTATTGAAGGCTGGAAAAATGAGTAGAAGTTGAGTAGTTTATAATTTTTATATGATATGATGGTATAATATAATATTTTTTTGGAATAGATAAAAAAGAAATGATTTATTTAATGTATTAAAAAAGAGAGGAAAAGTGGACCCCACATGAGAGAGAAAATGAGAGGTTTTAACCCCCCCCCTATACAAACATGACCTAAGGGTGCGTTTGGTATGTGGGTTAGTGAGCGTTAAGCTGGTCGGGGGTAACCCATTTTTGTATTTTGGTGTTTGGATAGAGGGTTAAACTGTGGGTGAATTTGTTGCGATATAATTGTATTGAAGTTTGAAAAAGTATGTAGTTATTGTGATATGATTGTATTCAAGTTTGGAAAAGTGGGTAGTCATTGTGATGTAGTTGTATTGAAGTTTGGAAAAGTGAGTAGAAGTTGAGTAGTTTATAATTTTTAAATGATATGATAGTATAATGTATTATTTTTTGATGGAATAGATGAAAGAAAAATAATTTATTTAATATTTAAACAAAGAATAGATAGTAGGTCCCACAAGAAAGAGAAAATGAGGTTTTTTAGGGTTAACCACCTGAAGGGGAGGGGGGGGGGGGGGGTTAACGCCTAATCGAACATAGCGCGTAGATCCTCTGCTGCACCGAGGGTTGTAGGACTCTGCTGCACCCTTTGGGGCCGCTCGGTCACGATCGAGCAGTTCGCACGAAATCCCTCTTTTGTGGTCCCGGATCGAGGGATTTCATGGGAACCACTTGATCGTGATCGAACGACACCAAAAGATGCAGCAGAGTTTGCTGCAACACTCGGTAGTCGGTACAGCAGAGGACAGCTGCCCCGAACATGACCTAAAAGAGGATGCACACATCTTCTTTTTAGTACTACACACATCACATTTAACACAACATTCATCATTGAAACTTGTGTGATGTGAGCTTGACTCAGCAAAAACATGCCATACAAATTCCAACTTTTTATATTATTGCACTTCATTTACTGCAAAAGAAAACCTCCACAAAAACAATTACAAGAAAAACAACATGCAGAGATGACACTCTTATTCTACATACATATCTTTATACAACAAACAATCTTCAGACGGTTTCCATTCAGCTCAATCAACGACCTGTCAACACTGTAAATCCTGCAGTCTGAGGGTCACTGGAAATGCTTGTGATCGATGGCCCTTCAGGACGACGGGTGTTTTTCTCTTTAGCTCCATGTGATGAAGATGGGCAGCACATTTGAGGCAATTCTTCCGAAGCTTTGATGCTTGCCAATCTCGATGCAACCTCCCTCATCGTCGGCCTTCTCTCTCCTTCCATTTCCAAACAACCCAAAGCAATCTCTACAAACTTCCCAACTTCATCCGGCAACCCTTCCTTGATAAGCTCGGGATCTAATACCTCTTCAAGTTTATTTGCTTTGGCACATGACAGAAAATGAAGATAGAGAATCTTCTCGGTATCAGAATCGGCATTCGAATTGAGGGGCCTCTTTCTTGTGAGAAGCTCCAACAGAACGACTCCGAAGCTGAAGACATCACTCTTATCTGTCAAAGCGCCCGTTGCGAGGTACTCAGGATCTAAATAACCAGGAGTCCCATGCAGAAGCATTGTGAACTTTTTGTTATTATCTACCACCAATCTTGATGTTCCGAAATCCGATACCTTAGGTCGAAGGTTTTCATCAAGGAGAATGTTAGCAGACTTGACATCGCCATGCACGATTGGAGGTGCTGCGTCGACGTGCAAGTACTTGAAAGCTTCTGCAGCTTCAGTTGCGATCCGTAGCCGTGTACTGAAACATATGTGCTGTTCATCACCGTGAACATAGCCGGAGAGCGTGCCTTTAGGGACGAACTCGTAAACGAGAATCGGGGCCTCGTCCTCTAAGCAGCATCCCAAGATCTTGACTATGTTGGTGTGGTTGACTTGCGAAAGAATGAACAGTTCGTTGACGAACTCTCGGTTGTTTCGTTCGTCGATTTTAATGGACTTCTTCACAGCGACTTGGATGCCATCTTCGATCCTTCCTTTGTATACTATTCCGAAACCTCCACGACCAAGTACGTTGGTCTTGGAAAAATTATTAGTGGCCTTCATCAACTGGTCGTAAGAGAATATCTTAAATGTGCTTTGATGAGCAGAAAGGAGCTCTTGCAAGAACAACCCTCCATTTGATTCGAAGTGCTTCTCCCTGAGGGTATTTATCTTTCTTCTTTGCAATTCCAAGCAACAAAGTGTACTGATGAAAGCTAGGAGGAGGAGGCCACCTCCAATACCTGCATAATCGTGTTAGTTTCATCATATATATATTTCTATACAATGTATTGGTTCTGTCGAATGTAGATATAACCAAGTAGCAAATGTCGATATCAACAACATAATGATATGGTATCGTTACGATATTTCGACGATATATCGGTGATATATCGTCGAAATATCGTTCATATCACTACAAAAAAATTGAGCTATGATTTCTAAAGACTTTATAAATTATTGCATATTTTCAAATTAAGCAAGCAATGATTTTTAATTCGAATGTGCAAGTTGCGACCACCGCACTTCAATTCAAAAGCATCATACAACTTGGACTTAAAATTCGTTGCGACCTCAAATATTTACAAAATATTAGGTCCAAATCCTGATGTCAATATATCAAATATATTTCCATCTATTTTGAGTCCCAAATTATGAGAAACAAGTCTATTAAGGCAATCGGTTCTTCTTCCAACTCTACCTATGGAGAAATCGAATTTTTCGAGATCGCATTGTTGGGATTATGTGGAACTTTTTCACACTGATTGGAGACTTCATTTGTAACTTATTAATCAATATTTTATCATGTTATACAACTTAAAAACAGTAGCCAAAAACTCATAATCTTATTGCTACTATCTTTGATCGAAATCAGAGTGTACAATCATTTTTAACATCTAAATCTTCTTCCGAAAGCCACCAACAATTGGTGTATCTTTTGGATATGTGTCCAGACCTTATATAGCTCATTAATATACCCAAAAAATAATTTCAAAAGAGGAACTTTTTAAGTCTTTGAATTTTTAGAATTATTAAAATAGTCGTAAGACAATGTACCCGAAGATCAGGACAATTTAGTTGATTGTTCATTGAACTTGAATGTAATTCAAATCCCCTAAATCATGTCTCCGATACCAATTGAATGAATTAAATAAACCTTTTATGAACTTCTCATCACGGAAACATGAGAAAATAGCAAACTGTTTGCATATTCGAGGTATTTATAGTATAAAAGTCGATTTTAGCATAACAAAAAATTTATGCAAACAGAAACCATATTCACAAGGAAATAATTTCCAAACATAGTTTCAAATATTCTAATGAACATTAAGAAGAGATCACGGCTACCTCTTGAAGCGTGAGTATCTAAAACAAGGGACCTTTCGAATGAGGTCTGATCCGAGGACTCTCCTCTTGCAGGCACAATGATGATCCGTGTTGCCTCCTAAGAACTTTAATATCTACGTCATATCAAAGTTGTCCACCCCATAATGAGATCATGAAGATCTCAAGTTTCTGATTTCATCTCACGAAATTGAATCCTCTTGCACGTACGTGAAACACGATAAAGAAGACGATCTTCTCTCTCACAGGGTCATTCCTATGAAGAGAAGATGGAGACTTGATGGTGGATGTGTATGTCTATAGAGAGAGCACCTTAGATGTGTATTTGAGAGTCCAAGGCATTCATCTATATCATTTATTGTTAAAACAGAAAGGCATGCCCTCTCTTTTATACTCATTGTAGATGTCCCCTTAGAGTCTTTCTCTTAGGGGTACGTTATAATGATGGTCTTTGGATAAGAAATCAAGAAGTATGATTTATTCCTTGTTCACAAAGAAATGGGATTAGAATTATCTCCTTTTAATCACTAATTAAATTAATAAATAAGTTAAGCAACAAATCAATTTAGAGTTCGATTCATGACTATAGAATGTAAATAATGCAACAAATCAATCGATCAATTGAGAGCATAACTCCCAATGGTGGCATCTTGTGTCATATACACACCTCATTTTTTTGTCAAAGATAGGATTGAATTTGTTGCTTAATTATCATGGTAATTCAATTATCATAATTGGTAATTTTATGAGAAATCCCTTCATAGCATATGAATCATATTTATAAATCCAAATAAAAATGTAAATCCAATTTACATTAAAAAAAATCAATGTGAATCATATTCACAAATGTGCCATAAAATAATTTTATATGGATCATATTCATAAAAAATAACTTGTACATTAATTATTGTGAATCAATATTCATACTAAGTAAATGCATATATATGATGCAAATTATATTCGCAAAATCCTGGATATACACATGTACATGACAATAACAATTATTATCATTGTATTGATATCATTAAGTACGAGTCCTATTCCAATTAGGACTCCTGAGAAGAAATCTTGAATACCTTGATATAATGCCGGGGAGATCATACTATCCATGTGTAGTCATTTGAAATTTGGGTAACTATCCAATTTCAGTGTCTACATCAATTTTAACAAAATACTTCACTTATGAATGTTGATATCAAGCTGAAATAATTCATAATCTAAATAAGCTCAATGAAACGCATCATTCTCTCCATGAGCTGGAGTAAGTATCAGTGAGCTGAATCCAGCTTCCTTGACCAATTATAATCAAAGTCCAAACCATTTGGAGTATAGAAATGTGCTCAAGGAGTGTTTATTTCAATTTCCATCATCGTTTCACTTCCTAACATTTGAACATTGAAATTGAAATTTGAATTAGATATTAGATTCAAATGAGATAAGATTTAATCCAATTAACTCTCAAATCATTAAGCTAAGAAATGAAGCCACTAAAATCCATCATATTTCATCATTCCCTCAGAATGAAAGTGTCATGGTAGATGATCTATTATGATAGATTTAACCATGAGTTTTTCCAATACTCATTCATCCGTCATAATAGAAGACTTTGATATATCCGAAGTTCAAACCCTAATTTGATAGTCTTCTTCAAAATAAACCAATAGACTTCTCAATTGATAATTGGGCGACAATTATAATCATATACTTTCCAAAAGCATATATCAATATCTCGAGTTCATGTTTTATTTCATAAACAAGATGGCTATGAATGGAATTCATTATGATCCTGAAGTATCTCATGAGTAAACTCTATCTCTCGATTCATCAATTATGAATATGTATGATTCCTTTGAAAGATCATACTTCTCATATGTCTTCATATGCACACCAAATCACTAGTATATAGACCTTGGTTAGGTTACCAACCTATTAGTCTATGAGATGTACATATTCAGGCATATAGATGTATATTTGTTTTCAATGAAAACATGTATGCGTGATTGTGATAGTTACGATTCAAGTCTTAGTTTATCTTAACCTCATACAAGTTAACTCTTTGACTTGATTATTCCAACATTTCTGAGTCTCTATTCCTATGTAGAGGACTTGCATCAACAATTCGGTTGGAAATCAATCTTTAGATAATGATTGCCATCTCTTTCTCAGACAGGAGATCTTTATTGAATATGACATGTTAATGTCATCGTGTCCTCCCAAGTGCATGGTATTTAATGTGACCATGGTACACAACTCTGAGTGTACAAAGGGACCTTAATATTAAATGCATTCATAATCATTCAATTCATATGACATAATAAAACAATATGTTTTATTGCATTAATGAGTCACTAAGGGCTTACAAGTCCAACATATAAGAATGCGACTTTATGTATAGTTGAACAAAGGTGTGTTAGAGGTGGGTGCCATGGAAGAAGAATCAATAAAAAGGCTTCAATAAGGGTGTAAGATTGATGATGCTCTTATACAAAACGTGTTGGGGTAGCAGAAGATCACTAGTGCATTCTAAGTAAATTGTGGAGAGAGAGAGAATGCATATCAATGCACATGATAGGAGAGTGGAACTTAAAACGTCTTCTCATTAAAAAAGAGGCTCGAGGGCTTGATAAGGAAGGCTGGGGGAAGGGGGGTCCTGTGCGGGGGAACTCGTCCCTTCCCACAATGACGGCTTTGTTGTCTTGGGGAGTTAAAACTTGTTTGCAAGACTTGCACGTGTATAAAAATATGACTATGATTTTGACAACAAAAGAGGAGGAACTCACGATACTTTGAGAATTGAGGACACTTAGGAGACTCTTGTTGTGCTCGTGATTGTATTGTGGTTGTTGCGATGTCCAAGTAAGGACCCATTGGATTGTATTTGTAAGTTCTCCAAGTGAGTAGTGATATTTTGGATGAAAGATCTAGAATCCTCTCTCATACGCTCAGCTTGTGATAGGAATATCTAGATCTTTTAGTGGAGGTACCAATCTAAAATCCTCTTTCCAAGTGAACTTTGTTGACTCATAAAGATGAAATTGTACACATATATATGGAGGATTGTAGGCTCATGTGTATAAAGATTCATTGCAAAAATATGTGCATAAATTACAAATTATATTTTCAAAAATAACACATCCTTACATTTTTTGAATATTCGATCTCTTACCAAACAAAATATATTATTATCCAGTCTCCACTGAAATTTTGAAATAATTCAAAATTGATATAGCAGAAAATTGAGGAGGTAAATGACAGTGTACCAGAGAAATAATTAGTTTTCGAAAGGGAAGAATTAATATACGATTACCAATGAGCATAATCACTTTCAGAGATAGTTTTGGCTCTCGGGCGCATTGTTCTCGTTTGGGGTCATTCGATTCATATCCCTTCGGGCATCTGCACTCGTATCCTCCTACAGTGTTCGTGCATTCTCCGTAGCACGGATATATTGCAGGACCCATTTTGCACTCATCGATATCTGACAACATTCACACGAGTTTCATCAAGATTAATATTACCATGTACAACACCAACTAAACAAATAATAGCAGATGAAATCTAAAAACCTGCGCAACCATCGACGAGATAGGGATTGCCCTCGTAACCCTGCAGGCATCTGCAGAGATATCCGGTGGTGGAGTTGGTAGAGTTGACGCACTCGCTGTTACCGGCAACGCAGGCGTAGCTCGACGCATCGCATCTGTGGTTCCCGATGGACCAGTCGAGGATGACGGGGAACCTTCTCTCTTTATCCATGGAGTTGAGGTCGGACCTCTTGAAGGTGTAGTTGTTCTTCTCCACCATGAAGTGATAGGAACACGGATTGAACTTGTACACCACGCTCGTACCTTCCCTCCCGTAGAACCATGTCACGTACGACTTGACCCCCGGGAGGTTGGGAGCTTCGCAGCAGCCTAATCCCGAGCACTCGTCGTCAACGGCGGTCTCCAAGCTATTGCACCCGGACACGCAGCCGCCGAAGTTGTAGACTTCGGTGGCGAATCCGGCGACGCCCTCGCACCCCACGACCTTGTACACGTTCTCGGTAGGCGAGAACACGAAGGGATCCACGAGGGTCGCGTTGACTCCGGACCGATTGGACAAAACGCCGGAGCTGTTGTAGCACTCGTAAGCCAAGGGCAGGAGGACGCGGAGGTGTCCGGAGGAGATGTTGATGCCGATGACCTCGACGTTCTCTTGCAGTGGCGACACGAGGAAGCCAGTGCCCCGGCGCTCGTAGCGGTTTGTGTGCTCGATGTTGCCGGTGAAGAGCTTAGGGGGGTCGTGGTCCGTGTTGCAGGTCAGGGCGAAGCTGCTGGTTGTGCCATCGCGGAGGTGGCACGCGCCGGCGGGGTCGTCGGTGTCGAGGCCAAATGGGTACGGGACTTGGACGCCGCCGCATGTGCGGTTGCAATTGGGTGAAGGTGCTGCTTCAGCTCGTGATCCATCTCTTGCTGCCGTTTGTAGCATCATGATGGCCATCGCCAACAACAGGTATTGCTGTATATCGGATATTTTAGGGTCGGTTTCCATCAGGTGTTCCACGAAATCGTGATCGTTGGTCTCCTTCCTCAAGCTTCGTTCTTCCTCACGGAGAAGAACCCATCACAGATTTACAGGATGACGACTCCTTCAAACACCGCTAACTGCTGTCAGCTTCATTAACTCCCATCTAATCATATGGATTTGAAGCCAATCCACTTCAAGTTAACCACGAATCGTGCACGCCATGATTCTACGAGCCCCGGCCCCTTGTTTTTTTTGCCGTCCCATTTTCGATCCCCAGATTGGTTCGCTTCTTAACGTATAAACTAATTGATCCTATAAAAAATGCGCCGGTCTCTTTTTTTTTTTTTTTTGCTAGTTGATTGCTAGCAATCTTTTATTTTATTTGTTCGGATTAGTTGGAATGGATCAGATTCGATTAATTTGCTCAAACTCTTTTATTGATGACCTTCGACTCATGGATACCACCCTTACCAATCTGCTTTCCACTTGCAGTGATTGCTATCATATTTCTGTGGAAACCAAGACGAGCTTCTATGGCAAAACAACCATATTAACAAAAATGCTGCACTAACAGTAACACGTAGAGGCCGCATATACAACTTTATAGCCTGAGCGTAATTAAGCCCCATCATATGTCTAGCTCCTTGCCTATAATTGGCATCTGCACTCTGCTTTCTATCAGATCTAATATGGTCATTTTCGACTGTTGTAAACTATGCTTAAATCACTAATTCAGTGCACAAAAGGATCGTCTGCCGTAAGTGAGTTGCAGCAGACTCTGCTACAACTCACGGATGCACGCCACGTAGCAGCAAACGATCCAACGGTTGGGAAAACACTCCCATCCAACCCTCTTCTCTCCCGACACCCTCCTCCCCAAACCCTCCTTTCCAATCCCCTGATGCCCACCCCCTTGTCGTGCATCCTCCTCACCACGCCTCTCCCCTCTGTCGTACATCCACTTCTCCGCACCTCCCCCATATGATGCACATCCTCCTCGTCGTGACTCCTCGCTCTACCACGCATCCTCCTCGCCGCACCTACCGCCTCCGCCACGTGGCGTACGCATCAACTTGGCCACGCCTCCCCCCTCCGCGGTGCAACCTCCTCGGCGTGAATCCCCCTCATCGTACCTCCCCCCTTCCATTGCAGTGCATACTCAATCGCAGGAGTATGATGGGAGAGTGACAGCGCAATGTCTCCAGTATCACCGTCTTGACATTGGCATATTGGCCAAGTTGTCCTGCCGACGCCACCTTCCCCCTCACTCGACGTCTCAACTCTGACGTCCCGAGTAGCCCTAGCCCATGAGTACTAACACCTCTCCTCGGATGCATTGTCCTCCGATATCGCGTCCTCGCCCCGATCGCTTTACGGTCGATGCCTCGCTCCTCCCCCGACTTGGTTGGAAGTGAATATGTATACTTTGTTTCGAGTGAATATGTATATGAATACTTGAGAGAGTCTGTATTAGACCTTCTTGGAAGTGAAACTTTTTGTTGTCTACATTGGAGAAACATCTTGGTATTCTGTTCTATTGCATATCGAAGATGCATCTTGTATCTATATTCTCAAGGCGTCTTTTGTAGGAAAACTTTGGTTTTTGTATACTGAAGCATGTTATGGTATGGCAATCTGCTCTGTTGCATATTGGATATGCTTCTTGTATGTTTGTTCTCAAGGAGCATTTTGTAGGAAAATATGTGTTTTTGTATAATGAATGATGTTTGGTATGTGAATCTACTCTGTTGCATGGTTCTTGTATGTTTATTCTCAAGGCACATTTTGTAGGAAAACATGGTTTTTTATATAATGAAGGATATTTTGGCACATCAATCTTCTCTGTTGCATATTGGAGATACTTCTTGTATGTTTATTCTCAAGGTGGCTTTTGTAGGAAAACATGGATTTTTGTGTATTGAAGGATGTTTTGGTATATGAATACTTGAGAGAGTCTGTATTAGACCTTCTTGGAAGTGAAATTTTTTGTTGTCCACATTGGAGACATCTTGGTATTCTGTTTTATTACATATCGAAGATGCATCTTGTATCTTTATTCTCATGGTGCCTTTTGTAGGAAAATGTTAGTTTTTGTATAATAAAGCATGTTTTGGTATGGCAATCAGCTCTGTTGCATATTGGATATGTTTCTTGTATGTTTTTTCTCAAGGAGCCTTTTGTAGGAAAATATGGATTTTTGTATAATGTAGGATGTTTTGATATGGGAAGCAAGACAAAAATTACCGAGAATCTTGATGCATCCAGTGTCATCAGTGCGTCTGCAATAGTCTTTTAACGTTGGAGAGATTCGAACTGTGCACTCCATGTGATTCGTGGAGAGGAATTTTTTGTATGGAAAGAAAGATTGGTATATGAGAATCTGAGAATTCACATTTTTTGGACTAATAGATATGAACATGAACTCAAAGATATATGTAAACGCACTTCATAGGAAGAAGCGTATTTTTGTATATCTATGCGTGTTTTAGTATGGAAGTGCTTTCTGTTGTATATATCTATGCGTGTTTTGTATTATAGTAGAGGGCTCAAGTAGGATTCTTCGCAAAGCGCTCTTTGTAGGATAAATGGTATTTTGGTATATATGTGCGAGTTTTGGTATGGACGTGCTCTCTGTTGTATGAAAGTGTCCACTTTTGTATATTGGTGCTCGTTTTGGTATGGAGGAGGCTCTACTTGGATAAACGATGTTTTGGTATATATGTGCGCGTTTTGTTACGAAAACTTCCACTTTTGTATAATAGTAGATGGCTCTAGTAGGATTCTTCGCAAAGCGCTCTTTGTAGGATAAACGATGTTTTGGTATATATGTGCGCGTTTTGGTATGGACGTGCTCTCTGTTGTATGGATGTGTCCACTTTTGTATAAATGTGCTCGTTTTGGTATGGAAGAGGCTCTACTTGGATAAAAGCTCGTTTTGGTATATATGTGTGTGTGTTTTTGTATATATGTACGAGTTTTGGTATGGCCGTGCTCTTTGTTGTATGAAAGTGTCCACTTTGGTATATCTGTGCTCGTTTTGGTATGGAAGAGGCTCTACTTGGATAAATGGTCTTTTGGTATATATGTGCGTGTTTTTGTATATATATGGCGTGCTCTATGTTGTATGGAGGTATCCACTTTTGTATATCTGTGCTCGTTTTGGTATGGAAGAGGTTCACTTGGATAAATGGTCCTTTGGTATATATATAGCATCAGCCACACTTCAGCTTTTTGTTATAAGCTCCTCAGTTCCGGAACATAGCTCATCTCTGAGACCAACAAAGCAAAGCCTCTTCGTTATATTGAGTATGCAGCACTTGACATTTGGTTCTTCATTTCATATACACAGGTTCCATAAAAAGGCTATGGAAGTATAACTGCACGTCACTTAGATTTTTGAGCACGTATTTCCTACTGGGATGTGCTTGCAACTTGCGATTTTTAGGATAACTATATATGCTTCATGCTTTCCAAAAACTGGAACCATGATGGGGGAAGGGGTCCATGGTGGACAAGCTATTTGTTGCACCATTATTATCCACGTCTGGATTAGGGTTATCAGTATATGTTAGGAATTTCAAGCTTATGATTTCGTCGGGAAGTTAGACCCACCATGTAGATATATTCTTTAATTACCCCGACCAGTTGTTGCTAATTTACATGGAGCCTTGATGGCTTTCGGTGTTCCTTTGACCATCGATTTCAGTGTTTGTGGGCTTCTTGCAGAGTTGGAATTATTTGGCCATGGAGATCGAGTCATGCGTACCACCAAGCTTGGCGGCGGGGACGAGAGGGCTTGGCGGCGATGGTCGGGGGCGAGAGAGGTCGGGGACGAGAGGCGGTGATGGTCGGAGTGGTCGGCGAGAGAGGGCTTGACAGCGAGGTCGTGGGTGAGAGAGGGTCGGGGCGATGGTCGACAAGATGCTCGGGGCTTGGCGGCGAGGTCGTGGGCGGGCGAGAGAGGGTCGGGGAGGCATAGGCGGCGATGGTCGGGGGCGAGAGGGTTGGGGCAATGGTCGACAAGAGGGTCGGGGAGGCGGCGATGCTCGCGGGCGGGCAAGAGAGGTTCGGGGAGGCGGCGATGGTCGGGGGCGAGAGGAGAGGGTCGGGGACGAGGGTAAGGATTCGGGGAGAGGAGCTGAGGGCGGATCCTCAACTGTTGGATCATTCACCGTCACGTGTCATTCATCCGTGGATTGCAGCAGACTCTGCTGCAATCCACTTACGGCAGAGGATTCGCCCCCCGCCATTGTTATTAAAGCTGACGGTATTTATGGATTAGTGGCGGTGGTTATTACAGCGACCAGCTTCTTTAAATATTTTGACGGAGGTTGTGTGATGCCTGTTGTCAGCATGCATTGAGACAACCACCATCTTTATTTTTATTTTGGAAGGTCAACAAATCATTGGAGAAGCAATTCAAATATTCTTTTTGTCCGCGTTCGATCGTCTCTAAATCGTTGCTACTTGCTAATATGTTTGCAATGAAAAAACAGCAGCTGTACAACAAGTCCGGTGATTCCTATCGTCAGATTAGATATTTATCAAACAAAACGTATATAACAATCTTACACTAAAATTATATAAAGTATAAACAACTTAAAAAGCAGAATTTATAACAACTTACAAAAATTAAATATATATATATATAACCTAAGCTAGATTATAAAAAACGAACTCAACTTTACATTGATTCTCATATTGGAGATCGACAAGTTTATGTTAACAGTGAAGGCTCGAACTACATCAGTGGTGGGTCTAATTTTTCTTATGGGATGACAAGAATATCCTCGCCTATTAGGATCCTTCTTTCAATGAGAATATCCTCGTTAGGTTGAAACCTTGGTCATGATGACGGAGAAGAACATGCCCTAATCAAGGGTGGAGGTGAGCACAAATGGAGGAGGGTGAGGGATAAGAGGTCAGCAATCCGTTGAAGCAGTATGCCAACGAGGCCATAGCTGTTGGAGCGGCACGCGCAGCATTGGCAGCAGGGAGCACAGCATGGATTCATGGCCCATAGTGGCGGCGAGCTTGGCCGCCAAGAAGGTGTCACCTGCGGCGGTATTGTTGGAGGTTGATGCGACTAAGGATCCGAGTTCCGGCAAAGGACCGTGCCGAGGGTTTTGGTGCAGCTCCAGTGTGAAGGCGGAGGAGACGTTTCTGGTTCTGCTCGAAAGATGCCCTACGTCGACACATGACCGAGGGAACCCAACCGGAGGGCGGAGCAGCTCCTCTGATTATCTCTGTTGTAGCACAGATCGGTGAAACTGCAGCTCAATGGTGGGTGCTGCTACGATCCAGATGGATGGTGGTTGATGAGAGGCAGATCTCAGCCGAGGAGATGTTGCTGATAGATGGTTCGGTCGTCCTCCTCCTGCGAATTAATGATATGTCGCGAGAGACCGGACCTCGAGTTGATGAGTACCATGAAATGAAGTTCGGCTGAAGGTGGCGTCCAGGTGGGGCCTACAATCTCGAGCACTAGGTTGAGCCACTCGATCTTGATCTGTACGGGTGTTTCTGTAGTAACCGCTTGAGCCGTTCGATTTTGATCGAGCGGTTCGCATGATTTAGCACTTTTTGTGAGCTCGTACCATGCAAAATATTGTGAACCGCTCGATCAAGATCGAACGGCTCAAGCGGTTACTACAGAAATACCCCTACAGACGATCCGCTCTATCGGTTGGGAGTTTTCCAAATGAAAGAGGGATGCGGGTTTTTGCTACTGTTGGAGCTCGCCACTAAAGAGGACTTGAACTCCTCTTTCTCCACCTAATCTTGCTCTTATGGATCCAAAGGATATAACAGTGGTGATTTTAGATCATGGCCGTGGATGATTGTCGAGCACACTCTGCTTGTTTTTCTATACCGGAAAGGCGGATGTCTGGACCTCCTAGTCCTCACCCTCCTCCATTTCTGCTCATTTCCACTATTACTTAGGGTATGGTCTTCCTCCATCATCGTGACCAAGGCCTCCATTGACAAGGATGTTCTCAGTGAAAGAAGGGTCCTAATAGGTGAGGGTATTCTCGTCATCCCACAAGAAAGATTAGATTCCCTACTAATGTCGTTAGGGTCTTTACTGTTAACCTAAACTTGAGTCCATGATCGTTACATTGTAAAAATCGGTTCCTAATTTGGGAATCGATGTAAAGTTGAGTTTATTTTTTGTATTTTGCCATAAAACTTTAAAAAGAAGTACAAAGTAGACGTTATACAAAATAACGTAATAAAAGAACCTCTATAGAACTATTTTATGTAGTTAATCCTCCTCACATATGAAGGATCCATTTGGTGGTGGATATGGCCCTTGAGATATCTCGAGATGTACATCACAACATCAAGATGCACCTTCCTTGGACAACTCACGAATTGGTTGGCCCGGTTCACTGCAAAGCATATATCTGGTCGAATCACAGTAACATGCGATAGCTTTCGCCCCAAAGCTCTTTACTAACTAGCATCAATCTCATATAAAGGTAACCTCACACGACTTAGTGTCTAGGTCCATGGACATAGAAGTGATCTTAGCATCTCTTTACCACCTGAAAGAGCTTGTAAAATAAGCTCGAGGACTTTGCTAGAGCCCACAAGTCCTCATTGACTCCAAAAGGTACTAGATGATACACTCCTCAAAAGTTGGAGAAGATTCAAAGATATAAATCATAGGAATCAACTCAATCTATTGGCAGTTTCATGATATGACCACATAAGGGTGCGTTCAGTTGGAGATTAAGCATGAACAGGAGTGAAGAATAAGTTGAAATAAGGCACTATTCTTGTTTGGCTTTAATGATAGGAATAAGGTGGAATAAAGGTCGATAAAGTAGAATAAAGGTCGATAAGGTGGAATGAAGATAGGAATAAAGGTGAAATAATGTGGAATATAGGTAGAATGAGGTGCGCATGGGGAACAGCCATAGAAGGAAGGAGAGCGGAGGAAGATGAATAGTGTCCTTATTCTTGGGGTTATTCCCCAAATGAACACACACTCCGTGGAGGGCAACTACTCAATCTATTCTTATACTATTCTCGTGAAAGACATGGAGGGCATGTGCAAACAACGGAATATGCATATTGCCAACTCACTATATCACTACAAGGAAAACGAGTTGCGGTCACATAATATGGCTACGGAAACTTGTGGTCATGATAATTGTGTGATCACTAGTTTCTCGTAGCTATAAATCCATGGACAAAGTCTTCAAAGGTGTAAGGAGGACAATCATGCTAGGGATTTTTACCTGACATACCCTATAATCTTTGTCAATTACCTCGACGACCTTTGAAATAATTTAATTTCTCCCTCGACCCTGTAAACTTGCTAACCCTTACCCCACATACCATGTAGTTAACTCTCATCCATTTGCTCGTTAAATGTAACCAGATTCCGTTAAACAGAGGTGCATATTACCCTCTTTGTTTAACAAATTACAAAAGATGCCATCCTTCTCCTATCACCTCTCATGCATCGTCCCCGACCTCGCTCGCGCCGCCCTCGACCTCATCTGCATTATCGCCGATCTGCACCTCCTTCAGACCGTTGCCAACCTGCACAGAGCAGAGCTACTCCAGCACTTGAAGTATCTCCTCTGTCTCTGATTCCGGACGTGAACGGAGACTCTTGTCGAGCGCCTCCGTCGATCATTTCCTCTGTCGCACCCAATCGACCAAGTGGACATTGTCTGGTATCGTGAGATCGATGAGTTGCTTCCCTGTCAGAACCTCCAGCACCACCACACCGTAGCTATAGACGTCGCTCTCCTCCAAGAGCTTTGCTAGGCTGAAATCGACAATATAGGCCTTGAACTTGAGGCCTACAAGGATGTTGTTGGCCTTGATGTCCCTGTGCACGATGGGAGGAATGCAATCGTAGTGGAGATACGCGAGGCCTTGTGTACGATGGGAGGAATGCAATCAGTGAAGTAGGCCTTGATGTCCCTGCTAAGGAGTCCCTCACCTGCTACGATCCACGTTGCGGTGGCTGCAGTCTTCCTTGTTGCCAGTATTGGGCCATAGCTTCTTCACGGCAATGGCCTCACCATTGGCCATCTTCACGAGGTAGACCACGCCAAAACAACCCTTTCTTATCACGTTGGGTTCCACAAGGCTATTCACCATTTGTTCCACTGAAAAGGTGAGCTTTTAGAATGGGTTGAACTTCCACGGCCATGATAGCTCTCCTCCAAGCTTGGGATTGTCGTCTTCGTCTCCGTTGGATCTTCAAGCTTTTGAAAATGCTACTTTAGAAACTTGTGCAAATTGGTTAGCTTAACTCAAGGCTAACCCATTTGACTCAGATAAAATTAAAACTGACGGCAGGGTCTGTGGGGTAAGACGGAGCAAGTTTACAGGATCGAGGTAGGAATTTGGTTGTTTCAAATGTCGTGGAGGTAATTGGCAAAGATTATAGGGTTTACAGAGTAAAAATCCCTTCATGCTAACTGTGGCGATGACAACATCTGTATAACTTGTAGTGTTGTAGTGTCCATGACATATTCGTGGTCAAAGAACTGCTTTCACGACGAGACTTGTAACTATAGCTGCATGCCAGGAATGTTGTGGCTAGAGAATAATTCTGTAGCCACAAGCCCTGTATCCATGGGCATACTTCTGTGGTCATAACTTGTTTTCTTTGTAGTGTATACTCTCGTGTATTGTAATTGTGAGTGTCTTCTTGTTTGTTTTTAAACTTATGTATAATTGATTAGATCAATTCCAAAGAAGACAATTGATAAATTAGCATCTGAGCATAATCATGATTTTGTGTCTCCAAACAAGAGAAAATAGGTGTTTCATACAAAAATTTAAAAGGTCACATCTTTTTAGAAAATATATCGGATATTAACACTAAAATAGTAAAGCATAAGGCATTTTTAAGTAGCTTAACCACTATAGTAAGAAAGTGCATAAATTCTATAATAGTGACATATGTACTTTTAGAAAAGATGGTAAGATAGATAAAGATGGAAATAAGTGAAAATAACCATGCTTTCTCGTAAAAAAATATTATAAATACAGAACACATTGCTTGAGCGCAAACCAAAACCATTATTTTATATATTTCACGTCAATAAATGTAATTTAGATTTTGAACAATCTATGAATATGCAGCTGAAAAAATCAAATCCTAATCCCATATAGTTTTGTCAAGATCATTTATTATACTAGAAAAGAGTACATGAATCCATACGCATAAAATGTTGTATGAGAATGGTTTCCAAGATTCCAACAGAGATCCCTTCTTGTACTATTTTGGAATGCAAAAGCAAAAAAGTAAATTATACTTCCCCCTATAGAAGGATACTGAGAAAAGAGGAAAATTATATCCTTTATACCTCCGAGACCACAACCTCATTTGGTAACTAAGTTGAAATTTTGCAGTTCTTCTCATCAAAGAATATGCATAGTATCTATAAATGTTTCAAAAAAATGTACATTGGTACTTTATCTTAACGCATCACTTTTATTTAGCGAATGTGAATTATATGATTATTAATGTTGGTCCATTGATAAATCTTATATTTTTCCACTTAGGATACGAAAATCATCCTATATTTAAGTTCACATTTAACTTTACGATCTTTAAGACCGCTATCTCATAAAATAATTCTTCATCGAACCCATCCATGATATATCAATATAGAATCAAAATGACCTTAATTATTTTTTAAGATCAGACCAACAATGACCGAACATATTGATATACTCAATGACATAGATCAAGTATGATTGTATAGCATGAAAGTTGCATGTCAAATGTGATCAAAACATCTCTTTTCAGCAGGTCCAATTGAAAAAGTTTAACATAAGAGTTCAAAATCAAACTTAAAATGTATTTTGCAAAAACAACATAAATGTTCATCGTAAAAGAACATTGAGAACATCTCCCACTAAACCAAAGCATCATTTAGTGGTACAATCCCTATGTGTGTAACATGCTCATGAAAGAAGTTAGGTACTAAATCCTTATGAGGGGATCAACAATCATAAAAGTAATTCCAATAGGCTCAATAGAAACTTGATCATTTTGAGCTCTTTCTTTAGCAACCACTTGATGTCGATGTGCTTCATCTTTGATGTTCTATTATTGTTGGAACCCACGACCAATTTTCACAAAAAAAATGTTCAATGATCTTTCAATGTCATTTAAAATGTGTATACATGTGATAAGGCATTGTGGAACTAACTACTATTGACTATTTAGAGTTCTCCAAGCTATAGCTCCTCTAACAAGCAAATACATATAGCCTAATATAGATCTATGGCTATCCTAACATCCAAGAAAGTCAGAATCTGAATAGCCGATGATCTCCAACTTCTCTGATTTCTTGTATATGAGCATAAAGCCCTTTGTTCTTTGAATAAATCACATCACTTGCTTAACTGATTTCAAATGATCTAGCCAGGGATTGCTCAAATATCTACTCAACATTCCAAATGTATGCAATATCTTGATGTGTAAAAACTTCCATGCATCAAACTTCCCCCAATTGATGCCTTGTCTCATACAAACCTTTAAAGAATCCTTTCAACGTTGCTCTTTTGTGATAATAAAAGAAAACAATGAGAACAATCTTGCAATATTTGGATTCCTAATATGTAAGATGCAACCAAGATCTTTCATGATTCGGAAATTACATGAGCATTACGTGAGCCCAATAAACATGCTATAAATATCTGTTCAAAACCATGATATAAAATTATTAAATATAAGGATTTTTATCACTTGTGCCCCTTTGAGATATTGCAATATCAATTATGCCCCTATCTTTTTGGTAATATCAATTGTGCCCTTCACTTCTTCCTAATCTATCACTTGTGCCCTTCGGTTTAATGACCGTCCATAATCAACACAAACAAACATTAACTTAAGGATACAAATGGAATTAAATTTAAAAAAGGACAGAAAAGTCATCCTCCCCCGTCTTCCTCCTCTGTGCTCTTCCTCCTCTCCCATCTTCTTGCTCTTCCTCCCTTCTCTTCCTCCTCCACCGCTCCTCCCTCCTCGAGCTCTCATGCAACCTCCTATGTCCCCATCCTCCCCCCGCACTGCCCCCCTCCGCCCCGTGCACCCCCCCCCCCCCCCGCACACACAACCCCCCTCCACCTCCCGCCCGCACAGCCCCCTCCGCCCCTCACACGTCCCCTCTGGCCCCCGCACTCTTCTGCTGCCACGATGCAAAGGTCGTCATCGCCGACATCTAGGCCAACAGAGCCGCCGCCCCTGCAACTCCCTCTGCACCGCCATAGGCCCCGACGCTGTCGCGTTCCTTCCTCGGGACGAAGCACGCGGTGGAGCTCAAGCCTCCCCATTCCGTCCTCCTTCTACCTCTGTCTAAATGAAACTGGAGTTTAGTTTTTGTTAAATTAAGATAAATTTTTTACTAATTGATTGATAAAAATTCATCAAAAAAATCAAGAAATTCACCGTTTGATCCGTAATGAGTGACATATTCGTGAAAATGCAAAAATTTTAAAGATTCGATGGATGCATGAAAGTGTCACTAAAAGAGAGAAATAATGAAGAGAAAGGATTAAGAACAAATGGAGGAAGAAGATGAAGGAGATGTATGGACAATAATACCCCTCTTAACTGCACCAAAGTTTGAAAAAACCATGGTTAAGTCAACTTTTTGACAGTCAATCTAGCAGAAGGGCACAACTGATGACAGAGCAAGAAGTGAGGATCACAATTGATATTATCAAAAAGATAGGAGCATAACTGATATTGTGATATCTCAAAGGGGCACAAGTGATAAAAACCCTTAATATAATGTAGCATTTTCAAAGCATGCGTCAAACACCTAGGTCCACCATATCAACCATAGAATCGAGGAACAAATTTAAACAGGTAATAAATAGTTCCATAATCTCAAATCATCTCAGATGAAGATCATATACCTTGTATTTAGAATTGATACCTTTTTTCGGAATTGAAAACCCTTGACTTTGATAAAATTGCAAATGAATAAAGAGAGGCAGCCTCCCCTCCTCTTTTGTCCGGGCTTGGGACCGGCACCGGCAACACCGGTGGCAGAGTTTGAGGACAATCACAATGCGTATAATTCACATCACGGTATTGGGTATATCAATTACCATCCCTATTGAGAAAGAAGTTAATAAAATATCAATTACCATCTCCATTGAGAAAAAAGTTACTAACTTCAGCTAATTAGCAATCGGAAAAAGACCAACCAACCTTTTCAAATATCATAACCAAGCATAAAATTAATTCAATGGGAAGTTCAGCAGATCTAGATTAGTATCTCCAACTTATTTACTCTCCTGTTGTTCTGATTGACGTAAAAATTTAAAAAAAAATACTTTCACATACAGGAAAATCTAAGTAATACCAAATTTATGACCATGCAAAAAAATCGACTAAACTTTTCAAAGAAACTATTAACAAAGAAGGGCTTCCAAATCCTTTAACAGTTGATATAGAAATGAATTAACCTATAAATGTGACAACACACAACAGTCTAAAAATAAGGAAATACCACAGTACAGGAAAAGGGTATACTTCAGTAAATTGATTGCATGTCAACACATTCCATGTCTGGTGAAAATGACAAACTTGATTAGAGAATACAATCTATCAATATAAAGTTTTCAAAAACAAGATCCGGATAGGATCTTCAAAACCTTTTAAAGGACATTTCATAGAAGGTTCTGAGAAACAGTTGCATGATGATAGTTGAAATACAACTAAATTAAGCGGTAGGCCTTCCACACTCTACCTGCATGATACACACAACCTCAATAAATATACAAACTAGTCCCAAACTACTAAAAGCTCCGGTAATAATCCCAATCATTTGAAATGTCTACTTCTGCCCTACCCCTTCATCTATAATCTTACCTCTTCATCCTCCCGCACTATTTCACAAGGAATGTTTATTGGAAGTACAGTAAAATCTCTTCATCAAAGCACAGCTGATAGACAGCTTCACCACAGAAGCACAACCTCCTGGAGATGTTGCCACAGAAACACAGATGTTTGGAAATGAAGATTGTGTATATGTAAAACTAACGAGTAGCAGCATTCCCAAGGATAAAATGGAAAACCACAAAATAAAGACGTTGTCGTAAAGGACAAACTACAAACATATTGTCACCCATTTAAAATTAACTATAATGATAATAAAATTTTGATCAATCCAACTATCTACCATGCATACATTGTTGTTTGAACTACAAAAGGAAACTTGAACAATGATTAGTAAAAATCATCAGTTCTGTTTATCCTTGTGGATAAAGGACATCTCATTTAAAAACTAGAAGGCTTCAAAATATTACAAGACTTCTAGAATATGCATAATGCTCATAACTTGTCCACAATATACTATACAGGACAATAAACCCAATCCGTGATAACAGATGTAAGAAACTAATGACCAATTTATTCACAATGTCATTTAGGATCAATCCATAATCTAGTGTACTGTGTATTTTTAAAAATAAACACGCAACTGCAAAACCAAAAGAAAGGCTTTCACCTCTGGAGTCGGCACATATACACATATATATATATATATATATATATATATATATATATATATATATAGATATAGATAGATAGATGCATCTGGAAAGAACGACAGCCATTGGCTTCAGTGGTTTACCTTTAGCAAACAAAAAAAACAAAACAAGAATGCAAGAACGGTGCAAGAAGTATACCATCTTAAATCCAGAATCTCCTTTGAGGCTTTTAGCAACTCATGAATTTCTTCACACCAATACCACATGCTTGATGCAGCACACTTGCTGACAAACATCTTGTGTTTATACAGGTCCACCTTCAAAACTTTAGCACATGACAATCAGCTAAAAGAGGACTTGCACACAAATTGTGGAAGAATTCTTCACACCAGCACCCATGCTCCCAATCATACATAGCAGAACATCAACTAAGACTTCACCCAGTGTAGAAGAATGAATTACGGCCAGTATACATGTTCATCTTTCACTATCAACTGTCATTGAACTACACTGAACTTGGACCCTTCATGAAACTTGTTGATTACTCTTACAATACACATTGCAGATGTAAATTCAGATCTTGACCATTCAAAACATGCACCAACATGGTACATTACACTGCAATAATGCTCTTCAAATGCCTAAAACTAGTGTATCAACAAGGTATAAAAAAAGTAGAAAAAATACTCACCCTACTACACAGCGAAAAATTACTAGAAAATTTCAAAGGACCAATAATATCATCACAAGAAATTTAGTCAAATCAATTATTTAAATTTTGGTCAAGTTAGCATGGGTTAGTTGATATGGTACATTTGACATTTCATAATGAATTGTTTTGATTTCATTTGTTGGCATCGAAGTTCCAAACTATAGCACAGACTTGCAAGTCTTGAATCAACATCAAGGCTTGAATTATACCTCAAACTGATATTATGTGTGTTGTGATAAAGTCATTCACCACTAATCACAGCATTCACCCTAAATCCAAACTTGAAGAGGAAACACAAGCAAGAGGAGATTAGCATAGTGCAAGGGTTGCAACCAGTGTTCTAGAACTATAAATCTTGAATTAAGTCGTGAACATCAGCAGAGGGTTTGAACTGTACCTCAATCTTTTATGTTGTATGTGTTGCACAGTTTCGTTTGCAAGCAATTCAGCATCAGAATCAGGATCAATCTCACAGCATGCTAACTAAAAAACTTGGTAGCAAGAATAGCCGGCTATAAAAGACAAGGATCAAGCAACGTCTGCGGATTTTGGATATCACGACATTTTTACAGCCTGGCAAAATTAAATGATAAGGTTTTGGTGTGAACCAAGTAAATGATTGCTAGGATATATAGGTCAGCAGCGGATAGCAACTAACGTTCCTACAACTACAGCATGGAAAAAGTAAAAATGTGTATTGACATCACCAAAAGGTTTGAGCTATACCTCGATATTGTTCGTTGTATGTTCAGCATGACATCAATTTCAGCACTCTATATTGATAAACTTGCACAATAATTTCAAGCGGGAAGAGAGGACAGTTGATAATGTGATGAAGTAGCAAACGCGAGACTTCGGTAGTCACTCGATATTTTCTTGTGGGCAAACTGATACAGATATCTGATAGCAAGGACGTTTATCTCAAACGACAGCAACAGTGGTTTGCAGGGTATTAATGAAGTGCACCGATGGGCATCTGGTAAAGCAAGTTACCAGACTCGCACGGAAAATTAACTCAATTGGGTCCTATAGAGCCGTGATCAGATACTATAATCAACAAAACGCAATGCAAAGAAAAAGGCAAGGAGAACACAACAAAGGGGGGCAACCCAGTTGGAAATCCCGGGCAAAAGATCCCCGTGCGATCTCCTGCCCCCCAGCACACAAAAGGCATCAACTTTTATTAAGGTGCAGTGGCCTGCCATGTGAGCGCACCCAACAAGGCAAAGGCACTATGTACATACCATTTCCGAACAAACGGCCCTACCTTCGCCTCCACGTCTCGTCCATCTTTATTCCTCCTTAAAGCACTCCTCCAGCGGTAACTACGTAACTTTCAAACATAAGATGAGAAGTTGAGCCATCCTCAACATTCAGAAAGCATGAATTAGACACGAATATCATATGACAATCTAAGCAGATATTAGGGCTTCCGCACATAACGATCAGCATGTAAAAATCATCGACGATCCATGCGCTCGCTTTACGAGATCTAAAACTGCATAGATCCGCCGGAACCTCCTTCGCAAAAAGTGTCCATCTACGACGAATATGCCTGAAAACTACAAAGTAGAGACGACCAGAACAGTGTAAAGCAATACATATTACAAAACGACACAAAAACAGAGGTTCGAAACCAAATCGCGTGCAGATGCGTGGAGATTGAGATTGTAAGAGGTCTAAATCAAAAATATAAACCTGAAAATCAACCAAAAATACGCGGACATGGATGCAGATCTATGAAGGGAAAATATTTCAAAAACACGAAATAATCAATGAAACAAAATATAATAATCAAGCGAAACACCAAAATAAAATTTTAAATCTATGAAAAGGAGAAACAAATCGTGCAAAAACAACTCAGATCCGTGATGATGAGCAGCGACTATTGATCGCAGCCTTCTGAAGAGAATATCAACATGTAGATCGCGTTGCTGCGAGCTCCGATGCGAGATCAGATCAGCCGTAAGCAGATCGAGGGAGATGAGATCTGAGAATGTAAGAGGGGAGGTGGAGAGGAAGGGGGAGAAGGAGAAGTCGATAAGGATGAATGTGTTTGTTGCGTTGGGGTGCCTGTTTATAGGAGTAGAGATCGACGGATGAGATTTCTTTCCAGGTTTTGAACGGTGCGATGAATAGCGATGGGTTGGACGGCAGGGAATGGAAAGTGGGATCGGTTTGGGGTTTTGGCGGTTACGTATGTTTGTTTGCCGCCAAAACAATCGGGTGCGACCCGTCCGATTAAATTGACGGTCAAGAAAAACCATAGCTCAAATGACTTAAATACCTATTTTTAAGTTGAAAGAAAAGAGTTGTCTAACAAACTTCGTTAACAAAATATACTTATTATGAGCTCCATTTGTATTCGTGTAAGTTTGCCTCAATAGTTTATTATTATTATAAAATTATTAGAACGTGTTTGGTACGCGAGTTAGAGCAGGTTAAATTGGTAGAGGGTAACATGTTTTTGTATTTTGTTGTTTGGATAAAGGGTTAAATTATGGATGGATTAGAAGTGGGTTTGTTGTGATATGATTGTATTGAAGTTTGAAAAAGTGAGCAATTATCGTGATGTGATTATGTTGAAGTTTGTAAACGTGAGTAGAAGTGAAATAGTTTATAATTTGTATATGATATGATGGTATAATATATTATTTTTTGATGAAATTAATGATGGAGAATTGATTTATTTGTTTTTTTAAAAAAAGTGAGACCCGCGTAGGAGTGAGAAGGGGGTGACCTCAAACTGAACGCCTTCTTAGGAGTTTGTAAAATTTTAATTTCCAATTTATATCTTGATTAGCCATCAAATAATTTGAACTTAAAAAATCATTGACCATATATTTTTTCTAATATAATACCCCTTCTCCATCATCCACCAAAATACAATAGCATCTAACATTAATGGTATTACTTATAAGATGTCTCGTTTGTAATTAACAATTATCTTTTTCATAAAAGTTTGGTATAAAATCGGAATTTATGGGAAGGAATTTAGTTGCGATCAAAATCCAGCAGATATCCAATTAGACGATGGTATAAACTCACTTTGAGAATTCAATTTCCTAATTTGGTTGCTCAATAACGACATTATTCAATATATAATAACTAATATTCAGAAGTTAACTAGGATAAAAATGATGTAACGATATTATGTATACTAATTTTCATTAAAAATTGCATTAATCCAACCTACAATATACTTTCATCTCTCATGAACTCCAAAGTTGTGTGCAGGTGCCGTCCCTGACATTTAGCCCTAGGCAAAAGAGAAAAAAAGAAGCCCCTATAAAAAACAAATTAATTTTTTAAATTGAGAATTTGTTATAAAAAATTCTTAATTTTACAAAGACATTATGGATGTTTATGATCGATGAGCATCAAATAATAAACCATGAATAAAATTTTAAAAAAAATTCTACAATCGGAATAGACATCTATGGATGTCATGCAACTCAAGGAACGTAAATACAAACAAAAGCTATGGTCAGTAGCTAGCAAAAATGTATGGCATGTGTTTTTTTAAGTTAGGATTTTTGAGAACGTTCAAGAACGAAGCACATATATTCTATTGACTACAATAACATAAATATTTAAAAATTAAGAGTTTATCTCTTAATGTCTATTTTCCATATCGTAGGCCGAAAAGTAAGGTTAGTGAAAAATAATATTCAAACAAACACTAAACAATTAATTGCAATAAAAGTAATACATGATTTAAACAAACAATAAAATAATAGTTATAGAAAAAATAATCAAGTCATCAATTTTTTATTTGACAGTAGAAATCATGCCAGGTTGATAGTTTCTATTAACAGTCCAAGATCTAAGAAGATACAATGTTATAAAATAACTTCTCGATCACAACTAGCATTAATCTTAAAATCAAAATTAAATATTAAAGATTTGATTTTTTCGGAAAACAATAAAAGTTACCTAAAAAGATTATTTGAAGGTTATTCACAATCCACAATAAAATATTCTTACCATAAATATAAAATTGATTATAATGACGACAAGAACTTTGAAAAGAAAATGTATGTCATGTGATTGAGAAATGAGAGGTGATTTTTTTGTAAAAAAGATAACAATCGTTCAAAGCCAATTTCCCAATCCCCTACAATGTGCAATAACTTTCAATTTTGTAATTGCTTAGAATAAAGGCAAGAGGTGATTTATACTTACACAAATATGATGAGTAGGTGTACGGATCTAAAAAATAACTGTGATTTGTGGATTTAAGGAGAAAATGACAATGCATAAATATAAAAAAATACCATTAACTGAAGATGTGATTTGTGGATGTCCAACAACAACAAGTCGTAAACTAAAAGCAGGAGAAATTGCAGCAATGGAGGAAATCGAAAATCACAAGAGGAGGAGGTCAAAGTTGTCTCTGAAGGACATATTTAAAGTTAAATATGGAGTCTTAACTGTTAAGATATTAATGTGACATTAGAGAATCCAAAGGATTTTTAACCATTTAGGAATACAAAGAGTCAAATGACACATGCAAATGTAAATAATTATGGATCCATGTAGTTGTTTAGACATTGGATTAATATTTGATAGGGATGAAAACGGATATAAATATATCAGAACACACTGCCTCGTATTCGGAAATTACGATACGGATATCCATATTCAAATATTAATCGAATATGGATCGTATATGGATATTTGTTGTAAAAATTTCAGATTATGGATACGGAAATGGTAATGGTTTAAATATTCGGATCCGGATGTACGAATACAATATTTAATATTATTTTATATATTAGTTAATATGATACAAGACACAATCCATGTTATTATATTAGCATTATATATTATATAATACAATACATTATTAGGAACACGACACACTGGTGTCATCTCCTCTTCGATACTGAACCCCTGAATACGGAAGCAGATACTAATAAACTTCTGTTTATTTGAGGATGGGCACGAACAAAAGTTACGAAACTGTATCCCCCTTTTTGCTTCTGGTTAAGAACACATGTTACCTCATTGACGATCCCTTTTGTCATGATAAAACTTATTTATATTTCATTATCATTTTTTAAAATCATTGTAAACTGATTAAATATCAATTAGTATTCGTATGTGATCTTTAATAGACCCATATTTGGTTTCCATGTTTATTGGATCTATATTTCGATCATTCTTTATTTGATTCGTATTTGGGTTAGCTCTTTATTCAATATGTACTCGGGTCCGGCTCTTTATTCGATCCATATTCAAATTCGATAAACATCTGATTCATATCCGTATCCATATTTTTAAAGATGTGGTTTCCTTAATGCATATCTAAATCATATCTGTATATGTATTCGTATTCAATAGAGATGAAGCAAATATGGATACGGAAATAGGCATATATGATCCGTATTCGATCCATTTTCATCCATAGTATTTGAAATAAAAATAATAAAAGCTAACTATATGTAGCCTATTTAGAGATGGGCCCCCTAAGTGGATGGGCCCTGGGCCATTGCACCTGAGGACAAGCCTCAGGGACGACCCTGGTTGTGTGTATATTCAAACTCGTCAATATGTCTACATCAATGAGTATTCATGTTTCATGTAATTTATTTCACATCGTTTTTTTATTTATTTTTTACTAAGATCAATAATTATAGAGGCGAGGGAAAGTCCTTTTATTAAGCTAAACTAAGGGCTTCTTTGATAATTGGGTTTGTTTGCGTTGGGATATCCTCCTTTAAACAGTAGTTGTTTGGATGGTTGGGACTGTTCAAGAGGATTGAAATGGTAAGTGTGATGTGACATTGATTATGTGTTATATTAACTTTTAAATTATTATAATATATTTTTAATATTAATTTTATTTGAAAGTGTTTTAAAAATGTTATAACGAAGAAATTGTATAGTACATACAAGTAATTTCAACCCGTAAATGCAGGGATAGAGCTGAGGATATGTCAAGTTACCTTGGATAACCTGGAAATCAAACGGACCTTTAGTGTGGCCAGCATCATTTTTATTTCATATCAATTGTATACCACTCATGGAAACTTATCATATAGATTCCTTCTGCACCATCTTACAGATTGCATATCAAACTCATAGTTTTTACTCCAAATTATTCTAATTGTATAAGACTCAACATGTATACGTTCTATGGATCCATCTACAAGCATGTCCATTTGTTTTTATTGTTTTAATGAAGTGTATATTAACTATTTATGTCAGTGTTTTTGAAATCGGACCGGACCGGCCGGTTCGACCGGCCCAGACTACACTAACACAACTTTTTGTATGTATTGGGTTTTAAATATAATAGAACTATTATCATGTTATAGAGTATCTAGTCCAAATAATATATGATATGTATGATATTTGATGGTGTATAAGAAAAATACTTTATGTATAGTGTGAAATATTACATTATCTATGTATTTTATATATATATCAAGTATATTTAAGTGTATATTATATATATTATTTCATTTCGATTTGATTAGCCGGTTCAACCACTTTATTTTCACCGATCCGATTTAATCCGGTTTTAAATAATAATGACGTTATCATCCGATTGAACCGGTTTGATTATATGGTTTGACCCGGTCCGACCATTTCAGCAAGGTTTCCGGTTCGGTTTCAAAAAACCTTGATTTATGTATCTAAATTCCATACTTAACTTAATCATGCTCACATCATGCTTACATCTCTTATGTATGGTGATACAGCTTGAATTGTAACGATATCCCTTCTAGTAAGTATGCAATTATTTACCGTTAGTACATCAATGTACTTGAGTACATGTATCTGTCTTCTACGATACATGTTTTACGCACTGATGTTTTTCTTTGGTGCACATTTACATTTCTAAATGTTAGTATTTAATCTTGTTCCTTAATACAACTATTTTACATGCATAAATATTTAATCTATTTAGTTAATGTTTTATTCATCGAAGAACGTACAGTTCCTTGATATTCTAGAAATCGAATATTCATTACAAAAATGTTGTAAATAGAGCACTTAAACTAATTTTCATTCACCTTCTACCTTCCATGGGTCGTGAAGTTTGTACAAATTAGATATTACATCAAGCATCGTAGTACACAACAAAAGGAAACACCAGGCATAACTTGGAAAAATAATGAAAAATAAAATTCCAAAAATCAGAAAAGTAATAAAAAAATATAAACGTTGACTTAGCACATTGACTAGTTCACATGTGCACATCTCACATTTTCTAATTATTTTTAACACACAAAAGTCCAAGAAATTACATTTGAGTCCACTGCATGCATGATTCATCATCTGCAGAAAAACCAAGTAAAATTACAAAGCTAAAAAAATTGATGTTTTATATACATAAAATATCACTAAAAAATGCATATCATGCATAGTTGAGTTCCATTTGCATTTGAGTCATTCACAAACATTGTAGGATGCATTTAGATCTATATTTTTCATGTTGATTATTATTGGTGTTAAAGTCCATTTGCTATTTCTAATTTATTTGTCCTACATCATTTGCAATGGTCAACAATCTTGGTTAAATCTTCTTCCACATTTCGTGTGCCCATTCGCCCACCTAGCCTCTAGGTCTGCCAGACCCCAGTCAACCTCCACTTGTCATCTAACACCCCCATCCAACCGCTGGATCAGATGTGATCCAAGGGTGGATATCATTTCTGATAACCCCTTGCCCATCATGTGCATTGCATGTGTGGCATAATAATTGTTGGATCCTAAACGATCCAACGACATCTGTGCTACACCATCTACCTCGAGCTCCCTCTGCGTCCCTTCGACCGACCGACCTCTCCCTGCTCCATCCTTTTCCTGTCTTAGCCTCTCCCAATGACACCATTTCTGATCATTCCTCCTTGATCCCCTCATTGACCTAATGATAGCCAAAAACCTAATCGATTTTATCTCCTAATTACGGTGAAGCCAACCACCAAATCCCATCTCATCGTTAACCTAAAACGATGCTTCCATGTGATATAAGCCATTATCCTATTTTCTTAGACTAACTGTCGTCTCTGATAACCATCGGCTCCCCTCAACTCTATCCCTTATCCCTTCGATCGAAACGCCCAACTAAACCCAGCCCTCTATGACTCTTCTTCAACTCCTCCTTCTCCCTACTTAAATCCAAATCCCACTTCATTCAAGATCATCCATCGTCGGTCATCTTCATAGAGCACGAGAAAGAGAGCGAGCCATAGTAATCGGGGTGGTGACAACACCTAGATTATCTCCAGGGAGGACTGTTGAAAAACCCAACATGCACTTACATACAGAAACCAGATTTAGAACATGTTTTCAATTTTAATCAACGCACGTATGTATCCATATCATTATTGACAAGAAAAATATCTGTTTAAAAAATGTATGCATATTAGAGCAAGGGAAAATCCAGAAACAAACATCATGGCAAACATTGCGACATTAGATATCACAACCGAATCGTCATGTTGTAGGACTCCCCTTAGAGAGACAGCACCCCACACTTTACAGGCATGCATGGTCTTGACGTGCCACTCCCATGGTATGACGATTTCACGCTCGTCGACGATGCATATCGTGCCTAAGCATCCTTGAAAGTCACCTCTGAAGACGAAGCCCGAGATCGTGAGAGGAAGAAGAGAGGCGGTAGAAATGAGATCTGTGAGTGTTCGTAACCCATGTCCACAGCTTTTAGATTGATATTTAAAGATGCCATGGCCGTTAAATAATGTGAGAGGATTGAGGGATACGTCCCTTGGAATTCAAACCTGAAACTAATCTACGGTTACAAAATTGACCCAGTCTTTATTTCACGCCACAACCGCAGCCACACCCACGCCCATGCCCGAGCCCAACGTGATGGGCGGGTGGGCACGTGTATGTGGTGGTCTAAAGTCCTCCCTAGTATGTTTTCATACTTGTCTCATGACTTTCCATATAAAAACCAAATGTCAACTTTGACACTCCATGATATGGGACTAAACAGCACCCCACAAGGTTGAAACATTGAATTCCATGAATTGAGATACAATAACACAACTTGATATTGATAATCAAATTTCATTAAACGTCCCAACAAAGTTAATTCCAATATGGACTCCTTGTAGGCGTGATCCAGAGTGTGGAGTTCAACCTCCTCTATTGCCAAGCTTCCCCAGAAGATAAACTAAAGATTCATTGTGCTTCGCCCGCGACTGAAGGCTATGATCTAAGTCGAGATCCATCTCCTTCATCCTAGACGATCAGGTATACCCTTATCTTCATCGTTTTCCTTACTCTCTCCCCATTCTACCTCTCCACTTCATTCTTCTTATATTATCATGCTCAAAGGTAAATTTGCATGAGAAGTACCTGTGGAAACTTATTCTACCAGACCCAGGGGCGAATATATATTTTGTTAAGTACCCTAAGGGAGCTGTGACTTGAGGTCACGGCTTCCTTATTACGAAGTCGTCACTTGCAATCATGACTCCCACCCAAGGAAGTCATGATTCCAAGTCACGACGAGGGCTTGAATATAGCCCCGGCCGTGACTCGGCCCACCCCCACACGGACAGAATCTTCTCCAAGAACTTCCCCTCCCCCACGTGGCCCCAAGCCGTCGCCTCCTCCGGCACGTCCCCTCCATCGCTGCCAGCTCCTCGCATTCCGTCCCCTCGAGCCGGTGATCCCCTTGTGTCCCCCCTCTCGCTGACACCTCTCGCAGTGCTGCTCCATATCATCCACTGTGAGTAAACCCTAGCCTTTTATATTTAAAACGGTAATATTTTTTGATTTCTTATATGCCACACATTGTCTACTTAGGAGTAGTTTTTTATTCGTGTGTAATTTTAGTAACTCTTGTTTTTTAAGACAGTCAAAGGAATGGAAGCAATGTGCTTGTGTCATGTTGGTGGAAAGATTTCTAAGGATGGGAAAGAAGTCAGATACGAGGGAGGTCGGGTGAAACCCATAAGAGTTAGGATGGGTTTGACATTTAATGGATTGGTCGAGATGATAGCAAAATCAATTCATCTTGGATTAACCAATGGTACAGAATTATGTGTATTTCACGGGATGTTGGGGAATAATGAGACTTTTTTGATTGTTGTCGATTATGATGGTGACATTGATGACTACGATGAGATGATGGGAGGCTCGTACCGACCAGTTTTATTTACCGACATTGTATGCACAAGAGCTCCTACATGTATACGTCAAGCTGCGGCGACGGCTCCAAGAACACATCTTGTTTCTCGTACATCTGATGTGACCACCTTTAGAAGGGCCTGTGAGAGTCCTCATGTATTTACAACTCAGGTGGAGAGGGCCACATCAGTAAATTTGCCCCAACCTTTGGGACCCTCCCTGAATGACCCCATCTACACTATAGTGGAGGACAACGATCCCGAGATTGATCGTATGATGGAGGATACCCCACAGAACACTGATGATGAAATGAAAAATGATGATGTAGAAATGTTGGATGATGAGAACGAGACTATACGTGTTGAGTCTGACATTCCCTTTTATAATACACGAGGCGGTGATGGTTACATCCGAAATGGTGATGACATGATGGGAATTCATGATGGATTGGCAAGTTTATATGAGTTAAGAAATGGGATGACCTTCAAGTCAAAAGAAAACTTGATTTATTCAGTCAAATTGTTTCACATTAAACACCACTACAATTTTGAGGTGCACAAATCTGACCGTCATGTATGGGTTATTTATTGTAGTGAGAAGAGCAGGGATTGCCTTTGGCGGTTGCGTGGACATCACCGCCCACTTGATGGACTCTTTGTGATTTCATAATTAGATTCACCACATACTTGCTTGCATCGTGTAGCAAACCAAGATCACCCTCAACTTGATTACAACTTCATGGCACAAAAATTTCTAAATCAAATCAAGGTCTCACTAGCCGTGAAGGTTTCATACTTGCAGCAGTCTATTTCTGATGAGTTCGGGTACATGGTAAGTCATAGGAGGATACGGGATGCTAGGAGAAAGGGAATAGAGGCAGTATACGGTGATTGGGCGTCTTCATACAACAAATTGTCGTATTTGTTTGTGCATTGGAGACATCAATCCTAGGAACCGTGGCCGATCTCTATGGGGAACCTATTGGTGGATACGAGAAGCTTTTCAAGTAGGCTTTCTGGGCATTTGGTCCATGTATCAGTGCATGGAGAGATTGCATGCATATTGTTAGCATCGATGGTACTCATATATATGGTAGGTACAAGCAAAAGGTGCTCTTTGCATGTGGCATTGATGCATCAAACCATATCCTACCTCTTGCATTTGCCTTTATGAACGAGGAGGATGAAGACAGTTGGTGTTGGTTTTTGGAGAGAGTTCGGCTTCATATTTTTGGGGATCATATTGATCCAATTTGTGTCATATCAGATCCCGTACCGAAATTCATTCTGCCATGCGTCGTCCAAAAGTGCAATTTCGGTCGCCCTATGTGTATTAGCATTTTTGCCTACGTCATGTTGCTAGTAACTTCGACGATGTTATGAAAAACCATACAATGAAGAGCTTAGTAATGAGGGCTGGGAAGGTTTATACACAAAGAAAGTGGACCAATTACATTGACAAGTTGAAGGACATGGATGAGAATGCATGGTATTGGTTTGACACGTACAATTGTCCTAAAGATCAATGGACTTTGGCCTTTGATGATGGACATCGTTTCGGTTATATGACATCTAACTTCTTCGAAAGTTATAACGTTGTATTGAAAGATGTAAGATCACTTCCAGTGGCAGCATTGGTGCATAAGACATACTACAATCGCATTCAATATTTCTACGACCGTCATAGTGAGACAATGTCTCATCTTGCTCGTGGTGACCGATTCACCGAATACGTTGTTGGCATGCTAAAGAGGTGGATGGATAGGAATAACATTCATCGAATCACTCGAATTAGGAGTGCTCCTTGACACTTATATGAAGTCATCACAGGGCAACGGATGACACAGTTTGGCCTAAAGGGCGGAAGGAAACATCCAGTTTTACTCAGTGACTTGTCTCGCACCTGTCAGAAGTGGCAGGTTCACAGAATCCCATGCTTTCATGAATGCGTTGTTCTAGCATATCTAAATGTTGATGTTGATGAATATATGGGCCCGTGGTATACATGGCAGTGTCAACTGAACATATATGAAGGGATCTTCTACCCCATTGAAGATAGGGAGATATGGGCAAAATTCACAACATAGAAAATAAATGCAGATCCAACAAGTGTACGATCCAAGGGTCGACCCAAATCAAAGTGGATTCATAATGAAATGGATATACATGAGGATCCTGTCCAACAACAGTGCAGGGCTTGTCGTCAACTTGGTCATAATCGTCGACATAATAGTCATGGTCCACCAAGTGTAAACAAATGTGGCTTATGTCGGGAGAGTGGCCATAATAAGAGGAAATATCACAGCCGTACTAGCCAAGGTTGTTAAGTTTTTGATATTTGCGATAAAATTTTGTATTACTCACTTCTCTTATTTGCACTGAAGATCGATGGGCATCCCGTGATTGGATATACAACATATCCTAGCTGTCACGGACTATGCGAGAGGCTTCTTAGAGTGAGACTTGAGAAGCCTAACATTGATGGTGCACGTATCCGCATGACATGGCTTGTGGAGCATCTCTCCGTACATTAAGAGTATGCTGATGATGTGACCATTCTACAGCACACTCGTGCATATATACTACAACTCTTGGGAGGGGTTGTCTTTCCGGACAAATCCGGTAATGAGGTTTCGCTGATTTACCTTCCGATGCTCGAAGACATGGAGGCATGTGGACAGTTATCCCGAGGATATGCTTGCATGGCTTTCCTTTACAGGCAGTTATGCATCGCATCCAAAGCAGAAGCAATAGAGATATGTGACCCTTTGGTCTTACTGTAGGTGTGGGCATGGGAACATTTTCACCACATAGCACCCATTGTACATCGGAGGCCCAATTGGGAGGGGAGCCCCTTAGGATGTCGTTGGCAGACAAATTTCGATGTCACTACAGAGCCAACACATGAGGTGGGCCCATATCGAGATGCATTTGACCTTCAGACAACGTCACAGGTATGAAAGCAAACCTAGCATGTTGTTACAGTAGGAGTAGTTATCCATGATTCTAATAAAATTCTTTCTATTTATGTAGGTTGTTTGGAGGACTTACACGGAAGATGTGATACAGATTCTTCCTCCGTACTGCTTAGAAGCACCGGATATTCCTGTTGCGAGAGTCCAACTCATTCATTTCTGTTTGGTTGAGTTACACACTCCTGATCGTGTGTTACGACGATTTGGAGCAGTTCAGGAGATCCCAGATCCGTGCAACACATGCACAAAGCTCCATTCGATAGATCTGCGAGGGAAGATCAACGTTGAATGGATCTAATTCCATGCCAACTTCTTGGGCATGTGGGAGAACAGGAGGGATTATATTGTGGAGATAGTCCCCATAGTGCCAGGAGGAGATAGGGTGACGGATGACTACATGAGTTGGTATAACCGTATCACCCGACGGTTTAGTGAGGGCTTGATGGTGAAATTCGCCTCTTTAATGATGTAAAATAATGTCGTAGTATAGGAGGCAAATTCGGTTCAGCAAAAACCACGATCTTTGAATGTCGTGGAATATTTTTTTACTTGGCAATACTACCAAGGTCGAAAACAGGGACACGGCTGCTTAATATGTTTATCAAATCTTGATTCATTAAGCACAATGTGAGTTAATTTTAGGTCCATATGCAAATTATGCAACTTAAAATGCAATACTAATATGCATGCATTTTTTTAGTTGGTTTTTACGCAAGTGAAAGTGATGCAAGAATAAATGTGCAAGGTTAGAGGTATGCAGAACAAGAGATCACAAATATACCCTAAAAATATGAACATCATAATAGAATTAGAAATCAAAGTCAATTTAATCCATCATTGAAAACGGTCAGCCAATCATAGTAAGCATGAGTAGAACAGGGTCCTAATTACCACATAAAAATTCACTCCAATTAAAACAGTAGCAAATGAGAGAATTAAACATGCTAAGATGTAGAGGACAAAACAAGGATCAAAACGACACTAAAATCATGCAATTTGGACCTACGATGCTCAACTTATGCTAAAAACAATGCAGGGGCATAATTGTAATAAAAATGCAAGAAAAATAAAGGATAAATATTGCATTTAGGTCCCTGGAAGGACCTAAATGCAATTACCAAAAACCATATGGGCCCTTATGCAATTTCTCCATTGCGCGCAGGGGCATTTATGCAATATCTGAAATCTTGGAGGGGGCTCCCTGTAAAATACCCAGGCACGAACGTGAGGCACGTGCCTGGGGACCAAAATGTCACACCCCTAGGATCCGGGTACTCGGCAAACCAATCCACGCCCATACTTTCCACATTCGAATATTCGTTATTCACATAAGCAGGAGAAAATAGCCACACATATAGCAATTTAAAATTTTTGCTTCTCATTCAACATGTGCACGTTTCATACTTTTCCAATGTCCATCCATGTCCACAAAAGTATACATGTCTGCATAATAAAAGATGTCCACACATACATTATACCTTTTACAATCCATGTCTCTCAAAAAGAGAGTAAGTACAACAAACAGTAAAAGAACTACCAACTATTGTACCACAAAAAGGAGTCGTGAAACTACACAAAAAGGTAACTCAAAGCTGCTCACTGCTGAGGACCTGCGGATTCACACGTAGGTACGTTATGAGCAAAGTTGCCCAATACGATTTAAACAAAAATATACAACAAGCATGATACAATTTAAATGTGTGCAAAAGAACAACTGTGTAACTGGTTTCATAAAGAATTACATCCTTATCATTGTTATTATTAGTAGATCTGGATATGGATATGAGTAACCAAGCTTCGTGGATAGTCTGTGGTCTTGGTCTAGATGAGACCTCACACTATGACTCTAAGGTAAAAGAAAATACCTTAGGGTTGGGGTGCCTCCGTAGGCATGCAATGGGGTACAATGCATCCTAACTAAGTTCCCAACACGTCCACTTAGCCTCACTTCACAATTGTACTTCCGATTCACAAATTAGATTCCAACCCGCGAATCATCATGACAATACAATCCTCCTTATGCACAGGAGATTCACGTCCCATCACCAACTTCATTAACCACATTTCCCGGAACTCCCCTCTTAGCGCTCTGATAACCGCGATTTATCGAGGGTCTAAATACGTCGCTGTGCGACCCACAATAAACCGTGATTAATCAACAATTAACTCACACTAAGATCAACAAATTAGAAACAATGTGGAGTTAAAATTTATTTTTAACTCTGCACAAATGATGTAAAGGGCAAGTATGCAGAGAGTTCGAACACAGGGAACAAGCAGTGTAGTCCTAGCAAAAATGCTAAAGTGTGTGAGTGTATGATGTGTCTACACTAAGCAAGCAAGCAAACAAATTTTTGTGGGTTTTTAATATATTTTTTTTATTTTTTTTTAATTTTTAATTTTGTATTTTGATTTTTGGTTTTCTGATTTTTATATTTTATGTTTTATATTTTTTTATTTTCTTTTTTAATGTTGGAAAGTAAAGGCAATATAATAAAAGGCAAGGTAGAATATTTATAAAAATGCACAAAAATACTCAAAAATTCAGAAATAAAATGTTTTTGGTATTTTTAAGGTTTTCTACTGTTTTTGTGATTTTTGGGGATTTTTCAAGGTGTTTTTGGGATTTTTAAATATTGAAAGAAGGCAAAACAGTGCAAATGAGGCTGGCTGTGACAAAAATGCAAGTTAAAAATACCAACCAGTAGCAAAATTGTTTCACACTATTTTTCTAATAAAGAGAATAAAATAAGTGACAAACAGAAGCTGAGTTTGTATTTTTTGGATTTTTCTACTATTTTATATATTTTTTTGAAGTTTTTAAGAGTTTTTAATTTTTTTAGTGTTTTTCTTTTGAAATTTTTAATGATTTTTGGACTGACACTAAAATAGGATAAAATAGACACTATGTAATTTTTTTAGAATTTTTAGAGGTGTTTTGATATTTTTTTTGGTATTTTCTAAGCTAGACAGTACACAAAAAGGCTGTTTTTGATTTTTAATAAATATGAAAATAAAATGAAATCAAAAACTAAATATATGGCGTCAAAGTGCAACTATCCAGAAACTTAATCCTGTTTTTGTGGAATTTTTGGGTTTAAGAAGATCACTCAAATAAATACAACAAGCATACAAATGTTAAACAGGCCTGGCAAGGGCATAAATGCAATATTCAAAACATCCAGGGGCTAACATGCAATTTTCCACAAAATATTACACTATATATTCAAGTTTTGGAACCAAAAAGCAATTACAAAAGCCGCTGGGGTATTCCCACAAATTACCCACCAGGGCGCGTGACTAGCACGCGCCTGGGAGGGACTGGAATGCAATATCAGAGAATCCTGGGGGCTTAGTTGCAAAATAACCTAAACTTTTACACTTAACGCCAAAATTTTAGGACCAAAAAGAAATACCCAAACGTACAGGGGTTCCTCTGCAAAATGCCCCCACCTCACGTGTACAGGTCACGTGAGGTGACGTGGCGGAGGACCTAAGTGCAAATAACAAAAGTCTGGGATTCTTTTAGCAAATATTACAAAATATTTAAACTACCAAGGAAAGTTTATAGACCAATAAATAAATACAAAAGGCGCAAGGGTTTAGTTGCAAAATACCCTCTTGCGCGCGATCCAACGGCGGACGGAGGGCCACTTAAACACGTGGCGCGTTGTGGACGGCCGATGGCGCTTCGCGGATGTGCGGCTAAGATTAGATCCTCCTGAGTTGATCTGACGGTCGAGGCTGAGGAAGATCCAACGGCAACTGTGCGATCTGGGACTCCTCCTCGATCCAACGGCTGGGAAGAGGGTTGCAAGAACGGGGAAGAACGCCGGCGAAGGTGAGCTTCTCCAACCTCGATCTCCCTCCTCCGGCGACGAATGTGCTTCAAAATGGCCGTGGAGGCTCCTGGGGTCGTCGTCTACCTCCTGGGGGCTACAAAATGCCTCGGCGACGGCCGAGGTGCTCAGGCGAAGGTGGCGGAGCTGGGAGGCTCGGCTGAACTCCGGTGAGCCTCAAAATTGCTCCCAGGCGCGATTCAACGCGCTTTGACCCTGCAAAAAGAGTTAGAAGGTCCAGGGCAAAGTGCCTGGACCTTTGGTGGACCTAAACTAAGCGCGAGGGGGGATGGTTGACGGTGGCCGGAGTTGCGCTCCGGCGATGATGGTTGAATGGGCGAAATAAGCGATGGATCTTTGATTTTTTTGGGGGTTTTTAAAGCCTAAGCTAACAGGAATAAAGTGCGATAAAGAAATGGCGGAGTGGAAGCCCTCGATGGCCGGAGCCAGAGGATGAAGGTTACCTCGACGCCGGCGATTGGCGGAGGTGCTGGAGTCTTCCTCGACCTCGTTCACCTTGGCTGAGAGGCTCGCGGCGGAGCTGTCACCTCCGGCAAGGCTTGGAGCGCAAGAGAGGCGGAGAGGGGTGGACCAAGGGGACTCAAAATTGATTTGAAAATGGGGGGTCGGTTTTATTTGGTTTGACCTGAGACTGAGGTGCTCCAAAGAACGAGGTGGCTGGCTCGATTCAGAAGCTCTCAGCCCAAGATGATCCTTGGGCGAGCAAGAGGGATGGTAGGTGAAGATTTTTGCAGAAGAAATCGAGCTCAAATGATGCAAGTTCATGCCTCGAAAAAATTGGGGAAGATGGGTCAAACATAGGGCTGTCAGAGGCTACAGGAGGTAGGGTACCTAGTTGACCGAGGTCAACTAGGGTTTGCACCTGGTTGGTCCACGTGGACCAACCAGGAAAAACCCTGGAGTAAATGTTTGTTAATTCAATAAAAAATAGTAAATGGTCGAATTAAATAAAAGTTATAAAATAAAAAATGTTCAAAATTTAATGTAGTATTTTATTCTGATTTTTATTTATTTTTATGACATATATTTTTACAAGTCCTTTTTAACCCTATATAGGTATAATACCTATGTGCTTTGATATTTTATTTTATTTTATGTATTTTTAATCTTGTTATTTTTATTTATGATTTTGTAAAATTATAACATACTTTTATGTACATAAGTATATTTTTATTTTATTTTTCTGAGATGTCTTGTATATTAAATAAAATACACTTGTATTAGATACAGGTATAAGTATGTAGGGTATACCTATGTATTGAATATATACAAGTATTTTATTTTTATTTCTCTTTGCATTTTATTTCAATTTTAATGCACATATATACTATAAGTAATATGTACAAAATTATAAAAATATAGAAATTAATAAATAACGAATAAAGAATAAATTGAATATTTTATTCAGTATAGGTATACAACAGGGGTCCAAAACTCAACTTTCAAACCGTAGCTCCGCCAAATGCGAAACCACCACCATTGGATAGATTATTTTATTCTATATACAATTAAAGGTGAGTACACTGCATTTGGATTTGTCGTTTGTGAGATACGGGTCTGGGAAGTTGGGATTTTGGATTCTTATTCAGACCATATCTTTTTGTCTGTACATTCTTTTTCTGTGAAATCAATTTTGTCTTTTTCTTTATGAAATTATCTACAACTTTCATGACAAAGTTTCTTTATTTGATGTAGACAAAGTGAAACCAAAAATAGGTCCCAAAATGAATAAAGAATGAATAAAGAGTATAGGTGTTTTGACTGTGTTCCTGACCTTATCTCCCCCTACTTTATTCCTTGTCGACCTATTCATCAAGATGCCTAGGTCTCGGGGGTTTTGGGTCATAAAATATTTACAATATTTTATTCTTTTTCTTTTCTTTATTTATTCTATAATTTTGGCCTTAATTACAGGGATTTATACACAATCTGAATGCACATGCATGGATGCTAAGATGATGGTTTTAATGCTATTTACAGGCGTTCGCTAGGGTTTTTGGTGCCAAAATGATAGAATAAAGATGATGAAATGTGGATTCATCATCCCCCTATACTTTACCTTTGCTAGTCCCTAGCAAACACTTATGCAATAAGTGCAAAAAAGAAAAGAAAGAAAAGAAAAAGAAGAAAATTAGATTAAGTTTAATTATCGAACTTGTCTTCGCAAAATCGAAGTTTGGAGCTTAAGTCGGACCTTTGGAATTTAGTGCGGTCGGAACCTTAATGAGAACCAAATTTGAAATCCAACAGTCCTTGAGAATCCCAAAACTCTGTCCAAGTCTCCTCAATAGCCAGGTCAGAAATACTTCAACTCATACGCAGACTCTTACGACTATGAGTCTGACTCGTACAGTGTAAGTGATATGTAGCTCCCCACCTCAGAGGTGACAAAGAAACAACCTCCCCTAACCTGGTAACTCTAATGCCTCAGTCTAGCAACTCTTTCCTCGAGAAGCGGGGTATTCCCTTCTAAGTTCAAGTGCAACCGGCTCAAGAAGAGGGGGAAGAAGTATAGACTTTTGGGAGCTCAACCAGTGTAGCTAAGTCTCCCGCTGCAAGCTTCATGAGATGTAACATGGATACCATAAGCTTTTGCTTTATTGGACTATATACACTCCGGTGGGGTTATTAAATTTTCAATCCGACCCACCACTTTTTCGGAGTTCTTTTTGCATTTTTTTTTCAATTGCAACTGTACAACATATCTACATGGTGCAGCATATATACAAGAAATTTTCCTCTTGAGCCAGTAGACTATCCCTCTTTTGAAGCTTTATTGCAACCCACGGCTTCTGTCTTTAGACTTCATCACCACTAGACCAAGTTGAGGTGCACTTCCTTCACTATAAGAAGAAGAGAGGTTCCGCCTAGAAGTACTACCCTCATATGCTACCCCAAGCTAAAGGAAGCTGCCTCCTCACCACCTCATCCATGGAGAGCTATGTGAAAGGTGCAGGTGTCCAAGTTAGGTCATTATCAACAAGAGTCGTGCGTGTGCTCCGAAATACTCTACTTAGGCAGTCAAGAATCCATTGAACCAAGTCTCGTGATCCTCAAAGAATTAAGTCAACTAGACCTGAAGTACCTCAAACCCAGTTCCTATAAAGTTCCTGTTATTAGGTAGATTTTAAGGTCCAATCAAGCTCAATCTCCGGATTTTACTTAGACTTGTTCAACTATCAAACTCAATCCGAAAAATGCGAGTGCTATGCAATGCAATGCAGAAAATATTTTTGTGATGCAATTTTCAAGGATTTTGAACTTTTTATGGATTTTTGAAAATATGATGCATGCAGATGCAATTTTTGTATTTTTTCAAAAAGATTTTTCAAATGTTTTTGGATTTTAATTTTGCAAATGTTTTTGGGATTTTTGAAAAGAAAAAGTTTTGGCTGAAAACTAGTTTAAAAATATATACACGGGAGTGCTTCTTATATTTACAAGAAGTGGATTTTAAGCATTTACAAGGGTAAGTGGTCAGTTTTATACATATACATATAAGATGGATTTTGGTGTGATGTGACTATTCCTCAAACTTATTTGACACAAGCTTTTCACACATTTTTTTTTTGAAAACTATAGTCCAAAATAGTTTTTTCAAACATTTTACATACAGTTGAAAATCATTTTGCAAAGGTTTTCAAAACAGTATATATAGGTTTTTCAAATCATTTTTGCAACCATTTTTCAAACCATTTGCAAATCATTTTTCAAGCATTTTTATTTCACACAAAGAAAATAAATTTTACAATCCACACAATTTACACAGGTCGAAAACACGAAACAAAATATTTTCAAAATAGTTTTCAATAGATGTTCACAAAGATTTTCAAACTATTTTTCAAACATTTTGCAAAAACATTTTCACCTGATTTATTAATCAGTAAATACAAAGAGAATCTGAGGAATAATCACATCTTTTTATTAAGAATTTTTATGAATTTTAAAGAATTATTAGCCATGTTATTAGGAAAATACGAAAGTACGAGTTATGGCTAAAGTATATATGCAGTATATACGACCCCCCTATACTTAGCTTGAGCTATGTCCTCATAGATCGGAGAGAAAAGAGAAGACATAACTTGTACTAAGTATAGGCAAGTCTAAAGAATAAAGAATAAATGAATGAATCAACGAATGAGAAGTTGACCGTCCCCCCTATACTTAGGATCAAATAATCCTAAGTATAGCAGACTGTACACAAAGTAGGGAGGGTCAAGGGTGGGAATGAACAGATCGTACTCAGATTGTCTCCCCCTATACTTAGGGTAAGATATCCCTAAGTATAGACAAGAAGAGGAGACAATGGAGAGGATCGAAAAGAATAGAAAAACTCGGGGCGCCAACCCCCCTATACTTAGGACAAAGTACGTCCTAAGTATGGAAAACTGTCTACAAGGGCGGCACCTTTTTGATAGATAAAGAAGATAGAAGAGGAAAAGAAGAAAAGAAGAAAAGAAGAAAATAAATCAATAGACAACAGAGTGATATAAACAGATGGATCTGTACAGCGGAAGATAGACTTTGATCACCATGTATGAGATGTAGATGATGAGAGTCAAAGGACACATCTCATACCAGAAGAATGGGGGCAACGTCAATGGTCGGCGGATCATGATCAAGATAGAGTTTCAAGCGTTGACCATTGACGCGGAAGGTAGAGGAAGATGACGGTTCAGATATGTCGATGCTGCCATTGTCATGTACCTTCCTGACCACATATGGTCCTTTCCACTTGCTCTGTAACTTCCCTGGAAATAACTTTAACCTTGAATCAAACAACCATACTTTCTGATCTGGCTCAAACTGTTTATGGCTGATATGCGAATCGTGCCATGTCTTCACTTTTTCCTTGTACTGTAACACGAACTCATCAGAATCCTTGAAGAGAGTAGGCCACCATAGGCCGGATTGAAGCACCTTCTGTGCTGTTCTCTTTCCAGAATGATGTCCTCCTGCCTCAAGCTTGTGGCAGTATGTGAGGACGCTATGCTGCTCTTCTTGAGCAATGCACCTCCTCCAGATACTGTCCCCTCCTTCATGATAAAGGATGGGATCCTCCCAATGATAAAACTTGGCCTTAGCTAGGAAGGTCTCAAGTTTCTGCCTGGGCCAACCCTGAGGGACTGTCTTGGCAACAAGATAGTTTACAAAGTCAGCATACCATGGGAGTGAGGTGACAGCCAAGATCGCCTCATCTGGAAATGTCTCTGTGATAGGTGCGCTGGGCTCAGATTCCTCAAGATTCTCCAATCTGGAGAGATGATCCGCCACCACATTCTTGACTCCAGGCTTATCCTTAATTTCAATATCAAATTCCTGGAGTAGAAGGATCCATCTGGTGAGACGTGCTTTGGCATCCTTCTTAGCCATTAAATACCGGATGGCGGTGTGATCAGTGTATATTGTCACTCTAGATCCGAGAATATATGATCTATACTTATCAAGAGCGAAGACTACGGCCAGCATCTCTTTCTCAGTTACAGTGTAATTCCGCTGCGCGACATCCAAAGTCCGGCTGGCGTAGTGAATGGCAAAGGGTAAACCATCCCTCCTCTGTCCAAGCACAGCCCCAACGGCAAAATCTGAAGCATCCGTCATGATCTCGAATGGGAGAGACCAATCGGGTGGCTGAAGGACAGGAGCTGAAACAACCATGTTCTTGAGAGTCTCAAAAGATTCAAGACACTTATCATTAACAATAAACTCGGTGTCTTTGGTCAGCAAGTCAGTAAGCGGTCGGGCAATTCGACTGAAGTCCTGAATGAACCGTCGGTAGAAACCGACATGCCCCAGAAAAGACCGTAGCTGACGCAAATTGGACGGTGGGTTGAGTTTCTTGATGATGTCCACCTTAGCCGGATCGACCTCCATGCCCCTGTTGGAGACGATATGACCAAGGACCGTCCCTTGAGTCATCATGAAATGACTCTTCTCCCAGGATAAGACTAGATTAACCTCTATGCATCGCTTCAGCACACGGTCTAGGCAGTCAAGACAAGCGTCGAACCCGTCGCCATAGACCGAGAAGTCATCCATGAAGACCTCTAAACAGTCACCCACCATGTCCGAGAAGATGGACAACATGCACCTTTGGAATGTCGCTGGAGCGTTACATAGACCAAAGGGCATCCGTCTGAAAGCATACGTCCCAAACGGACAGGTGAATGTCGTTTTCTCCTGGTCTTCGGGCGCAATGGCCACTTGATTATATCCAGAGTACCCATCAAGAAAACAGTAATGGCTCTTCCCAGCTAACCGCTCGATAATCTGATCAATAAATGGTAGCGGGAAGTGATCCTTCTTGGTGGCCTCATTCAATCGTCTGTAGTCCACACAGACCCTCCAAGAAGTTGGTACTCTGGTAGCGATCTCCTCTCCGGACTCATTGATAACTGTAGTGATACCCGTCTTCTTGGGTACCACATGAAGTGGACTAACCCATTTGGAGTCGGAGATGGGATAGATAAAATCGGCGCTCCACCACTTGGAAATTTCTTTCATGACAACGTCTCGAAGATTCGGGTTCAGCCGTCGTTGGAACTCACGCGACGGCTTAGCGTTATCTTCAAGATAGATGTGGTGAGAGCAAAGATTAGGGCTCAGCCCCTGGAGATCAGCTATACTCCAACCGATTGCCTTGCGGTTTCTTTCAAGAACCTCCATCAGACGAGATTCTTGTGCTCCAGTCAAATCTGCTGAGATAATGACTGGGTGCATTTCTGGCTCTCCAGCAAGGAATCTGTACTTCATTGACTGCGGCAGAGGTTTCCTTTCCGGACAACTGGGAGGTGGCAGATCTGGCTTCTGATATGACTGTGTAAAGGCTACCAGGTCTGCATGGGAGAACTCTCGCTCTGCATGAATTTCTGACGAAGGGCGGCCTGATGGATCATCAATAAACTGCACTGGCTCGCACTCTGTCATGGCTGTCGGCTCTGAAGGAATCAGACAAGGCAAATAATCATCAAAGTCATCCCAGTCAATGTCTGAATCCGAGGGATCAGAAGATGATGAGCAAGATTGAAATTCCTCAGCACCACTCATCACAACACTGTCAGCCTCAAAGATATCCTCATCCAGGGATGTGCTCTCCCGACTCTCGATTGCCATGAGCTTGAGATACAGTGAATCCGTAGGCAAGGCGAGGGTCGGTGCTACAGGATCTTTCCAATTGGATTCATCATCAGTCATTTCAAAATCACAAACCTGGTGGATGTCTAGCTCTTCCTCTGTCATCTGCTCGGCTTCGCTGAACTGCTCGGAGCATTCTGCCTCTCTGGCTCTGATCTCTTCGATCGTCTCTATTTGTATGGTTTCGCCCTCTACACGAAAGCATACCTTCCCACTATCATGGTCGGTCACCGCCTTGGCTGTGGCCAAGAATGGACGTCTGAGAATGATGGGGGCATCAGTTACCGACTCAGGGATCTCCATGTCCAACACAACGAAGTCCACGGGGAATTGCAGGCCCTGAATGGTAACGACCACGTCTTTCAATAACCCCTTCGGCCTCTTAATCGACCTATCAGCAAACTGAAGGACGGTTCTGCTTCGAAGAAGAGGGCCAAACTCGAACTGCTTGAGTAAGGCTGCCGGAAGGAGGTTAATTGAAGAGCCGCTGTCCAATAGAGTACGATCAAACTGTTGCTCCTGAATCTCGCATCTGACATAGGGAGCTCCTGCGTCTGGTCGCTTGGCTGGCAATGTGTTCTGAATGGCGCAGCAAGTGTTATGCGTGAGCATATGGATTTGATCTCTGTGCCTCTTCTTCCTTCGGACAGTAGTTGTCTCTTTCAGATTCTTCTTGAAGAAGGGGATATGCTCAAACGCTTCTCGTAGAGTCAGCTGAATATGAAATCTGTCAATCATCTCATTGCCGAACTCTACCTGCTGATTCTTTTTGGGATTTTCTTTTTTATTTCCCTTCGCTCGGCGGAGTGCCTCAGGGAAGGGGATGGTAGGTGCCTCCTCAGATGGAGGACTCAGAATCGGTCTCTGTGCCTGTGAAGACGGAGAATCCATACAAAAATCATCATTCACCACATATGGATCCGCAATTTGAACAGAAACCTTTCCTTTATTCATATTTTTGTTTTTGATTTTCTTCCCATAGTCACTAGATACAAAAAGTGGTGAAGTCACAGAAGTTGGCTCAACAAAAGTAGATGTGGTGGCCTCAGTACCACCACTAGCACCGGTCTTGGCGGCATCAGCACCGCGCTCTGGTTCATCTCCCAAAATGGTGGCATCAGCACCACCGTCTGCATCTGGTATCCCGACGGCATCAGCACCGTCATCCTGGGCTCCATCATTGGTGGCATCAGCACCACCGTCTTCAACATCATCTGTCGCGGCATCAGCACCGCTCCTCTGCTCCTCTGGCGCTCCTGGTTCGGCTTCGGGTTGTCGCTCAGAAGAGGCGCCGCCGGCTGGTATCCTACCGCTCCTAGTAGTCACAAAATCAGCATCATGCACAAAAGACATATCATTTAAATTGTCACTAGGAGAGGCACCCTCTATGAACTCTACCTGCTCAGATTTTCTTTTGAAATTATTAGGGTTTGGTTCGATCTGAGCTGGTATGGCGGCCTTGCCTTTGATAATGTCCCGCATCTCCTGCCGGAACTCATCCATTTCTTGCCTGAAAGATGCTCGCTGTTCAGATAGCAAGCGGGCAAGATCGTCAAGGGCTGGGTTCTCATAGGCTGGACCCTGAGAACCGGATGTCTGTCCCTGCTGGACATGGGGCTGCTGCTGCTGGTATTGCTGCTGATATTGGGGGAGAGGCTGGGCATAAGAATGCTGAGGCGGCTGACGCTGCCTCCACTGCTGTCCCTGATAGGCGGGACGAGGACCACTATGGTACTGCTGGGGTTGGTTGTACTGGGGCTGCTGGTGTTGTTGTTGTGGCTGGCCGCTCTGCTGTCCTTGAGCAGGAGGATGCTGTTGGGATGAGGATCCACCATTACCCCAACGGAATCCGGGGTGATCCCTACGAATTGCGGGCTCAGGGTATCGGTCATACCAAATCCCGTTGACTTCCATCAACGGTTCCTGCTCGAAGGAGGGTGGAGGAAGAACTGCCAGTGGCTGCTCCGGCTGATAAACCACCATCTGAGTCTCCTGAGATGGCGGTTGCTCTGGATGGTACTGCAACAATGGAACCGGCTCCGCCTGGATATGGTTCACCTGGCGGTATGAGGTGGAGGCCTGGTTGGAATTGTTGCTGCTGGAAGCAACCTGTGACCTGGGAGGCTGTTGTGAATGGACCTGTGCCTCCTGAATACAGAGAATCTGAGTTTTCAGGTCACTCATTGTCTTTGTGAGAAGGTCCATCTGGGCTAGACCTTGGTTTTGCTTCTTCTCAAGGATCTCCATGCGGTCCAGCTTTTCACTGATAATGCCCATGTCGGCTGCTGCTGATTCGGCTTGGGCCGCGGCTACCGACGGTGTGCTAGGACCGGCATCGATGCGGGCGATCCTCTGAAATGATCCCGCTCCTTGCGGGGGCTTCTGCTGTGTATAGACACGAGCCTGGGTCATCACTGTGGAGTTCTCTGCCATGCCTTCGTATATGGCCCAGACGTCGTCTTCACCTTTGGAAAAATATGATCCACCGCAAGAGGCGTTCACAAGCCCCTGCAGCTCCGGTGTCAGCCCACAGAAGAAACTCTGCACCAGGTGGGGCTTGGAGATATCGTGATGTGGACACCGGTCTATGAGCTCTCTGAAACGATCCCATGCTTCATGGAACTGTTCATTCGGGATCATGGTGAAATTGCTGATCATGGCTCGAGCTGCGTTTGTCCGGCCGAGAGGATAGTATTTCTTCAAATACACGGACCGGAGATCTGCCCACGTATCGACGAATCGCCCCAGATGCTTGAGCCAATATGCGGCTCGGTCAACCAATGAGAATGGGAAGGCGATCATCTTGATAGTGTCCTCGGTCAACAACCGATCGTGGATGGTGCTGCATATCATCTCGAACTCTTGGAGGTGGAGGTGTGGCTCTTCGGTCGGCAACCCATGGAACTTGGGTAGCATCTGAATCGTGTTGTGCCGAAGCTCGAAGTCTCCATGGATTGGTGGAAGTCTGATCCATCGGTGAGTGAGGGATGAAGCTGGGTTATGCAATTCCCTCATGATGGTCTGTGGCGGTCGCTCACCGTCTGGGTCGCCTCCTGCATCGGGTCCTCCTCCTTCTCCACCGCCACCGCCCCCAGGTCGGTTTTCTCTCAGCTGTGCTATCTCTCTCATCAGATCACCCATAAATGTCCCCTGGTCACGGATCTGTCTCTGCATGTTCTCCAGGGACGCTAGCAGGGAATTGTTGATGGCCGCTTGATCAATAATAAACGGCGGGTGATCGTGATCATCTTGGTGCTCGCCTCTGTCTGCCATTGCTTGATGTTCTGAAAATGCAAAAGAGGCCATTTCAGGTGCTGTGGAATGGGCTGAACTCTGTGATGCACTGAACTCTGAAATGATTGGACTGAGGGAAGGAGAATGGGAAGGGTGGTCGAGGGGGAACAGGGTGGATGTGAACTCGGGCTCGGAGAGCGGACTCTCTGAGTTATTCCTAGATGAATAGGGAGGAGTGCTGGATAGCGGTGCCGACAAGGTCGGCCTAAGAGACCTCCGTCCCATCATCTTGATTGTTCGGAATAGAGCAGGGAAGATGCAAGAAGAAGAAAATGAGATGCAACAAAATTTTGCACAATTGTGCGGTATTTTTGATCTTGACCTTAATAAATCTAGAAATCAAACACAAAGCAAGGGTAAGTTCACCAACTCAACTCGTGAAGCCGTGAAGGTTCGGCTTTTATCTTGTCAATTTTAGCTTGTTTTTCAGGCTATTATCTTTTCACGAGTCCTTAGAGCGCTACGCCTATAGGAGAGAGAGTACTGCCAGGAGAGTATCCCCGTACTTGTCCTCCTCCTGTGTAACCTGTAACTTGCGCTTTTTGAGGTCCTTGTAACCCTTCCTGGATCCCTACTCAGCCAAAGAAAAGAGGGAGGAAGCCGATAGGCGAAACCGATACTTCGGACCTCGCTCGCAACGGAATCACCCGTGAGCGTACAAGGTCCTACTCGGACGCAGCCGGTGAGACAGACACACCCGTGAAGGCGTGGCCTAGGCTCGGTACTTCGGACAGGGTCGGCGCTCTCACAACAGAGAGTCACCAATGGCGACCAAGTCCTACTCGACTACGTACGATAGTAGCGCCAATACTTCGGAAATCCAGGCGATACACAAGGCAGCCACAAGTTGGGTTTTGGGCTCTAATCCTTACGAAGCGCTCACCTCACTGGGAAGGAAACCTTCCTATGCAACCTGAAAACAAGTGAGGGTGTTACTCTCCCCAAGCAGTGAATCCAATTACCGATTTTATTATGGTCAAGTTTTCTTTAGCAGTCCCTTTTTTAATTTTTTTTGGTGTTATCGCTTCTTTTGAGTCAATTCAAACAAGCGCCTAACGTTTTTGTATTTTTTTCCTTTATCCTACTTTGTTCAAAAACAGAGGGAGAATAGAGTCGGAAAAGCCGTGCAAGTCGACACCAAAGTGGAAATCTCACCTTTGTGCCTAGATGATGCGTGCAAAGTAAGAGGACTTACAGCGAATCCCAGCTCTCTCCATGCGGGATGCAAAGCAGAATATTTTAAACCTAATCTATATGACGATATGCAAGCGGAAAACGTCCTAGAACAGGCAACTGCTAGCGTGAAGAACCACAAGTCAACTAGCAACTCTTAATCCGAGTGTCCGGTCTTGGCTCACCCCTCCTCTGCCCAACACATTTGGAGTAGGAGAAAGCGCTTGTTCGGGTGTGAGCTCGCGGCGCGTGGATTTGGGAATTACTTGCTAACTGTTTAAATTAGTCTAAGTCCAAAACGTAACTATAGGAGCATGCAAAGATAATTAGGTGTTTGGACCTATTCTAATCGATCAAGCAGGACCTAGATCTAAGAGCTCAATCCACAAAAGAAAGTGAAAAATGAAAACAAAACCGGAAAATGACAAGCGATGAAAACACGGTCAAAACTGCGGTGAGCCCCCGGGTGAACAAACACCCGGAAGTTAGGCCCGAATGTCTAAGTCCAAGTCCAAGTCCTAGTGTTCCTGTATTATTACAATTTAAATGAATCACTCTCTCACTAAATAAAATAAAAGGCTAACTAATCCCTCTCTCTCTCACTCCTTGCTCTCTCCTGCCGGCTTGGCTAAAGAAAAGCCGGCTCCACGTCCCAAGGTTGCGTCGGTCGCCTAGGCGATCCGCCTCGCTCCGCGGTCCCTCGCAAGAAGACAAGAAAAGAGATGGTCAGATAACTCAACAAGATATATCAAAAATATGAGAGATGGAAAATAAAGCTATGGTAAACAATCACACAATCAATAAAAATGAACTACAAGCTGTTGCTCCCCGGCAACGGCGCCATTTGATAACCGCGATTTATCGAGGGTCTAAATACGTCGCTGTGCGACCCACAATAAACCGTGATTAATCAACAATTAACCCACACTAAGATCAACAAATTAGAAACAATGTGGAGTTAAAATTTATTTTTAACTCTGCACAAATGATGTAAAGGGCAAGTATGCAGAGAGTTCGAACACAGGGAACAAGCAGTGTAGTCCTAGCAAAAATGCTAAAGTGTGTGAGTGTATGATGTGTCTACACTAAGCAAGCAAGCAAACAAATTTTTGTGGGTTTTTAATATATATTTTTTTTATTTTTTTTTTAATTTTTAATTTTGTATTTTGATTTTTGGTTTTCTGATTTTTATATTTTATGTTTTATATTTTTTTATTTCTTTTTTAATGTTGGAAAGTAAAGGCAATATAATAAAAGGCAAGGTAGAATATTTATAAAAATGCACAAAAATACTCAAAAATTCAGAAATAAAATGTTTTTGGTATTTTTAAGGTTTTCTACTGTTTTTGTGATTTTTGGGGATTTTTCAAGGTGTTTTTGGGATTTTTAAATATTGAAAGAAGGCAAAACAGTGCAAATGAGGCTGGCTGTGACAAAAATGCAAGTTAAAAATACCAACCAGTAGCAAAATTGTTTCACACTATTTTTCTAATAAAGAGAATAAAATAAGTGACAAACAGAAGCTGAGTTTGTATTTTTTGGATTTTTCTACTATTTTATATATTTTTTTGAAGTTTTTAAGAGTTTTTAATTTTTTTAGTGTTTTTCTTTTGAAATTTTTAATGATTTTTGGACTGACACTAAAATAGGATAAAATAGACACTATGTAATTTTTTTAGAATTTTTAGAGGTGTTTTGATATTTTTTTGGTATTTTCTAAGCTAGACAGTACACAAAAAGGTTGTTTTTGATTTTTAATAAATATGAAAATAAAATGAAATCAAAAACTAAATATATGGCGTCAAAGTGCAACTATCCAGAAACTTAATCCTGTTTTTGTGGAATTTTTGGGCTTAAGAAGATCACTCAAATAAATACAACAAGCATACAAATGTTAAACAGGCCTGGCAAGGGCATAAATGCAATATTCAAAACATCCAGGGGCTAACATGCAATTTTCCACAAAATATTACACTATATATTCAAGTTTTGGAACCAAAAAGCAATTACAAAAGCCGCTGGGGTATTCCCACAAATTACCCACCAGGGCGCGTGACTAGCACGCGCCTGGGAGGGACTGGAATGCAATATCAGAGAATCCTGGGGGCTTAGTTGCAAAATAACCTAAACTTTTACACTTAACGCCAAAATTTTAGGACCAAAAAGAAATACCCAAACGTACAGGGGTTCCTCTGCAAAATGCCCCCACCTCACGTGTACAGGTCACGTGAGGTGACGTGGCGGAGGACCTAAGTGCAAATAACAAAAGTCTGGGGTTCTTTTAGCAAATATTACAAAATATTTAAACTACCAAGGAAAGTTTATAGACCAATAAATAAATACAAAAGGCGCAAGGGTTTAGTTGCAAAATACCCTCTTGCGCGCGATCCAACGGCGGACGGAGGGCCACTTAAACACGTGGCGCGTTGTGGACGGCCGATGGCGCTTCGCGGATGTGCGGCTAAGATTAGATCCTCCTGAGTTGATCTGACGGTCGAGGCTGAGGAAGATCCAACGGCAACTGTGCGATCTGGGACTCCTCCTCGATCCAACGGCTGGGAAGAGGGTTGCAAGAACGGGGAAGAACGCCGGCGAAGGTGAGCTTCTCCGACCTCGATCTCCCTCCTCCGGCGACGAATGTGCTTCAAAATGGCCGTGGAGGCTCCTGGGGTCGTCGTCTACCTCCTGGGGGCTACAAAATGCCTCGGCGACGGCCGAGGTGCTCAGGCGAAGGTGGCGGAGCTGGGAGGCTCGGCTGAACTCCGGTGAGCCTCAAAATTGCTCCCAGGCGCGATTCAACGCGCTTTGACCCTGCAAAAAGAGTTAGAAGGTCCAGGGCAAAGTGCCTGGACCTTTGGTGGACCTAAACTAAGCGCGAGGGGGGATGGTTGACGGTGGCCGGAGTTGCGCTCCGGCGATGATGGTTGAATGGGCGAAATAAGCGATGGATCTTTGATTTTTTTGGGGGTTTTTAAAGCCTAAGCTAACAGGAATAAAGTGCGATAAAGAAATGGCGGAGTGGAAGCCCTCGATGGCCGGAGCCAGAGGATGAAGGTTACCTCGACGCCGGCGATTGGCGGAGGTGCTGGAGTCTTCCTCGACCTCGTTCACCTTGGCTGAGAGGCTCGCGGCGGAGCTGTCACCTCCGGCAAGGCTTGGAGCGCAAGAGAGGCGGAGAGGGGTGGACCAAGGGGACTCAAAATTGATTTGAAAATGGGGGGTCGGTTTTATTTGGTTTGACCTGAGACTGAGGTGCTCCAAAGAACGAGGTGGCTGGCTCGATTCAGAAGCTCTCAGCCCAAGATGATCCTTGGGCGAGCAAGAGGGATGGTAGGTGAAGATTTTTGCAGAAGAAATCGAGCTCAAATGATGCAAGTTCATGCCTCGAAAAAATTGGGGAAGATGGGTCAAACATAGGGCTGTCAGAGGCTACAGGAGGTAGGGTACCTAGTTGACCGAGGTCAACTAGGGTTTGCACCTGGTTGGTCCACGTGGACCAACCAGGAAAAACCCTGGAGTAAATGTTTGTTAATTCAATAAAAAATAGTAAATGGTCGAATTAAATAAAAGTTATAAAATAAAAAATGTTCAAAATTTAATGTAGTATTTTATTCTGATTTTTATTTATTTTTATGACATATATTTTTACAAGTCCTTTTTAACCCTATATAGGTATAATACCTATGTGCTTTGATATTTTATTTTATTTTATGTATTTTTAATCTTGTTATTTTTATTTATGATTTTGTAAAATTATAACATACTTTTATGTACATAAGTATATTTTTATTTTATTTTTCTGAGATGTCTTGTATATTAAATAAAATACACTTGTATTAGATACAGGTATAAGTATGTAGGGTATACCTATGTATTGAATATATACAAGTATTTTATTTTTATTTCTCTTTGCATTTTATTTCAATTTTAATGCACATATATACTATAAGTAATATGTACAAAATTATAAAAATATAGAAATTAATAAATAACGAATAAAGAATAAATTGAATATTTTATTCAGTATAGGTATACAACAGGGGTCCAAAACTCAACTTTCAAACCGTAGCTCCGCCAAATGCGAAACCACCACCATTGGATAGATTATTTTATTCTATATATAATTAAAGGTGAGTACACTGCATTTGGATTTGTCGTTTGTGAGATACGGGTCTGGGAAGTTGGGATTTTGGATTCTTATTCAGACCATATCTTTTTGTCTGTACATTCTTTTTCTGTGAAATCAATTTTGTCTTTTTCTTTATGAAATTATCTACAACTTTCATGTACAAAGTTTCTTTATTTGATGTAGACAAAGTGAAACCAAAAATAGGTCCCAAAATGAATAAAGAATGAATAAAGAGTATAGGTGTTTTGACTGTGTTCCTGACCTTATCTCCCCCTACTTTATTCCTTGTCGACCTATTCATCAAGATGCCTAGGTCTCGGGGGTTTTGGGTCATAAAATATTTACAATATTTTATTCTTTTTCTTTTCTTTATTTATTCTATAATTTTGGCCTTAATTACAGGGATTTATACACAATCTGAATGCACATGCATGGATGCTAAGATGATGGTTTTAATGCTATTTACAGGCGTTCGCTAGGGTTTTTGGTGCCAAAATGATAGAATAAAGATGATGAAATGTGGATTCATCACGCTCCCACTCGGAATACCGACCAATGTGGCCTACATTGTCATGTACACGAGTGTTAACTCTAAGTGACAAGCGAAACACTAGCCGACCAACCATGACTACTTGGCCCGCGCTCGAGCACCGGGCTAAAGCACGCAAGTGCGAGGCCAACACCGTCAGATTAGCACCTCGGTGTGCCAAGCAACATGTCCCCCAACCATCGCAGCTACAGTAGCAGTTGGGATCGCGGTCAACTAGGTTTCTACCCGAGACCCCAAGGGTGCATGCCCCTCCCTTGGTGCAACTGCTCCATCTACCCGCACATCATAAAATCCTAACCATACATTTATATAGTGGAGGGTTAAATGGACTCACACCTAAGAGTTACCCAAGTACAACACTTGACAGTGTATTTCACAAGTTTTATTACGATTCTTACTTCACAACTGCTTGCTTGTGATTCAGGAGTAACTTGTCATAATTTCTTGATGGTCATGTTTCTACACTCGAAGGAGACTTAAAATGTCTTAGTAAAGAGGGCCAAGACTATTTGGGTCTCCATGGTGTATGCAAATTAACTATGATGGATGTTAGAAAAAAAAACATACATTTAATATTCAAGCCCCTTGAATGATCTGTGAAGTCTGGCAATTGGTCAGCAAGTTAATTATCTGAGGCAACCCTAGGGTCACAGAGACAAGAGGATTCATTTTCAAAATTGACCCCCCACTCGTGCTTAAAAGGAGGAATGACATGAATTTCAGTCCATGAAGTCGAGATAATGTTGTCTGTATCTCGCCACTTAATCCAAAGCCATCGACGTATATTAAGATTAGTCATATTCCCAAGCTCGGGCGGAAGGGAGCCGCTCAAATTATTGCATCCATGCCCAACGATAGTAGGTTCTGAAGTTTTCCTAGGTCCCTAGGAACAGATCCACATAAAGCATTTGTCCTCATGCTCAAATATTTCATGTAAGAAAATTTCCCGATATATGCAGGTAAAGATCCGTTGAGGTAGTTTCTGCTGGTTTTGAAGTTGCATTCTTGAGTACACTTTGAGTATAATCTCATAAGTTTGATGTAGTAATACACAGATACATCTAAGACATCATGCATAACCTATTCATTTATCCTTGACACAACACCTCGATCGCCTCATTTTATGTTGATATCCGTTGTCTTTGATCCCTCATAATCAGAATGATTCACAAAAAGACGTTAGTGCCAACAACTTCCACAGACATAGGCCTCCAGGGATTTGAATAATTGGACGGTTATCAATATCCGAGTACACCACTCCCACATCAATCCGTAAGAATGGTCCAACAGAATGGGAGATCTCATGGATTTGTCTTAATTCCTTTTAGTGTTAATGAAAATGGGTATGGATATTCCAGGTTGTAGGATTTCTTTCAAAACAGAGATGCATACACAAATCATTACATCAGAAGCATTACAAGAATTCCGAATAACAGTGGCAAAGAGTCCCAAATATGTAGAGATTTGCTTGTTGACAGAAGAGCAGGTGGGAGGGCTGGAACTTCGTACAGACAGAAGGTCAAGCAGTAAAAGTGTTTCTAATGGATGTTAATTTTGATACAGAAGGCAGACAAAAGCTCCAATCTGAAATGTGGGTCTTGGAAGTGCGGTTAAGATTCTGCAAATCTTGGAGAAAAGCTCTTGCTATGGATTTCGATTCCAACAAGAATCAACTCATAGTGCTAATACCCACAAATGACAGGAGCAAGAAAGCCGTACCACCGAAATCGCTGGGGTTCAAGACGCATGTGAATCTGCAGCAAGAGGAAGGAGAAACGTACCTCAAGAAACTCGTGCCTCGGTTATTCCGTTGGAGAAGGACAACGGATCGATGCTTCATTCGCGATGAGAATCGCACATGGGGATTGATGAATACCCATTCATCACTCTTTATTCTTCTATTTTAGCTACAAAAACCCTTTGCAAATACATGTAGATATGTGTAAATACAAATAATTACCAAAAGCATGCATTGTGTAAAAACCTATAATTAGCATGTTTTTGTGCACAAAATAAAAGAATAAAGAGCAAAAAGAAAAAGAGGAAATATTTAGAATAAATATTGAGCAACCTAACCCAAGGGAGGGCTCAGCATGGGCCTGACCGCATAAAAGCCAAAGTAGAGGGAGATAGGAGCTCATTTGTATATATTTGTAAATAAATAAAACTTTATATTTTCCTCACCCAAAAATATACTTGTACATATTGTGTGTATATTTTATTAAAAACAAAATAAAAAGATAAAAATCAAAAAGTCAAAAATAACCTTCCTTCACCATGTGCATAAACCATCATCTTGTATTTATTTAACCCTATAAATAAATTCATTTATTTTCCAAAATTTTTGTAAATATTCTATGGCATATTTTGTAAATAAAATAAATAACAAGAAACAAAACAAAAATCAAATAAAAATTACAAAATGAAAAATACAAAAATACATTGTATAAATACCATGTATATAAATGTATTCAATTATTTATTTCACCCTTGTATATAAGTAATAAAAATCAAATAAAAATATTCTTTTATTCCATATTTCATGTTGTAAATAAATAAAATACAAAAAGAGCATAAAAACACAAAAAAATAACAAATGAAAAATCAAAAATAAAAATCCATGCAGTGTACATATACCTATAAATAGAGCTAACCTATTTTTATTTCCAAAAATTAAATAAAAATCACCAAAAAATAGAAAAAAATAAAAGAAAAATATTTCATGTTTTGAGTTTTCTCTAATTCGACCTATTTCTACCCTAAAAAAATAAAACAAAAATAGCACACACGTGGCAGCGTCTGATTGGGCCACGGGGGAATGTTGACCCCGGTCAACTCCCCCGCGACCTCCTTCCTTATCTGGACCATGCGCGCCGCGCCTTCTTCCCCGATTTATCCACGCGCGTCCAGGCTGTCTTCCATTCAACCCCCGCGCCCAGATTCTTCGCCGCACATCCCTCTCCCTCGCCGGATCTTCCGCCATCAATTCCACGCTTTCCATCGCTGTCAGCCTCCAACCCTAATCGCCCGGTCACATTATAAAACCATCACCTCCGCCGCCTCCGCGCCGCATCTTTGGCCCTTCTCTTCCTTCCCCGTGACCTCCATTGGCTTCGCCTGAGTGACAGCGAGCGTTAGCCCTTGTTGCAGTGAGGCGAGGACGTGAAACCATCGATCCGGCGTAACCTCGCCGTCCTTGCTCCGCCGCCAGCGTCGAGCATCGAGCTTCAGGCCTTGACGCCCTTCGAAGCTACGACCCGGAGATAGCCCATCTCCAGCACAGTCTTCAGCATCCACCAGGTAGCCGTAGTTCTTTTCCATTTAGCTTAATTTCCGATTACGCCCAATTCCGACCTCCGACGTACATCTCCGATTCCGACCACACCGCGTTACATCTCGACCATCCGACCATCTCATCACCTCCGCCGTACCCTCACGCACCTTCTTCACCCCTCCACACAACCCAGATCGCACAGGATCTGGGAGTCGAGCTCCACCGCCGTCGCTTCGCCGGAGCTCTTCCGCCACGCCGCACCGTTCACCTTCACGCCACCTAACCGGGTCGAGGCACTTTGCCCTCGACCCGCGAAGCTCCTTGACTATTTTGCAGGTCCAAAGGGAGGCGTCTGAGGCTTCCCAACTTCCAGCCAGGAGCTTCTTCTCCGCCGGCCTTGCTCGAGCTCCTCGGAGCTTGGTTCGACCGTCGGAGACCACCAGCAGACGCGGGAGCCTCCCACGATTCTTCTCCGACCTTCAGGAGGCTCATCGGAGGTCCCTAGTGCACGCACGAGGCCGGCGAAGTTCGCCGGCCATCAGTTCTTCGAGGACCCTCCATCGCCGTCCGATCGTCCTCACCGCTCCAGTTCTAATCCTAGCCGTTCATCTGTGGAGGAGCAGCGACCGTTGATCTATCTGAGGAGCGCATCGGAGCCATCCGTAGCAGAGGAGAGAGACCCGAGCCCAGCACCGTCGGATCAGCCACGTGGATCTCTCCCCACCGTCGATCGAGCCCAAGAGCCGAAGGAGTAAAGGCGCGTTTGATTCTCCACCGTTCGATTCGCCACGCGTCAACCATCGGGCCGTCGCTTTTAATAAAGGGGTAAATTTCATAGGACCCCCTCTGTTTGTCGTATTTCGTTTTAGTCCTGTAATTTTTAATTCAGTTGTTTAGTTTTGGGAAAATTTGCATAGAGGACCTCGTACTTTATTTTAATTGCATTTATACCCCTGCCAGTAGAGACCCACGTGCTTCGTCACGTGTTTTGTTGGGTTATTTGCATAAAGTGCCCTGTTGTTCTGGATGTTATGAATTGAATAAAATGTTTTGTGAAATTGCATTTATGCCCCTGTGAACACTTTATATGCGCATGTGCGAATTTCTTTGGGCTTTTTGCAACCTTGCCCCTGGGGTTTTGATACGTGTTATCAATAACCCCTAGGACTTGGTTTTTATTACAAAATGGTCCCTGTGTGCCCCAGCCACGCGCCACGCGCGTGACTTGCTGGGTATTTTGCACCAAGGCCCCAGAACTTTTGGGTATTTGCACTTAGGTCCCTGTGCACAGTGCCCCACCTTTATTTTTGAATAAAATATTTAAACGACCTCCAAATCCAATGAAATTTTGACACATGGCTCCTGCCATGGTGTCGGAATTTCTATGATTTTTGGGGACATTTTTGATTCCATTTATTATTTTTAAAAAATCAAAAACCCATATTTTCGCTACTGTTTGACTTTGAAAATACCAAAAAAATCTAAAATCACCTTTAAAAATTCTAAAAAAAATTAGGTATTGTTGTTTACTGGTTGCTTGATTTTCTAGCCAATTTTGGCTATTGTCCATCACTTAAAAACCCTAAAAATTGAAAAACCCCTAAAAACTCATAAAAATTGTAGTAAATAAATTAAAAACCCAAAAACAATAATTAGGGTGCCTAAATTTTCCTTGTTCTTCATAGAATATAGGAAAAATACCTCTAGGGCTTTTTGAGATCCAAGAGTATTTTATTTTTGGATCCTAAGCCTCGCTGGACAGTACCCTTTGTTCCTTGCATTGTTTGATTTTTAATAATTAATTCACCCATTAGAAAAATTCCAAAAATTCACCAAAAACAGTAAAAAACTTAAAAAACATAAAAACCAATTTTCTGGAATTTTTGCATCATTTGTGTGTGTTGTATAAATTGTAGAAGTCCCCTTGTATTGATTTTCTCTCCTTTTCTCATTAATTAAAAAATCTAAAAAAAAATTTCAAAAACAAATAAAAACCATAAAAAAGATTCTCTTGGACTTTTGGATTCTTGACTACATCGTAGGCCGCAAGGCCAATCTGTGCTCCTTGTGTTCGACCCTGGGAGCTATACCAGGTTAATCCTCTAGCAGGACCACCTCTATCTTGTGTTTTGATTGATTTTATCTGCATGTGTGGTTCATTTTCTTGATTGACACATTCTGAGCGATTGAGGACAACGACATTGTGATTGATTTATTTTCCACCTCAGTCGCTCTCCGATTTTTGTGTCATCAGAATGGCGCCGTTGCCGGGCAACACGGCTTTGTAGTCAGTTTTCATTCTTGTAATTTTGTCTCTCTACATTATAATTGTTTCTGACATTCTCTCTTGGATTTTTGTGCGAGGTACTGCGTGGAGACTTGGAGCTACTATTTAGAGGACCCGCACAGGAGGAAGAGAGAGAGGACAAGAGATTTTATTTCAGAGAGAGAGAGAGAACATTATTCTTGTTGTAATAATTTAGGACTCAGAACCTTGGACACTTTTGGACATTTGTAACTTAGCGGGTCTGTTTCGCCGAGCACCGGTGTGCTCGGGGGACCCAATTGGATTTTCGCGGCTTTTATCGTGGTTTTATAGCTAGCTGCCTTTTCCGGTGTTTACGCGGTTTCCTCGAGCCCCTAGATTTAGGAATTTCTGTTGATTGTGACGTAGATATTTAAGGCCCAACACCTAATAGAATATCTGTTCCCATAGAACGTAATTGGACCTTAATAAAATTCACAGAAAAAGTTAGTTTAATTGGATTTGAGACCACGTGCCGTGAGGAGTCACATACAGCGCTGGCAGGACCCGTTGTGGCGGGCACCGAGTGACTCCCAAGATCGGACTCCGGACTCGATTCGGTTGGCTGACTATTGTTCTTCACGATCAATAGAAGTTGCTCATCTAGGACTCGGTTTTTCCCGCTGCACCATTTAGGTAGTTTTATTTCTGTCTTTAAATTCTGCGCGGATCACTTGCATGTAGAGTGCTGGAGACAAGGTACGCATTTCTTTCTCTGCATGCATCATTGATTTCTTCGCGCATCGGCTTTTTCGTCTTCTCCCTCTGTTTTTGGATTAATCATCAGGAGAATCGAAAAAAACCGCTAGGCCGCTTGTATTTATTTTGAAAAATATTTAAAAAGAAAAACAAAAAAAAAATTGGGACTGGATAACATTATTGACCCTAAAAGACACTCACCATAAAAATTTATCTTGGGGAGAGCAACCCCCTCATTGTTTGGTTTGATTGTGCGAGAGAGTGACCCGAACACTAGGTAAAGCCCTCCGGTGCTCATCTCGACTGATTACCGACTCTTCTGTGCGGGACAGTCGGTTGAGAGAGTATCGGGTATCCCAGCAGGTCACGTAATCGCTCTGATATCTTGTGTGTTCACCAAATAAAATTGACAAGATAAATTGACCGAGCTTTCACGGTCTTCAGATTGTGTTGCGTTGGTGAACCAGGGGTTTGCTTTGCTATCATATTTTCTCCAGATCCCATCCGCCCAACTCGCCAAGATCAAGATGATGGGTAGACGATCTCTTAGGCAGCCTCTGGCTGCACCGCTTTCAGGCGCGTCTACTCCATCATCTAGGTTGGCCCGTGAGAGTCGAGACCAGCTCTCCGGGCCCGAGTTCGAATCCACCCTGTTCCCCCTCGATCCCCTTTCTTCTGTTACTGAGAGACATGAGCCCGAGGAAAGACGAATTCATTTGACAGAACCTGAGTTGGGCTCTTCTGATTTTGCAGACATCCCTATGGCTGGAGCCGGTAGTTCAGACGATCGCCAGCCCGAACATTTTGTCTTAGACCAGGGGGCGATTAACTCCACCCTGATCGCGTCATTAGAGACAGTTCAGAACCAGTTACGCGATCAGGGGGCATTCATGATAGAGATGAGGAGGGAGTTGGAGAGACTCCGAAGAGAGCGAGACGAGCCGAGCGAGCCGGAGGACATTCCTGACGCTGATGCAGAGGCAGAAGCCGCAGCAGCAGCTGCTGCAGCAGCGGCAGCCGCCGCCGCAGCAAGACCGATGCGGGAACTTCACAACCCCGGATCTACACTGATGCACCAGTGGGTGGTGATTCCTGCTATCGTGGGGGATTTCAAGTTCCCTCCGAACACCCTGCAGATGCTTCCTCATTTTCACGGACTCGCCACTGAGGAACCCCACCTCCATCTCCAGGAGTTTCTGATGATCTGCAGTACTGTCCACGACCGTCGTGTGGACCAAGATACGATTCGAATGATGGCCTTCCCTTTTTCACTGGCAGATAGAGCAGCCGCCTGGCTGAAACATCTAGGGAAGTTTGTTTACACCTGGGATCAGCTCCGCACCGAGTACTTGAACAAGTACTATCCACTCGGGCGGACGAATGCAGCGAGGGCCCTGATCAATAACTTCTCCATGCACCCTAACGAGCAATTTCACGAGGCATGGGAGAGGTTCAGAGAGCTTCTGGACAGATGCCCACACCATGACATTTCGAAGCCGAACCTAGTTCAGAGCTTCTTTAGTGGGCTGACACCAGAGCTTCAGGGTCTGGTGAATGCTTCTTGCGGCGGGTCCTACTTTGCCAAGGACCACAACCAAGTCTGGGCCATCTATGAGGAGATGTCCGAAAACTACATGGTGATGTCCCAGACTCGGTTGTACACTCAGAGATCTCAGCAGCCGCCAGGACCCGTGCAGTATCAGCGGATAGCACGGGTTGATGCAGGTCCATCCAGTTCGTCCACAGTTGCAGCCGCACAGGCAGAGTCGGCCGCTGCGGACATGGGGATAATCAGCGAGAAGTTGGACCGCATGGAAATCATAGAGAAGAAGCAGTGCCAGGGCATAACTCAGATGGAGGAAATGGCACAAACTCTGAGCGACATGAAGACCCAGCTCTTGTGTCTCCAGGAGGCACAGACGGCTCCTCAGCCCCGTCTTCTGTCGCGAGGCGATTCCGGCGGCAGCCGCAGCTCGTCCCAGCGCTCCAGCTCCTTGCAGCAGCCTAGACAAGTTCACCTTGTACAGGCGGAGCCGTACCAGCAGCAGCCCTCTTACCAGGCACCACCATCTCCAGACTTACAGATGGTGGTATATCAGCCGGATCAGCCTCTGGATGTACTCCCACCAGCCCCATACGATGCAGAGCCGTTGATGGATGTCAACGGAATTTGGTATGACCGTCCTCAACCTGGAATCCGACGAGACCATCCCGGATTCAGGTGGGGGAATGGGGGTAACCAACCCCAGCAGCAGCCAGCCGGTCAGGGAGGGCAGTACTCCCAGCAGAGAGATCACCAGCAGCACCCAGCATCCCAGCCATCATCGTTCGTATCTCGTCCCTATCAGCAGCAGGGACAGAGTTGGAGACGTGAGCAGCAGGCTCACCAGCAGCAGCATCATTCCTCTTACCCCTCTCAGCCACAGCAGCACCAGGTCCAGCAGCCTCATTACCAGAGAGGCAACCCGTCGGGTTCCCATGAGAGCCCCGCCATGGATGATATAGCCCGCCTCTTCACAGAGCAGCAGGCTACATTTAGACGGGAGATGGACGAGTTCCGCCAGGAGATGCGGGACCTGATGAGAGGGAAGGCCGCCATCCCTGCACAGATCGAGCCTAATCCGAATAACTTGAAGAGGAAATCTGAGCAGGTAGTTCACACTGAGCCTACCACTTCTAGTGACTCATTTGATGTTATCTCGTCGGATTTATTTGATGCTGATTTTGTCACACTTAGGAGCGGTAGAAGACCAGCAGGCGGCGCCTCATCTGAGCGACAACACGAGGATCCATCTAGAGCGCCAGATGAGGAAGAGGAGAGCGGTACTGAAGCCGCACATCCTGATGAGGGTGGTACTGATGCCACCCGAGATGCTGATTCCACAGGCGGTACTGAGGCCGCCGTTTCACCACATCGAGGAGGTGGTACTGAGGCCACCAGCAGAGCCGAGCCAGCCCGCGGTACTGAGGCCGCAAGACGTCTGCATGTAGAGCTAGCCAGAGGTGGTACTGAGGCCACCAATATTCATTTTGATAGAGATGTTGTCTTTCCTCGTATGAATGTATCTCGGAACTCTGATTTGAATAAAGGAAAAGGTTTAGTTTATTCTGATCCCACTGTGGTGAATGATGTTCTTGAGGATCCGGTCATTGAACCGTCTAGACCTATTCCTAGTCCTTCATCTGAGAAGGACCCTGTGATCCCCTTTCCTAGAGCCCTTGAGTTGGGGAAGGGGAAGAAAAAAGAAAAAGACCCAAAAAAGAGAGAGCAGGAGGAGTTCAGCCAGAGCATGATAGACCGATTTCACATCCAGCAGACCCTCAATGAGGCTTTGCAGCACATTCCTCTTCTTCAGAGATCCCTAAGAGATAGGACCACAGTCAGGAGAAAGAAGAGGAACAAGACCGCAGAAATCCATGTGCTAACCAAAGCCACGTGTTACGCGATCCAGAACCATCTGCCGACTAAGAGGCCAGATTTAGGGGCCCCGTATGTCAGATGTCAGATTAGTGAGCAGAGGTTCGACCGTACTCTATTAGATAGCGGATCGTCGATCAACCTTCTTCCGACAGCCCTTCTCGACCACTTAGAGTTGGGCACTCTTGTACAGAGCAGGACATACCTTCAGTTTGCTGATCGGTCTGTCAAGAGGCCAAAGGGGTTGTTACGAGACGTTGTCGTCACGATTCAGGGTTTGCAATTCCCCGTGGACTTCGTAGTGCTGGACATGGAGACCCCTGACTCGTTGACCGATTCCCCCATCATCCTCGGTCGCCCATTCTTGGCCACAGCCAAGGCGGTGACTGACCATGACAGTGGGAAGGTATACTTTCGCGTCCAGGGCGAGAGTATACAAATAGAGACGGTCAAGGACCACAGAGCCAGATCCAGATCCCGCTCACATGCCAGTACCGATTCAGAGCAGCTGACAGATGCAGAGCCAGACATCCACCAGGACTGTGATTTTGTGATCACAGATGATGAGGCAGCTTGGGCAGACCCTGCAGCACAGACCATCCTCTCATACTCAGATACAGCTGATGCAGAGATGATAGCAGAGGATAGTCTGGAGAGCACAGACCTGGTACAGGATACTATTGAGTCAGCAGAGTTGGACCTTGATCGCGACACGATTTTCAGTGATGGTGGTACTGAAGCCACCCTGCTCTATGGTGGTGCTGATGCCACCTTGTTCTCCGGTGGTACTGATGCCACCGAGTCTGATATAGATCCCTCGGATTCAGAGTCTGATTGGGCAGATTGTAGTGATCAGATGCCAGATCTGGATCCACCTGAGCCTATAGATGAGGAGGAGGTAGAGGCAGAGCAGATCAGAGACAATGTAGAGGACCCGCCTTCTTCAGATCCAGTTTGTGAGAGTTCGTTATCATTTTCCCAGGCAAATTTGGCAGAATTATCCGCATACACACATCTTCTTCAGAAGCCAGATTTGCCAGCACCTAGCTGTCCATAGCTAAAGCCGCTCCCTACTTCGCTGAAGTATAGATTCCTTGCGGGAGAGTCTGAGATGTACCCAGTCATCATATCTGCAGATCTGACTGGAGAGCAAGAATCCCGTCTGATGGAGGTTCTTGAAAAGAACCGCAAGGCAATTGGATGGAGCGTAGCAGATCTCCATGGGATTAGTCCCTCATTGTGTTCCCACCATATCTATCTTGAGGAAGGGGCGAAGCCGTCGCGTGAGTTCCAGCGACGACTGAACCCTAACCTAAGAGAGGTTGTTATGAAGGAAATATCAAAATGGTGGAGTGCAGATTTTATTTATCCCATTTCCGACTCCAAGTGGGTTAGCCCCTTGCATGTGGTGCCCAAGAAGACGGGCATCACTACTGTGATCAGTGAGTCGGGAGAGGAGATTGCTACACGAGTACCCACCTCTTGGCGGGTCTGTGTTGACTACAGGAGACTCAACCAGGCCACCAAAAAGGACCATTTCCCCCTGCCTTTTATTGACCAGATCATAGAGAGACTGGCAGGGAAGAGCCATTACTGCTTCCTGGATGGGTACTCGGGCTACAACCAAGTGGCCATCGCTCCTGAAGATCAGGAGAAGACCACCTTTACCTGTCCCTTCGGTACTTACGCTTTTCGACGCATGCCATTCGGGCTATGTAACGCCCCTGCGACCTTTCAGAGATGCATGCTGTCAATCTTTTCGGACATGGTAGGGGAGTGTTTGGAGGTCTTCATGGACGACTTCTCGGTTTACGGCGACGGTTTCGATTCCTGTCTTGATTGCCTAGACCGAGTGCTCCAGCGATGTATTGATACCCGCTTGGTTCTGTCTTGGGAAAAGAGTCACTTCATGGTGACTCAGGGGACGGTGCTTGGCCACATCATCTCCAACAGAGGCATGGAGGTTGATCCGGCCAAGGTCGATGTCATTAGGAAACTCACACCGCCGTCCAATCTGAAGCAGTTACGGTCATTCCTGGGGCACGTTGGTTTTTATAGGAGATTCATTCATGATTTCAGCAAGATTGCCCGACCGTTGACTGACCTCTTGACGAAAGACACCGAGTTCCTTGTCGATGACAAGTGTCTTTCGTCCTTTGAAACTCTCCAGCAGTGTGTAATTGAGGCTCCTGTCCTTCAGCCACCCGATTGGTCTCTCCCATTCGAGATCATGACGGACGCCTCTGATTTTGCTGTAGGGGCCGTGCTAGGACAGAGGAGGGATGGAGTACCATTTGCCATACACTATGCTAGCCGCACATTGGATTCCGCCCAGCGGAATTATACGGTCACAGAGAAGGAGATGCTAGCAGTAGTGTTTGCCCTAGATAAATTCAGATCGTATATCATTGGATCCCGAGTGACTTTGTATACTGACCACACCGCCATCAGGTACCTCATGTCAAAGAAGGATGCCAAGGCCAGACTTACTAGATGGATCCTTCTACTCCAGGAGTTCGACATTGAGATCAAGGATAAGCCTGGAGTCAAGAATGTGGTGGCGGACCATTTATCCCGATTAGAGCAGCCTGAGGATTCTGAGCAGATTGATCCCATTTGTGATACCTTCCCAGATGAGGCGATCCTTGCTATCGCCTCACTCCCGTGGTACGCTGATATTGTGAACTTTCTCGTTGCTGGGAAAGTCCCACAAGATTGGCCCAAGCAGAAGATTGAGACCTTCCTTGCGAAGGCCAAGTCCTACCACTGGGAGGATCCCATCCTTTACCACGAAGGAGGGGATAGCATCTGGCGTCGGTGTATTCCTCAGGAGGAACACCATAGTGTCCTCACTTACTGCCACAAGCTTGAGGCAGGAGGACATCATTCTGGGAGGAGAACGGCACAGAAAGTGCTCCAGTCCGGTTTGTGGTGGCCTACCCTCTTCAAGGACTCAGATGAGTTCGTGAAAAGGTGTACTGACTGTCAGAGGATGGGCACTTGTGGACAGCGTGATATGATGCCGATGCAGCCCATTCACTTCTGTGAGGTTTTTGACGCATGGGGCATCGACTTCATGGGTCCATTCCCTAAGAGTCAGGGATTTGAGTACATTCTATTGGCCGTAGATTACGTTAGTCGTTGGGTTGAGGCTATCCCCGCCCGAGCCGCAGATGCGAAGACAGTTTGCAAATTTTTGAAGAGACACATCATTATGCGGTTCGGGGTTCCACGAGTTCTTATTTCTGATGGGGAATCTCATTTTATCAACGACCAGGTGAAGGCACTTGCTAGAGAGTTCGGCATAGACCATCGTGTTGCTACACCGTATCATCCACAGACAAATGGTCTAGCCGAAGTGTCGAATAGGGAGATCAAGAACATTTTGCAGAAAGTCGTCCGCCCTGACCGAAAGAATTGGTCACAGCTTTTGGACTCGGTCTTGTGGGCATATCGGACGTCTTTCAAGACTCCATTGGGTACATCTCCCTTTCGCCTCGTTTATGGCAAGCCATGCCATCTACCTGTTGAGCTGAGGCACAAGTCACTCTGGGCAGTCACAGACATATTGATGGATCCAAATGGTATAGGAGACCAGAGGAGGGCAGAGTTAGCCGCCTTGGAAGAGCTTAGAGATGCAGCTTTCTCAAACAGCCTACATTATAAGGAGAAAGTCAAGGAGTGGCATGATTCTCATATCAGCCACAAGCATTTTGAGATTGGACAGAAAGTATGGCTGTTTGATGCGAGGCTTAGATTATTTCCAGGGAAGCTACAGAGCAAATGGAAAGGACCCTATTTGGTCAGAAAGGTACACGATAACGGTAGCATTGATATATCTGAGTTATCTTCTGAGAGTACCTTCCGAGTGAACGGCCAGCGGCTCAAACCATTTCTAGATCATGAGCCGCGGGACGTTATTATTGCCGCTATTCATTTTGCGTGAGATGTGGTCTTTTGACTCACATCTTTTGCATCTCACGCCTGATTTTCACTGTTCTTCCGCCTGTATAGATCCAGTTGTCCATATCATTCTATTCTTTAGTCCCATATCCCGTTTCTCATCTTATGATTATGCTATACTTAGGGTGTACCTTACCCTAAGTATAGGGGGGGTGTCGGACCTGCGAGTATTCTTTTCATTCTTTCTGCTCTTGTTTTTGCTGCCTATACTTAGGGATATTTTACCCTAAGTATAGGGGGGGCAGATTCCGTATATTCTTCACTCGGCTTTCCCTTCATGTACAGCTTTCTATACTTAGGATTAGTTAATCCTAAGTATAGGGGGAGACCACCGAGTTCCTCTTATTCTATTCATTTATTCGTTCCTGTACTTAGCCATTCCTTTTCACTTCCCTTTTACTAAGCACGAGTCATGTCTTCTTCATCGCTCTTGATCACTCTGAGGACATCGTTCGAGCTAAGTATAGGGGGGGTGTGTATATATTTCATATATACTTTAGCCATAACTCGTACTTTGTGTGAGTGTGTTAATAAATAAAATGGCTAAAAATCACAAAAAAATTAAAAATTTTTCATGTACATAAACCTCTTTTATTCTTGCACATACATAGCTAGTGTACAAAGTATTTTTGTAAAAATGATTTCAAAAATCTATTGTGTAAAGCTTGTGTAAATATTTTGTATCAAAATTATGTATATAGTACAAATTTTTTTCAAAATGTTTTGAAAATCAAAAGTTTGCAAAAATCTTGTGTAAATGTTTGTAAATATCTTTTTGCAAAACTTGCACTTCATGCATCATTCATTCATGATTTCAAAACATTTTTCAAAATTTTTGCATGATTGTAAAATATTTGTAAATAGCATCTTGTGTACATATATGTATATAGTTTTTCCTGGATGAGAGTTGACATTTAAACCAAGCCTGGAATTAAATTGAGAAATGGAGCTTGAATAAGATCTTAATCCACCTAACTTTAAGAGGAACCTTATAGGATTTAGGTTTAAGGCTTTTCAGGTCCATAAGGACTTAATTCTTTGAGTCCACTAGGCTATGAGCATATGTCATCTTGATGAGCCTAAGTAGAGCACTTAACAACACACGCATGACTCTCAGAGACAATGGCTTAACTTGCACCTGCACTTTACACATGGCTCTCCATGGATGAGGTGGTGAGGAGGCAGTTTCCTTTGGCTTGGGGTAGCATATGAGGGTAGTACTTCTAGGCGGAACCTCTCTTCTTCTTATAGTGAAGGAAGTGCACCTCAACTTGGTCTAGTGGTGTTGAAAGCTAAAGACAGAAGCTGTGGGTTGCAATAAAGCTTCAAAAGAGGGATAGTCTACTGGCTCAAGGGGAAATTTCTTATATGCTGCACCATGTAGATATGTTGTACAGAAGTTGTTGAAAAAGAAAAAAAAAATGCAAAAATGCAAAAAGAACTCCAAAAAATGGTGGGTCGGATTGAAAATTTAATAACCCCACCGGAGTATGAAGCAAAAGCTTATGGTATCCATGTTACATCTCATGAAGCTTGCAGCGGGAGACTTAGCTACACTGGCTAAGCTTCCAAAACTCTATACTTCTACCCCCTCTCCTTGAGCCGGTTGCACTTGAACTTAGAAGGGAATACCCCGCTTCTCGAGGAAAGAGTTGCTAGACTGAGGCATTAGAGTTACCAGGTTGAGGGAGGTTGTTTCTTTGTCACTTCTGAGGTGGGGAGCCACATATCACTTACACCGCAAGGAAAAGATTCATGGTCATTAGAGTTTGTGTATGTAGACTTGTTCTGATCTGGTTTATTAAGGAGTCTTGCCCATAGATTGGTGGAACTTGGAGGCTGTTGAGTTTTAGGCTTAAGTCCAAATAAGGTTCCGACACATTAATAATCCAAAGATCTGATCGAGCTCCATATTTCAAGTTAATGAAGGAAAATTTAATAAGTCAACCTTGATCCATGTACATCCTCTTTTTCTTTTTCTTTTTCTTTCACTTCTTTTTCAAATAAGTGTTTGCTAAGGGACTAGCAAAGTTAAGCATAGGGGGGTGATGAATACCCATTCATCACTCTTTATTCTTCTATTTTAGCTACAAAAACCCTTTGCAAATACATGTAGATATGTGTAAATACAAATAATTACCAAAAGCATGCATTGTGTAAAAACCTATAATTAGCATGTTTTTGTGCACAAAATAAAAGAATAAAGAGCAAAAAGAAAAAGAGGAAATATTTAGAATAAATATTGAGCAACCTAACCCAAGGGAGGGCTCAGCATGGGCCTGACCGCATAAAAGCCAAAGTAGAGGGAGATAGGAGCTCATTTGTATATATTTGTAAATAAATAAAACTTTATATTTTCCTCACCCAAAAATATACTTGTACATATTGTGTGTATATTTTATTAAAAACAAAATAAAAAGATAAAAATCAAAAAGTCAAAAATAACCTTCCTTCACCATGTGCATAAACCATCATCTTGTATTTATTTAACCCTATAAATAAATTCATTTATTTTCCAAAATTTTTGTAAATATTCTATGGTATATTTTGTAAATAAAATAAATAACAAGAAACAAAACAAAAATCAAATAAAAATTACAAAATGAAAAATACAAAAATACATTGTATAAATACCATGTATATAAATGTATTCAATTATTTATTTCACCCTTGTATATAAGTAATAAAAATCAAATAAAAATATTCTTTTATTCCATATTTCATGTTGTAAATAAATAAAATACAAAAAGAGCATAAAAACACAAAAAAATAACAAATGAAAAATCAAAAATAAAAATCCATGCAGTGTACATATACCTATAAATAGAGCTAACCTATTTTTATTTCCAAAAATTAAATAAAAATCACCAAAAAATAGAAAAAAATAAAAGAAAAATATTTCATGTTTTGAGTTTTCTCTAATTCGACCTATTTCTACCCTAAAAAAATAAAACAAAAATAGCACACACGTGGCAGCGTCTGATTGGGCCACGGGGGAATGTTGACCCCGGTCAACTCCCCCGCGACCTCCTTCCTTATCTGGACCATGCGCGCCGCGCCTTCTTCCCCGATTTATCCACGCGCGTCCAGGCTGTCTTCCATTCAACCCCCGCGCCCAGATTCTTCGCCGCACATCCCTCTCCCTCGCCGGATCTTCCGCCATCAGTTCCACGCTTTCCATCGCTGTCAGCCTCCAACCCTAATCGCCCGGTCACATTATAAAACCATCACCTCCGCCGCCTCCGCGCCGCATCTTTGGCCCTTCTCTTCCTTCCCCGTGACCTCCATTGGCTTCGCCTGAGTGACAGCGAGCGTTAGCCCTTGTTGCAGTGAGGCGAGGACGTGAAACCATCGATCCGGCGTAACCTCGCCGTCCTTGCTCCGCCGCCAGCGTCGAGCATCGAGCTTCAGGCCTTGACGCCCTTCGAAGCTACGACCCGGAGATAGCCCATCTCCAGCACAGTCTTCAGCATCCACCAGGTAGCCGTAGTTCTTTTCCATTTAGCTTAATTTCCGATTACGCCCAATTCCGACCTCCGACGTACATCTCCGATTCCGACCACACCGCGTTACATCTCGACCATCCGACCATCTCATCACCTCCGCCGTACCCTCACGCACCTTCTTCACCCCTCCACACAACCCAGATCGCACAGGATCTGGGAGTCGAGCTCCACCGCCGTCGCTTCGCCGGAGCTCTTCCGCCACGCCGCACCGTTCACCTTCACGCCACCTAACCGGGTCGAGGCACTTTGCCCTCGACCCGCGAAGCTCCTTGACTATTTTGCAGGTCCAAAGGGAGGCGTCTGAGGCTTCCCAACTTCCAGCCAGGAGCTTCTTCTCCGCCGGCCTTGCTCGAGCTCCTCGGAGCTTGGTTCGACCGTCGGAGACCACCAGCAGACGCGGGAGCCTCCCACGATTCTTCTCCGACCTTCAGGAGGCTCATCGGAGGTCCCTAGTGCACGCACGAGGCCGGCGAAGTTCGCCGGCCATCAGTTCTTCGAGGACCCTCCATCGCCGTCCGATCGTCCTCACCGCTCCAGTTCTAATCCTAGCCGTTCATCTGTGGAGGAGCAGCGACCGTTGATCTATCTGAGGAGCGCATCGGAGCCATCCGTAGCAGAGGAGAGAGACCCGAGCCCAGCACCGTCGGATCAGCCACGTGGATCTCTCCCCACCGTCGATCGAGCCCAAGAGCCGAAGGAGTAAAGGCGCGTTTGATTCTCCACCGTTCGATTCGCCACGCGTCAACCATCGGGCCGTCGCTTTTAATAAAGGGGTAAATTTCATAGGACCCCCTCTGTTTGTCGTATTTCGTTTTAGTCCTGTAATTTTTAATTCAGTTGTTTAGTTTTGGGAAAATTTGCATAGAGGACCTCGTACTTTATTTTAATTGCATTTATACCCCTGCCAGTAGAGACCCACGTGCTTCGTCACGTGTTTTGTTGGGTTATTTGCATAAAGTGCCCTGTTGTTCTGGATGTTATGAATTGAATAAAATGTTTTGTGAAATTGCATTTATGCCCCTGTGAACACTTTATATGCGCATGTGCGAATTTCTTTGGGCTTTTTGCAACCTTGCCCCTGGGGTTTTGATACGTGTTATCAATAACCCCTAGGACTTGGTTTTTATTACAAAATGGTCCCTGTGTGCCCCAGCCACGCGCCACGCGCGTGACTTGCTGGGTATTTTGCACCAAGGCCCCAGAACTTTTGGGTATTTGCACTTAGGTCCCTGTGCACAGTGCCCCACCTTTATTTTTGAATAAAATATTAAACGACCTCCAAATCCAATGAAATTTTGACACATGGCTCCTGCCATGGTGTCGGAATTTCTATGATTTTTGGGGACATTTTTGATTCCATTTATTATTTTTAAAAAATCAAAAACCCATATTTTCGCTACTGTTTGACTTTGAAAATACCAAAAAAATCTAAAATCACCTTTAAAAATTCTAAAAAAAATTAGGTATTGTTGTTTACTGGTTGCTTGATTTTCTAGCCAATTTTGGCTATTGTCCATCACTTAAAAACCCTAAAAATTGAAAAACCCCTAAAAACTCATAAAAATTGTAGTAAATAAATTAAAAACCCAAAAACAATAATTAGGGTGCCTAAATTTTCCTTGTTCTTCATAGAATATAGGAAAAATACCTCTAGGGCTTTTTGAGATCCAAGAGTATTTTATTTTTGGATCCTAAGCCTCGCTGGACAGTACCCTTTGTTCCTTGCATTGTTTGATTTTTAATAATTAATTCACCCATTAGAAAAATTCCAAAAATTCACCAAAAACAGTAAAAAACTTAAAAAACATAAAAACCAATTTTCTGGAATTTTTGCATCATTTGTGTGTGTTGTATAAATTGTAGAAGTCCCCTTGTATTGATTTTCTCTCCTTTTCTCATTAATTAAAAAATCTAAAAAAAATTTCAAAAACAAATAAAAACCATAAAAAAGATTCTCTTGGACTTTTGGATTCTTGACTACATCGTAGGCCGCAAGGCCAATCTGTGCTCCTTGTGTTCGACCCTGGGAGCTATACCAGGTTAATCCTCTAGCAGGACCACCTCTATCTTGTGTTTTGATTGATTTTATCTGCATGTGTGGTTCATTTTCTTGATTGTCTCCGTTTTTGTGATTGAGGTCGCAACGACCTATTTATTTCTTTACCTTTACCTCGATCGCATTTTCGGGCTTTCAGAACCTTGGACCTTCTCTACACGGGGTAGGCCTCGGATCGCCGATCCGGCCCACTCCGGCGGTGCTCCGGTGAGGGAGAGAGGAGGAGGAAGGGAGGAGGAAGGGCTGGAATGGGTTTGGTTGAAAGGGAGAATAATTTTGGGCGTTTTGGACGAAGAGGGGATTGGTTACATGGGTTTTAACCCAGATTCAGATCCGGATTCGGATCCAAATGTGACTTGTACCCCTCCTCGCTAAAATGGTCATAACTCGGGCTCCTGAAGTCGGATTTTTATGTTATTAGACTCGTTGGAAAGCTATCGAGTATATCTACGCAGTGGACTACTCAAATAAATTTTTTTGAATCTGGAATAAAAGCAGATTTGCAACTAAACCCAGATCCAGCTAGATTTTGCAGTTAAGTCCTTGCTCGGGTTTTGGGGTTTCACACAAAATGCAAATAGCAATTCTTCCAGGGTCCCTCGTGCAAATTACCCAGCACCACACGTGCTATGCACGTGCAATGCTAGGCTCGGGAGAAGGCTCGGGCTCGGGGCAACGTGGCGGATGCCTGTGGTTCGGCTTGAGGTTCGGATGACCCGAGCCTGTAGGTTGGGCCGAGGCTCGGGTCCACCACGTGGCATCATCTGGGTCGTCTGATCGAATCGATCGGACGGTGACTGTACTGTCTTCTTCCGTCGTGGCCTACCGGAGGAGGCGGGGCTCCGGCATGTTGGATGGTGCTCCACCGCCCGCCACAGGCTCGCCTGAAGGTCGATGAAGGTCGTTGAACTCATGGTGAAGCCCGTGGAAGCAAGACGAAGCTCCGTCGATGTTCGGGATGGCGAGGCGGAGGCAGGTGATCGGTGTGGGAGCTGGAGATCGACGATGTTGCTTGAGCTCCGACCTTTGAGCTTTGAGTACTTGCAAACGTTAGACAACAGAAGCGCGCTGTGTGTGCGTGTGCTTGTGAGGTGAGTGGACGACCGTGGAGGAGTCGAGAGCGGTGGTCGGAGGTCTCTTCCCGGCGGAGCAGGGGAAGAGAGGATTCGGAGCGGGAGAGGTTCTGGAGAAGGGGGGATGGATCGGCGAAGGTGCTGGTGACGTGGAGGAGCTAATGAGGTGGTCAGGCGAGTGTGGGAGCTGTGGTAGATGGAGGTAAAAATCGAAGAAAATAGAAAAAATATCACCTTGCCGGAGCAAGGTGTTGGGCGGAGGAGGTGGCCTGTGCCGGGCTCGGTTGGAGCCCTGGGTCTTCGCACGACAGGGGAGACTGCTCCCCGATGCTCAGCGGTGCCCGGAGGCAACCGCTACACGGCGGAGGAGCCGCGGGTCGACACCAGGAGAGATCCATCTTCGCCTCGACGTTCCGCCCCTCCGTTGTCACCGGAGGGGCGAAGGAGGCAAGGATCAACCCCAAAAATGGTGGACAAAGGTCGGAGGTGGCGGAGGGAGGCTTATATGAGAAAACTAGGAGTTACAGTGAGGGCTGGTGGAGGTTTCGAACGGCTGGGGGCTTGATTGAGAAGTGAAGACGGGGTGGTGAAGGTGGCGCGAGGAAGGCGGAGGAACATGCTACGTGGAGGAGCGTTTCAATGTGGGCGAGGTGAACGGGGGAGACGACTAAAAATGGAAGGGGGTGGGGGTCTCGTGAGGTGAAATGGCTGGAGTTAGGTGAGCTGGAGATTGAAGACGAGGTTTGGAACGTTGGATCATGCGATCCAACGGTCCTAACGAGGGCGCTGGTGGAGAGACGAGATCAAATCATGGATCTGATCCAACGGATGAGATCGAGGCGCTATCGGATGGTTAGGATGTGATCTTGTGGTTTTTATCCTACGGTGGTGGAAAGTTGATGACTTGGAGTACGGTGGATCGTAGGATATGTGTGGATCGGGTGGCTGTAGAGAGGAGGCGACGTGGAGTAATGATAGGCGTAGGATAGGTGTATGATCGAATGGCTGAGGATTAGGCGCTAGGTAACGGCAGGGATTAGATCTGGAGTAAGGATCCGAGGGCTGGGAGCGAGGCGAGAATGGATGGTGGAGATTAAGGTGGGGCAGAGTTGATCCAACGGCCCAAGAAGGGCGTCGGGTGGCGTGAGATGAAGCGGGCCACGTGGCGGCTCCAGAGAGCGCCACGTGGCCCAATCAGAAAAATTCAAAGTAAAAATAAAAAGATAAATAGAAAAGAAATAGTTAGAGGCCGAATTAAGAAAAAGTCAAAACATAAAAGTTGCTCGTCTTGACGAGATCTACAACTTTCATGTTGGTCAAAAAGTCAAAAGAGGTCATTTGTACAAAATGTATTTTTGGGGGTATTTTTAAGGGGATAAAAACATCGATTTTGTGGTTTTGAGATGTTTTTTTGTATTTTTGTGTTTTTAATGGTCAGTGATTTATAGACAATTATTCTACCTAATTTTTAAGGGTTTTTGAAGATAAATTAATTACAAGAAAAATAAAGGGAATTAAATACAATAATTTAATGGTAAATTATATACAATATAATACATGATAAAAATAGAGAATTAAAGGGTATTTTTATTGGATTGATTAAGCAGGAGTTTTAATTTACGGCTTTTAGCATGATGAATACGAGATTCATCATACCCCTATACTTAAACCATGCTCGTCCTCGAGCATCTAAAGAATGAAGGAGTCGGATAATTCCTGACAGTGCACGTGAAATTTTCAAGGCTCAATCTTTCGAAAACCCTTAATTTAAGAGATCCTAAAATTCCGAGTTTATCCAAGCCTTAATCAGAAGGAATCCAACTTCTCAAATTATCAGACTCTCTTTTTGTACATAGAATATAATGATATGACTTTTAGTGTACTGCATTTCATGAGAACCAAGTCGATGCATCACTCAAAGTTCCAGTCCCAAAGACTCTCCCCTAGACCTAATCCTCAATACTAGGGAATAAGTCTATTCTTGCTTCAGTCAACCGTCTCATTAGTTTGTCAAACTTGAAATGTTGATGGACGGCCAAATGATGGAGGTAATGGGATTGTGTCTATTTTTCTCACTCTCACATTGGAACAAAGGGGCCTCTCGAGTGCCTTTTTACTCAACACATGTAAAATTTTAATACTATTGATCAATGTGTCCGTCAAGAGAGTTGGAGTCGTCTGCACTTGTTTTTCTGGGAATACACCAGGGGTGTGTCTCTTTTGAGTATCTAAGATACCTTCGACACCCAGACTTGTAACATTTACGATGTAGAGCCCTTTTTCGGTGTCAGCCCGACTCCTGGTCCTAATTAGCGCTTGGTCCAAGTGGACACTTTGAAAATGTTTGGGAGCGCTCGCCATTGGTGGAAGCTCATTTGTAATTCGACTTGGATGATAGAGCTTTTTCTTTGACATTTCATTGCTTTTGTTGGCTAGCTCCACTGCTTTTACCAAAAGTTGGCGCACACTGATCAACAATATTCAATAAGTTTCATCACACCCTGGCACTTTTAGGTAAATAACAAAGAGATAGCATATGAATCTTGTTCACATACTGGCTAGGGTTTTGCTGACACTCAGGTTTTCTGAAGCCTTAATTAACTTTGTCCCATCCTCGAATATCATCAGATCAGATTTAAACTCAAATCTCTGGTCCTAGCTCCTCAAGTGATATCTTAACTCATCTCATCAATCATGCAGTTGTGGAAGTGACTGTGCTGATCATATTTTTCTTGAAGGTAGAGATGAAGAGTGCAATATAGCGCTCAAATCTTTCAAACTAGGGAAGTGTGGATATTTAAGCTTAAAACCCTGATGACTAAGGCATGTTAACTCAGACTCTCAAGATCTCAGAAATCTAGTGTCCTCAAAATCCTCAAGCCTTGAGTGAGTGTGGATGTGTCAGGAATACACCAACTCCTTAGTTAGTAATTTTTGTGTGATTTTTGACTTTTGCAGATTTTTATGGCTTGATTTTTTTAATTCTTTGGAGAGACAATGACTGGCCCATGCTCAAATGAAATAAAAGTATCTACTCTCAGCCAGTATGGGTGTAAGTACGAGCCGATAAACGGACCCGTGATCCTTAAGGACGGTGCCTTTCGCAGTGTCCTCTAAACCACCCACTCTGCTAAGGGAGACCGAGGTTCCCTCACTGAAAATGTCTACTAAGCCTAGTAGTCAGCGTCAAATTCCAAAAAGATTTTTAATTTTTCAATTTTTTTAATACATGAATATTTACAAAAAATAAACCCTCGATTTTAATAGACAATTTTTACAAGGTTTTTACAAAACTCAGTTCACCATTTTACCAAAACCCAGCCCGAAAATAAATTTTAAAAAGTTTTAAAAACACGAGCAAAGGCTAAAGTAGATATATAATAATATACGATATACCCCCCTATACTTAAATTTTGCTATGTCCTCATAGCACAAGTGCCATGAAGCCAGGGCTCTATTCAAATATCGGGTGATATAGCGGAACTGAGGAGGGGGATCCTCCTAAACTTAGGTCAAAAATTGACCTGAGTACAAGAAGAAAATGCGAGGGAAGGATGAGCAAGCGGGTCCCCCCTATACTTAGGCTACAAATAGCCTACGTAAGGTCTGAATTAGGGGGGAAGTTGTTCTATGATACAAGGGTGAGGGGGAGGGGGTTCGTGAAATATACATAGAGAGAGAGAGATATACATGGGGAGATGGTGGGGGTGAGTGTGTATGTGTAGGTGTGTGTATGGGGGGGGGTAGATCATCAAGTGATCTACTCTTTTTTTGTACAACATGCAAAACTGGAAATAAATATGCAGATGCAAGGTTTTTTTTTACAGAATGCAATGTAATTTGACTGATTAAAAGAGTCCAAAAATTTCTTCACATGTTCTTTTGCGGCCTCTTCAGCGGAAGCACTTGACTTCACGCCTCCATGAGGATCAAGCGTCCTTGATGATCATGGGCCCTGCCACAAAAGAAACAAGTTTAGAACAGTCAGAGAAATTAAATTAGCAGATAAGATGCAAAAATGATGCATGAAATGATGACCTGAAATAATTGAAGAAAATCGAAAATTCAATAATTAAGTTAAGCTGTGTCCCCGACAACGGTGCCATTTGATGACCGTCAAATTCGCCTCTTTAATAATCTAAAATAATGTCGTAGTATAGGAGGCGAATTCGGTTCAGCAAAAACCACGATCTTTGAATGTCGTGGAATATTTTTTTTACTTGGAAAGTCTACCAAGGTCGAACACAGGGACACGACTGCTTAATATGTTTATCAAATCTTGATTCATTAAGCACAATGTGAGTTAATTTCAGGTCCATATGCAAATTATGCAACTTAAAATGCAATACTAATATGCATGCATTTTTTAGTTGGTTTTTATGCAAGTGAAAGTGATGCAAGAATAAATGTGCAAGGTTAGAGGTATGCAGAACAAGAGATCACGAATATACCCCAAAATATGAACATCATAATAGAAATAGAAACCAGAGTCAATTTAATCCATCATTGAAAACGGTCAGCCAATCATACCAAGCATGAGTAGAACAGGGTCCTAATTACCACATAAAAATTCACTTCAATTAAAACAGTAGCAAATGAGAGAATTAAACATGCTAAGATGTAGAGGACAAAACAAGGATCAAAACGACACTAAAAATCATGCGATTTGGACCTACGATGCTCAAGTTATGCTAAAAACAATGTAGGGGCATAATTGTAATAAAAATGCTAGAAAAATAAAGGACAAATATTGCATTTAGGTCCATGGAAGGACCTAAATGCAATTACCAAAAACCGCCTGGGCCCTTATGCAATTTCACCATTACGCGCAGGGGCATTTATGCAATATATGAAACCTTGGAGGGGGCTCCCTGTAAAATACTCAGGCACGCACGTGAGGCACGTGCATAGGGACCAAAATGCAAATAGCAATTCTTCCAGGGACCTTCGTGCGAATTACCCAGCACCACATATGCTATGCACGTGCAATGCTAGGCTCGGGAGAAGGCTCGGGCTCGGGGCAACGTGGCGGATGCCTATGGTTCGGCTTGAGGTTCGGATGACCCGAGCCTGTAGGTTGGGCCGGAGGTTCGCGTCCACCACGTGGCATCATATGGGTCGTCTGATCGAATCGATCGGACGGTGACTGTACTGTCTTCTTCTGTCGTGGCCTACCGGAGGAGCCGGGGCTCCGACGTGTTGGATGGAGCTCCACCGCTCGCCACAGGCTCGCCTGAAGGTCGATGAAGGTCGTTGAACTCATGGCGAAGCCCGTGGAAGCAAGGTGAAGCTCCGTCGATGTTCGAGATGGCAAGGCGGAGGTAGGTGATCGGTGTGGGAGCTGGAGATCGGCGATGTTCCTTGAGCTCCGACCATTGAGCTTTGAGTACCTGCAAACATTAGACAACAGAAGCGCGGTGTGTATGCGAGTGCTTGTGAGGTGAGTGGACGGCCGTGGAGGCGTCGAGAGCGGTGGCCAAGGGTCTCTTCCCGGCGGAGCAGGGGAAGAGAGGATTCGGAGCGGGAGAGGTTCTGGAGAAGGGGGGATGGGTCGACGAAGGTGCTGGTGATGTGGCAGAGCTAAAGAGGTGGTCAGGCGAGTGTGGGAGCCGTGGTAGATGGAGGTAAAAATCGAAGAAAACAGAAAAAATATCACCTTGCCGGAGAAAGGTGCTGGGCGGAGGAGGTGGCCTGTGCTGGGCTCGGTTGGAGCCATGGGTCTTCGCACGACAGGGGAGACCGCTCCCCGGTGCTCGGCGGTGCCCAGAGGCAATCGCTACATGGCAGAGGAGCCACGGGTCGACACCAAGAGAGATCCATCTTCGCCTCGACGTTCCGCCCCTCCGCTGTCACCGGAGGGGCGGAGGAGGCTAGGATCAAACCCAAAAATGGTGGACAAAGGTCGGAGGTGGCAGAGGGAGGCTTATATAGATGGAGGAGACTGGGCATTACATTGAGGGCTGGTGGAGGTTTCGAACGGCTGGGGGCTTGATTGAGAAGTGAAAATGTGGTGGTGAAGGTGGCGCGAGGAAAGCGAAGGAACGGGCTACGTGGAGGAGCGTTTCAATGTGGGCGAGGTGAACGGGGGAGACGGCTAAAAATGGAAGGGGTGGGGGTCTCGTGAGGTGAAATGGCTGGAGTTGGGTGAGCTGGTGGTTGAAGACGGGGTTTGGACCGTTGGATCATGCGATCCAACGGTCCTAACGAGGGCGCTGGCGGAGAGACGAGATCAGATCATGGATCTGATCCAACGGATGAGATCGAGGCGCTATTGGATGGTTAGGATGTGATCTTGTGGTTTTTATCCTACGATGGTGGAAAGTTGATGACGTGGAGTACGGTGGATCATAGGATATAAGTGGATCGGGTGGCTGTAGAGAGGAGGCGATGTGGAGTAATGATAGGCGTAGCATAGGTGTATGATCGAATGGCTGAGGATTAGGCGCTAGGTAACGGCAGGGATTAGATATGGAGTTAGGATCCGAGGGCTGGGAGCGAGGCGAGAATGGATGGTGGAGATTAAGGTGGGGCAGAGTTGAGGCAACGGCCCAGGAAGGGCACCGGGTGGCGTGAGATGAAGTGGGCCACGTGGCGGCTCCAGAGAGCATCACATGGCTCAATCAGAAAAATTCAAAGCAAAAATACAAAGATAAATAGAAAAAAATAGTTAGAGACCGAATTAGGAAAAAGTCAACACATGAAAGTTGCTCGTCTTGACGAGATCTACAACTTTCATGTTGGTCAAAAGCTAAAAGAGGTCATTTGTACAAAATGTATTTTTGGGGGTATTTTTAAGGGGATAAAAACACCGATTTTGTGGTTTTGAGATTTTTTTTTGTATTTTTAGTGTTTTTAATGGTCAATGATTTATAGACAATTATTCTACCTAATTTTTAGGGGTTTTTGAAGATAAATTAATTACAAGAAAAATAAAGGGAATTAAATACAATAATTTAATGGTAAATTATATACAATATAATACAGGATAAAAATAGAGAATTAAAGGGTATTTTTATTGGATTGATTAAGTTGGGGTTTTAATTTGCGGCTTTTAGCATGATGAATACGAGATTCATCATAGACACGGGTGCATAATGGACTTTGTTGTAAGTAACACTTGCATTAATATTTTATTTTCAACATACATAGAATATGAGTCAAGTCTTTCTCATTTTCAAGTATCGAGGTTTAGAGACATCCATCTAGCGAGGGATGACCCAGAACATATGGCATTTTTGGCGGTTGATTCTGAGCGGCGACTATTGGAAGCCATCGAGAGATAGTTCAGAGACGGGGCAGACGATTATGAGGACGCTGAAGGAAATGAAGAAGGTGATTCCACTGAACCAACTCCTATTGAGCGGGGTCGTGGACGAGGACATGAGTGAGGACGTGAAGGAGCAAGAGCTGGAGGTGGTCGAAGGCGACATGTCGAAGCATCTATTGCTGATGATTTTCTGACTCCCTTTCAGGATCATTGCACCCCTAGTAGCCTATCCACACCAGCCGCCCCGATGAAGGAGAGGGGTCCTGCTGACGTCGGCCCTTCACGTTGCTCTCTGCTTCCAGTACTTCATATGGATGGCGTCGCTATTATCGATGGATCTATGATTTCACAGATTGATGAAGCTTGCCATATCGTACCCTCAAGCCAATTGCAGCCTGAGGCGATACTGCAGGAACCCGACGAAAGGCCACCTAATCTTAGATTCTTTTGTAGAAGGAAATGTGTGTGATGTATTTGTAACATAGTGATATGTATCGCAGTGTATATTAAATGAAGACCTTCTTCTTATGTTATGACTCTATGTAGTTTTATGTATATTAAATGAAGAGCTTCTTTTTATGTTATTTATGTCTCTCTTTTTTTGGACTGATGTTAAAAGTAATGGACTTCGTTGTTTGACTTTATGTAACTCTTGCCTCTCTATCGAAATCCAATCCCACAACCAAGGATGGGGACTTGTTTGTTCTGGAAGCAGAGGAAGCCGTAACTTGAGATCACAGCTTCCGTTGGAAGGGAGTCGTGACTTCAAGTGATGGTTTTCCTTACAAGGGAACCGTGACCTCAGGTCACGACTCCCTTCCAAAGGAAGCAATGACCTCAAGTCACGGCTCTCTTGGGGTATTTAACAAAATATATATTCTCCTGGGGGGTCTCGTGGAATAAGTTTCCACGAGCACCCCTAAGACGAATTTACTTCCTCATGTTCACCCATTCAAATCCTCTATCAAACACAGTTCGATCCAACCATCACCCTCACCTCCTTCATCCCTCCACCTTCTTCTCTAACCTTCTGCAACCCTCCATCTTCGGTGGGAGCACGCCACCATAAATCTGCTCCTCATCTCCGCCATTCATAACAGGAGCTCCAACACCACCCTCCTTTCCCATCCTTGTGCGCATCAGGACGAGGCCATATCCAACCACTGTGCAGGTACTCTCCACAGGAGCTTCATCGAAAGCAAGCAATGCCAGAGCCCCCTTGACACCACATGGTCTTGTGTCGGTCAATGAAGGACGATATTCCTCCACGAGTCATCCGAGGAATAAGAGGACCCCAAAATGCTACAGTTATCGTCCGATCTGGGTTCCCTCTTCGATCTCAACCATTCATCCCGTGCTTCTTCACAGCTGTAAATCAAGAAGGGAAGGAATGCATCCAATAACCTAGTCCCGCCGCACGGAAGCACGGAGCCAAACCTACCACCACTCACTCCAAAAATCACACATAGACGCCTTCGGTATAATCCCCAATATGGGGACCTCTCAGCCAGAAAATCCCCAAAATGGGACGACTGAGAAATAATTCCCACAATATGTATATATCGGCAAGTCATTTGTCGATGCCTGTTTCGCGCGTGGTAAATGATTTGCCGCTCACGGTAAATAGTTTGCCGTGCCACATGAGTCTGTCCATGTATCGCGACAAACGGTTTGCCACACCACGGCAAACCGTTTGCCGATATATCCCTACTTTGGGAAATATTTTTGTGTCGTCCACATTACGATAAATTTTTTTCCCGCTTCCCCCTTCTGAGAAATGTCCCGACACCATCAAAGGGGTAATTTATAGAGAAACACCTCCGAGATACCAAAATTACAACACCATTTTTGAGAAATAAATAAAAAAATTACTAAAACTTCTCTTACTATAAGTAGGATCGACTACATGGATTCTTGCTCAAATCCATGTTGAATGATTCGATTATTTTGGGGAAATAAATATTTATTTTTATTTGCATGCATGTCCATTTAATTATTTTATTCCTAACTTGAGCATATATTGTCATATTTTTGATATCATTATGTCTAATTGAAGCTCCCTCTTCATTGTCTATCATATAGAACAATCAATTCACTATTGAGACATTTTTGACATTACTTAATTAGAGAAGGATATTTTGTCACTTGTGAGCATTATTCATTGTCATTATCTCTATTGCTCATAAATTTGTGCATTTATTTGAGGCTTGATTTGGGGATTAATTTAACATCGAATGATCAATTATTTTTTTGAAATTGATTAAAGATGGAGGCTCTTGAATTGTTAATTGACTTGGCTTCCAAATATGTTTATGCTTGTTCCATCTGCATATCATCTATCTCTTTCTTTGCATCCATTCATCATTTCAAAATCTAAAAAAGAGACATTGTATTTTATTTAAGTTATTGCTCACCTACATAGCATTAATTCTTGCATTAAAATATTCGCAAAATCCATGCATCATATTTGTTTAAATTAATTACATATTTTGGATCGAAAAATCATAAAACTTGAAAATTTTAAAAAGAACAAAAAATATTCTTCTTTTGAAAACCTAAATTTTTAATATTATTTAAGAATTAACTTTAGATCCTCATATTACCTCTTTGTGTCGATATTGGAACCTACCCAAGTAAAATAAATAGATCGACTGCATTGAGATTTAGTTCTCCATATTATCTCTCAGTGTGGTTTTTGATCGATCATTGGATTTCTGTGCTGCAACAAAATGGCAAATTAGTAAGGGGATCCGGCGGTCTATCACTAGCCCCGCCCCCCTATAGCAGATCATCCTCCTCCTCTGACCCATACTCCCCAACCCCACCATGTCTCGACCCTCCTCCGACCACCTCCTCCCTACCAGCCCCACCCCCTCCAGCATGCCCCCCCCCCATCTCTACCCCCATCCAACCCCTCCTCCGACCAATCCCCTTCCATAGCCGCTCAAACTTGAAGGAGTTTCACCGTTCTCTGGTGGCCTTCGCGAGATCTACCTTTGAGTAGCACAATAACTGTAGCACAATAACTAGATTTCGTCTCATCTGCCTCCTTGGGAGCTCTCGAGGAAGGCAGGGATTTAGAGGAGCAGAGGTAGGGAAATGGGCTAGTGGGGGGAGGTGTGTTTGGTCAGCTTTGCTCCTCTTGGCCACACATTGGTTCAAGAAACATGGTTAAGTTGAACTCATTGACAACCAAACTAAAGGAAGGACTCAAGTGATAAATGTGAAAGAAGTTGCGGCACAAGTGATATTCCCAAAAATGAGAGGGGCATAATTGATATTGCAATATCTCAAAGGGGCACATGCTATAAAAATCCCATAATAAATGATATAATCATGACACGTCCACATACATGTGGAATCTCTAACAATCTACTTCCAAGACTAAATGATCCACGACTATGTGCACTACATGAAGTCATCTTGAAGCTGCTTCAAAGAATGAAGCCGAAAAGACCTCACACTGGAAGAAAATAGCACTGGATTTTATAAAGGGATATTTACCCAGCAGACCCTAAAATCTTTCGAAATTACCTCTACGACCTTTGAAACATCATAATTCCTCCCACGACCCCGTAATCTTGCTAACCCTTACCCTACAGACCCTGCGGTTAAGCCCCGTTAGTTGACCCGTTAAAATTAACCAGATTCCGTTATATTCATTTATTTTATACCCAATTTACTTATTAAATTTACAAGGAGTGCCACTATCTGAGATCCCCCCCCACCCCCTCCCCGGCCGACGATGGAGGCCCCTCCTCTCCCGCTTGCTGCCCCGGCCGATGGTGGAGCCCCTGCTTCGCCCACCCGGCCGACGATGGAGCCCTGCCTCGCCCCCTCCCCGCGACCTCCCATGCTCCCTCGCCTTCCACCTGCGCCCCCTCCCCCCGACCTCCCCTGCGCCCCCGCGTCCACCTGCAAACTACCCCCCGACCTCCCCTGCGCCCCCGCGTCCACCTGCAAACTACCCCCCGACCTCCCCTGCGCCCCTGCCTCCATCTTGCGAACCACCCCCGACCTCCCCTGCGCCCCCGCCTTCACCTGCGAACCACCCCCGACCTCCCTGCGCCCCCGCCTCCACCTTGCGAACTACCCTCCCACCTTCCCTGCGCCCCCGCCTCCACCTTGAGAACAACCCCCCGACCTCCCCTTTGCCCCCTGAAGCCCTGCCCGCCGCGCCCACCTCCCCGGAGCACCGCACCCTCTGGAGCCATGCCCTGCTCCATCACGGCGATGGAGCCCCCTCTCCTGGAGCCCCGCCCCCTGGAGACCCCCCTGAAGCCCGCACCCCCTGGTGCGACCCCCCACCCCCCTGGAGCCCACGTCCCCTAGAGCCCCGCCCGACGTGCCCACCCCTGGAGCCCTGCTCCCTCCCCGGCGATGGAGACCCCCCCTCCCCGCGCGCAGATGCTGCTCCCTTCTTCCCCGCCGCTGCTCCCTGTGCCTGACAAGCTTCTTGTTTTTTCTATTTTTTATTAATTTGGCTAATCCTAACCGTTGGATGGTAAATTGGTTAGATTAACTCAAGATTAACTCAAGCAATTGACTCAAATATAGTTAAAATTGACGGCAGGGTTTGTTGGGTAAGACGGAGCAAGATTACGGGGTCGTGGGAGGAATTATGATGTTTCAAAGGTCGTAGAGGTAATTGCGAAAGATTTTAGGGTCTGCTGGGTAAATATCCCTTTTTATAAATTCCTCAAAGTTGGGGGATACAGAGAGGACATCATTTAGGTGCCTTCCCCCAATGTTTGAATTCAAAAACGTGTCCACTCCTTTTTATATGCATACAAATTTCCTCAAAAGGATATCGTTTTGGTACCTGTCAAATGGACTTAGAAGTAAACCATGCACAAGTTTATAAATTAAAATCAATTTGAATAAGCATATATCAACCAGTGGAATGCTAATTTAGTGCAAACTAAAAGCCAGTGGAATACAACACTCAAAAGGTCTTCTCATTGTGGTCAATCGAGGATCATATATGCATCAATCCAAGTGATAGAGGTTCACACATGTTACAAATGGACGATAGACATGAAGGTAGGAATATGTAGCTTCCTATTAAAAAATGACAGCCTTTCCTACTTACTATGAGTAGGGCATGCTACATGGATTCTTGCTCGTAATCATGTTGAAAGATTCGATTATTTTTTTACCTGATTGTCTACTACCTAACACAACCCTCACAAAGAAAGATTTGAACCTTGATCTTTCGAAAGATGCGGCTTCATGTAGAATTTGATATTAATTGGAAAAGCAAAGATGTTTGATGATTAAGAAAGTTGGTAGACGGTTGCATCTGGAGAAACTGGTCTGAATGTTTTAAAATGTGCAAAACAATCACATTTCACATCCTTTCATTAGCCAAAGAGACGGAAAAAAAATGAGAAAATCATGACCAACCGCGTGTTATCAAAGTCCAGCCACAACAAGAACATCCACTGTGTGGGACACTGGGAGCACAACATACATCTAAAAATTCACTTCCATCCAGGTGCCAATTCCATGGTGATTTACATGTGCTTACGTTATCAGTTGCCAGCCAAGATATATCAGCATCAAGAACTGAGACTTGATAGCACTGTTAGCACATAGTAAACAAGTAACATGAGAAACGTCTAACACTAATAAATTGCTTAACATCGCTTATCATCACCGCGAAGAAGATCCAGTGTGGATCAAAATGCAGGGCCTTTGCAGTCTTATAGTACCCTTACACAGTATTACAGTCATCCAAACTTCTAACAAAGCTATTGACTGTTCAGGTCACGACGGTTCAGCAAGCCCTGAAAATGCATTAGGAAGTCATTTGCGGAATCTGAGAAATAAATTTACATGAAAAGGTCATGCGAAGATTCTGATAAATTAAAAGCCGGCAGTGCGGCGAACTGTAATGATTATGTGTAGCAGCAAAGAGACCGTGAAAGTACAAGGAGTATAAAATAAATCTTCCCTGGAATTCTATGCACTAGCCTTCCACATTTTACATGGTGTAAATAAATGTATCTTAGTTGAAGTCAGCAACAATACAGCTATGACTTCAAAGGACGATAACTAAGTTGATTCTAATAATAATTGTGCAAAGAAATATATTGCAGGGAATTTTTGACAGACGTGTGTTGGTTTTTTTTAACTATACTTTACGGTAGGCAAACCGTGGTAATCCAACCCCAAGGCCCTCAAGGCCTGCTCGTGACAAAACAATTTTAACATATGGCAAACGAATTAAAAGAAATATACAACAGTTAGACGTGATTGAATCTTGAAACATCCCTCGAGCAATGCATCAAGTAGTATGGTGCTCTATGATACCCCTTTGTCAATCCTTAGAACAACTGTGTAGTTGCCAACTTGCAAGTGGAATAGAAATCTTGTTTCTCATGCTCAGTTCAACCTTACAGAAACTTAACTGTGTCTAGAAACACTTAATCCATGATAGGCCCTGCCACCTTCAAAAGATTGTGATCACAACTTTAACAACCAGATCCCAGCTTGAAGCTATTGTACAGATGGTGGAAGAAGCTCTCAACCGCTTAAAGCACACCCAAACTATTTCGGAGCACAACACAGAAGATGCACGCATGCACAAGCTCACTCACAATTGTCCGCGCATTATTTTTTGTAGGTTCTTGGGCACTAGAAGCAGGACCTATCTCCACAAAGTACGCCAGCCCAAGCCTGCAAGCCCAAGATTTCATTCCTCACAACTAAATCAGCAACTTAGCCCGTGCAAGCCCAAGATTTCATTCCTCACAACTAAATCAGCAACTTAGCCCGATCGCAGTATATAAGAGACTTATGTGCCCATGGAAAATCAACTCAACCTTTAAACAACATTGCCAACAAGTACGTCCAGGAATCCAGCTGCTATCAATAGCACGATAGCTTGGAAGATGACAAACCGTGAATTCCATTAGTAACCGGTTGAAAATTCCACCTGAACCATGCAACAAGGATCCAAATTCATCATTGTGAAATTCTCGCAATACCATCCAAGGTGATGGCTTCGGATGTAGGTTGGGCTTCATACCGCAACAGATTTACGGCCCTTCAAAGTCCTAGTAGGGATTCCACCTTGATGTATTGTTGATCTCTCTCAAGCACCCAGCATCAAAGTAGGCAGCGTCCTTTTTTCTGACACTCCAGCTGCATTTTTCATAATCCTTGTGAAAGTAACTGAAGTGAAGGATTCTTCCTTGGTGGGCAAAACTCCTGCATACCAGCAACAAAGCGTGATGCTCACAGTCATAGGACTGAGCATCCTTCAATAGTTTATGTTGATCGTATTGTTTGACATTGCCGGAAGGTCTTGTATGTTAATCAACTCCGTCATCATGTCGAGATGCCTCGAATCTTAACTAATTATTTTTTTGCTTTAGGATTTGGATCTGATTTATTTTGATATCCATTTGCACGAGGGGGTACTACATAAACCCTGTATTGTTAGAGTTATGATTCTTTTGAATCATCCCTTGTACAAAAGATCTCCCACCATATAGAGAGATTTACTGTCGCCACCTAGGATGTAGTCCAATTAATGACGAACCTCATAAATCATGTCATGGTTGCTCTGTGCTTGCTTATCTATTGCATTCAACTTCTCCTACAGGCAATAGCTGGTATCAGAGCTCTCGAGTTCATCTGAAGTAAGGTTGCAAAATCGATAGTTGATATTCCATTGGTCGGGTCCTTGACTAAGAAATAATTGACTACAGGCGAACAACCGGATTTTGTCAATTGTGTAATACAGTCTTAAACTACATGGATTTGGACATTTTCAATAGTGTAATAATAAAATAAAAAGAATAGTTAAACTCGTATCAACCATTAGCATTTCATATTTAGTTTACTTCAAAAAAACATATATATATATATATATATATAATGTCATAAAAAAGATCGACCAACTAATTGGGTAGACTAATAGCAGTCGACCAATCAACTATCTAGCCTTAATAGGGTATGTAGTGCAGCTGCGCTTCTGCTTCCGAAGCGCAATAGGTAAGTCCAACTCAATAACCTCCACATCTGTCTCCAATACAGGGCCCTGCTCAGGTAGATCACCGGACCCATCGTTAGAAAATATGTATTCAGAACATACCTCACATGTTCTAGATGATGAGCGGTGACCATGAGCAGAAGTAGGCCGGCGGGTATAGTGAAGTGACAAGGGTGGAAGGGCCCAAAAAGAATGTGGAGCACGACTCTCAATGAGAAGTGTCCTTGTAACATCAAGCAAATGACGATGTTTCCTTTCTGCAACCCCATTTTATTGGAAAGTATAGACAGGAGGACGATCGCGACAGTGAATGTCCCTGTTTTCCACTTCTTCCGTTGTCAACCACCTCTCATCCTCAAGCTTGTAAAGTCTGCACACTTCCTCCTACACCCTCAACCTCCTGCCCCGCCTTCACTCCATGTTGGTACGATTAAAGAGAATCAAGTGCTTCCTAAACAAGGCCAATTTGTTCGCCAGCCTACAGGTCACCGAGACGTCAGTCGAGCACTCATTCCAAAACTTCACCACGGACTCTCGAAAATCGTCCGCCAGCAGCCATGCTCGTTCAAAGCGAAAATACGTCAGCAGGCGTTCCTCCTCCCAGAGGTCCACAACAAGGGAGTATGATCGAGGGGGCCCTAGGCAAAGCCCTTGCCTCGGCCAAAATGAAAATTCTCAAATGCCTCCATAGATAAGAAGAATCTATCAATACATGACATGGATCTCGCGTTCCGCATAGACATCCCGCCGCATTGACCATCTGAAGCCCAAGCTCCTCCAGACCCTCCCTTACCTCCGTCGAGCCAAGGTCCCTTCCCCCACGACCACTCAATGGTCATCCGAAAGCAAGGTCATGTTGAAATCCCCAGCGGTGATCTAAGTAGGATCTTGCGCCAAAATTCTAGATGCATTCAAGTCCCTCACCAATTGAGTTGTGCCAACCCCATTGCAAGGGCCATACACATTCGTAGCCAAAATATTCATCCCATCCGCCTTATGTCGCTACAACGTTAGATAGAGTACCTACCTCGCAGTTCCCAATGCGGCCTAGAGGTACATGAAAAGGTGGTGGTTGCTTAGATGCACCTGCAACACATGGAGGCACCCAAGAAGGTGTTGTCTGCACTTTAGAAGCACATGCGGTGACATGGGATGACGTCGCAACGGGCATGGGTTGGCATGGAGGGGTGGCAGCACAATCCTATGGGCGTGGCAGGTCATGTGTGGCAATCCAAGTGGGGCGGTGGGGCTGCCGCAACAAGTTGGAGCCTCGCATGGGGCCCTTAGGTGGAGAGGAAGGGCCTGACGGAGGGAGGGGGGACGACGGGGGATGGCAGTGACGGCGGAATTTTTGGGTATGAGGTTTGATCTAGGACCGTTGCTCCAATACCGTGCGAAGAAAAATGAGAGAATGAATGACTTGTCTTCTACAATGGGTCTACAATTTCTTATATAGCACGAAACTTTACAGTGGCAAAAAGGATAAAATTACATAGAAGCCCCAAAAGGGTTATAGGACTCGATAAATATAAAGATATGTTTGATCCATTAACTCTAACACTAAGATGGTAAGGTTTTCACTTGCTGTTGATAATCGATGCAGTACAAAATATATTTTTAGTTTTCTTGAGATTTTATTAATTTTTAATTCTGGTAAAAAAATCAAAAGTTGCTATAGTTGGATAAGCATTTTGACTTAGAATCTAGACGTGAATCTTAGGGAATGTTGCTTCTTCAATGGGTTAATTCCCTGTATAAGACAACCTACTTCTGTGTAATAGAGGAATTGAAATGAGATTTAAATTTGGTATATCTTTTGCTATTACCCTTTGAATTTTTTTCTCCCCTTAAATCCTCCATTCCATTCTTCTCCCCAATCTCCTTCCTATCTCACGCGGCTTGCGGGCTCCTCCTTACCTCCTCACCGCTCAAAGAATCTTCCCAGATTTCCAGTCTGTATAACTAATTATTCCTTCATTAGTCAGATTTTTATCTTTTCTCCACTTCTCAGACCACATTTTCACTTGAGATAATTCCAAAGAAAATTCAGACGACCATCGCAAATCTCGTATACCTTGAAACAAAGCACTCCAGTAGCCGGTGCCTCCCACCGCGATCGATATCGGACGCACCGGGACGACTACGCTGCGAAGATGCATCTGCGAGTCCCAGCACCCCACCGCTGCGTACACCGACCTGATCGGAAGAAAGCATCAAAGGGGCGAACACGGAATAGAACGGAGGAAATCGAACCTTGGTGAGATCGGGGTGGATCTTGTGAAGGAGAGCTGCTTCGATGGCGCGTGACGCGAGCGGACCGCCGCGGATCGGACGGCGCAGATGGACGCGGATCGGCAGAGACTTGCCATCTCGATCGTATGTTGGAGCTCTCGCTCGGTGTGGGTGTGAGCAGCGTCCTAAACCTCTTGGGCGGAAGGAAGAGATAAACCCTGAGCTATAGGCGCGAAAACTGTGCGCGCCACTGGGAGACAGACAGAGCCGATGGCTACTGGGCTTTCCTTTTATACAAGTCCATGTATTATGTGGAGTGACTCTATATGGTTAAGCATCTCATCGAGCTAAGCCGGGTCCGATCAAGCCCATCTAAGACCTAATTGATTCAGTGGACCTTTGGGCGGGGCCCGGGCTCGCACATTTGGCGTGACTATGGCTCAAGCCGAGGCTCAATATGAAGGTTATTTCCACCACTAACTAACAAAACCAATAAAGCATGTGCCCAACAAATAAGAAACCACATCCCACAAATTAATGCATGCACTACCAAGATACTTAATCCAAGTTCGAAATGCATTGCCACCCATAGGAAGTAACTGTTCGGTCATGTTATTAACAGTTGTCAACATACCATCAAAATATAAATCACTTGAAATGCAATCACGGGGAATTTAGGCAGCTAACAAAATGGATGTATTTTTCGAAGATAATTTTTTCACTTGCCACGTGTAAATAGGAATATAATAATTGACATGTCATTTACTTGTTAGTTATCACTTATGGATGATTTGTAAATTGATGAGAAATGGGCAACAAGCTGCGCCGCCAATCCATTTTGGATGACAGGTGTTGCTTAAGGTGGAATCATCGACCTGGATGGAGAAGGGGAGGGGGGGAGCCCTAATACCAGCCTTCCTCCGACTTCCGTTTCAGGCCTCATTCTTAAACTAATGAAAGGTAGAAAAAATTACATATAAAATAGTGAGCTTGCTTTTTCAAAAGTAAATCTCGATATGCATGTGGAAAAAACTACAAATAAAGAATGTAAATAAAAAGTAATGTCACCAGAAATATTACTGTCTTCGTCACCTTCTTTTTCTTCAATGTCATCTCCTTCTTCTTTATCGTCATGTATCTAATATTTTGAATTATTGCTCTGCAGTTGTTGGATTAAGTCTGCTTGTATATGAGTCAGGAACTTTACCGGTGGTACTAAAAGCACTCTTTGAAGCTACAATGGAAAGTGTTACGTCTATAATATCTTGCGCAGGATTTGATAAAGATGTTGTACCATTTCGAACTAACAAAATGATTCTCGTCCACGGTGTCTGTAGAGTTATCATCCAAATACAAACGAACCTCCAACTTTTCGATCTCGAGAGAACCCATCACCCTTTTGTTTGAAAAAATACTTCAGACGCCTTCTTTTCAATTTTTTGCATATAGATTCACTTTGTCATGTACATGCATGGTTGGAATCAAAGTCTCTTCACATGCATGGAATCAAAGTCTCTTCACAACGATTCGCTTTGAGCTTGGAGGCATGTTCATCGTATAGTGAATGAAAATCGTTTCAAGATATGCAACAAATGATGTTACTCCATCCTCCAAATAAAGTTACGAATAAGAAAATTATAGAAACTAGCATCTGTAGTATGCAATTAAAATAGTTGTGATTGATAAAGGTAATGTTGCATCTTTACTCCTTTAATGCTTTCAAATTTAGTGTATATCTTCATTGTGATGCTTCTTTGCAAGACATCTTCGTAGTCTTGAAAGAATTCAACACATTTGTCTCAAAGATTGAGTTGAAGGACATGTTCAACCTATACTATTTTTGTCCGGAAAATACTTTCCTCTCAAAGATTGAGTTGAAGGACATCTTCATTGGAGTTGGATGTCCATCAACTCACTCGACGATGGTCCATGCCTCTCCCCCAACGTGCCACACATTCAGAGTTACGATCTTCTTCATCTCAAGTCCGCTAACAGAGGGCCTCACCACTAGCTTGGGGTATTTATCTCTCATCTTTGCGAGTATGCGTCGACAGAACCTTGACGGAGTGGGATGGAGCACCGTTGTGATGCCCATACGAACCTTTGCATGGGGTAAAGTAGACATGCAAGTAGTGGATATGGGAGATATGGTGAAGAGATAACTTGCTCGAGAAAACAAAATACAGAAGAGATGGGGGTAGAGGTGGGTCTTATGTTACGTGCGCCATTAAGAGGATGGATCATGGCTTCAAGGAAGGAGGCACATGTCTATCAAACATACCAACATATGTGAGAAATGGGTAACCATGTGTATGAGGCACGAGAATGTCAAAAGATGGGAGAAAGTTGGAGAATAGATGGGTTTTGGCCCCAGCTTTTGCCAAGCAGAGAGACTATCCGCATGGCAACGACTGTGATTTTATCCAGCTTTAGTAATAGTAATAGATAATTCTTAAAAACGGTGTCAATCTTTAAAAAACCATCTCAACAATGCGGATAAGTGAAAATATAAGTCTGGGATCGCTTTCAAGTGTGTCGCAATCCACTGTAATAAGATTATAATCTTACAAAATCAAGCTATGTCAAGAAGTTCTTCATTGAAGCCAAGCATTTAATACATCCATAAACCCTACTTTCCTCACCATGTTCATGTCTTAATTGTTTTAATATAAAGGTTTTCACGACATCCATATGCTCTATGGATTACTTAACATCAAGCATTCTATTTGATGATCAAGTTTGAATTAATAAAGACTTGTAAATTATGTGCATTCATTAACTGAAATATGTATATGTGTGTATATATTTGTTTGAATCGTAAAAATGTGTTTTTCATCAATATCCATATTTTCATGTTAGAATTATTCAATCCATATATTCTTCTAAAGTCCGTATGCATGTATGCAAACTAGCTTAAACAATGATACACATACAATAATATTCCAATATTATGTCCATACTCGATTGTCTCTGTAATCCAATAAATATTAAATGGGTTGCCCGTCCAGTCCGCTCACGGGGCTTGGGCTAAGAGATTTGAGCACGGGCCTGTTCGGCTTGTAAAAAATAAAAAAATATAAATATAAGCTAAATAATGCATGCATTAATATGATACACTTCAAAATTTTCATATGTGACACTAGTTTAAAATAAAAGAGATAGTTTATATGCAAGTGACATTTAAACTACTAATATTAGTCATGTAAAGTATAAATAGTGTTCTAAAATTATTTATACATATTAAATACCATTAAAAAGTCAATGAACGAAATGGGCCATGGGTCGACCCACGGCAGGCCTTGGATAGAGCTTTTTTAACTTCGGCTTGTTCACCGGCCCATAGGCCGGCCCGACCCGCATTTTGGTCATGTTGCACTTAGTATTTAAAAAAAATAAATTGCAAGAAGCCTTGATGAATACTACGTGATAGAGTCGTCATGATTCATTCAAAATTCTTCATCATTATATGGTAAATACACAACTACATATTATACACACACCACTAAATAAATTACAATAAGCATGTTCTCTCAAGCGAAGTCGTGAAAATCATTATGTAGATAATAAGTACATTTTGTACAAGATTAAAAAAATCAAGAGAAATGTTATATATACACCTCGAGTGTTTTCTTAACACTTAACTCTTGATAAATATATATAAAATTACATATGTAGATGTTTTTTAAATACTATATATATCATATTCAAAGTATGGATTTTATATAAATGCATGACACATTTTCTGTCATTGTCGGAAAAAAATAAAACACACCAAATAATAAACAATCTATAGATTTCGATGGACTAAAAAAATATAAAAACATCAAAATGCAACAAATATGATATATAATAAGAATACAGTTATATAAGAAGGATCACTGGGTTCGGGAATGAACATGAATAAGGATGGAGAATAAGGAGAATAAAGGTATTCTCTGTACGGCTCGAAAAAAATGAATAATGAGAATAAGACTGAATAAGGGTAGGTAAGGTGAAATAAATATTGGAATAAGAGTGGAATAAAATGAAATAATTTGATGTAGATGAGAATAGCCGTACTATTGGGAATTGTGTCAGTTGGAGAATTAAGTCAATTGACCCCTTATTCCAGACTCCAGTGCTTATTCTCCCAACGAACATGATCAAAGTCTTGAATTATATTCAAAACAAGCTTGCGGTTAAAATAATTATAAAAATTACACAATGGATGTAGGGTTTTGAAAATAAAGTCGGTGTTTGGTTGGAGTGAAACTACAAAGTCCTTGCCAATCACATAGTAAAAGTAAGAGCATGCACAGATTCGTCTGTTTCTATCATTTTGTTTGAGACTAGACTTCTTTGTGTTAACTCCATTGATTGAAATTTAAACCTTAACCTATATAGTGCACTAATGTCCTCGAAGAATAGATGTCAGAGGAGTTGGTTGAGGGGGAGAATCGATTAGTCATTGCGTGCACGGAGAGTCAATTCTCGCTGTCATTAGGTGTTGTAGAGAAGGGGATTGAAGGTTTGGTGGGTACGGGGGATGATGACAGTGAATTTGTAAATTATCAATAAATTTAGACACAAAATCAATAAATCACACAATGCGTGCTTATACACGATGAACTCAATTCAATTTAATTTAAAGTCCAATAATCATTAGACAATCAAGCATCATGTTAAATCATCACCACAATACTATAAAATATTATCATAACTCCCACTATTTTATTAAACAATAAGTAAAATTTTGTTTTGAGATTTAATTTCTTTCTTACAACAATTTTTTAAATTTAATGAGATGAAGATATTACATAGGAATTGATGGGAGACGGGCAACAAGCTGCGCCGCCAATCCCTTTTGAATGGCAAATCCAATCCTTCGAAATACAACATTCATATACTTAGGAACCATAACATTGCTATGCATGATTTTTTGAATCCTCTTAAGGAGCTCTACTGCTTCACTTGCCATTGGGTTGTATCAAAGGCGAAGGGAATGAATACATGTTGATTGTCAATGCAGGCTTTCTCATGCTTAGCCACTTTAGCTGAGGCAGCTTTTTGTGCAGCGAATCCTGCAACAAAATCACTCTTTGTGGGACCCACTAATGGAGAAACTCCAGTCAGATCAACACATGCATGTTTTCCTCCAACCCATCCAAATATTAAAACATCTGTCGATCTAAGTGTCGATCTCCCCTCTTGTGGATCAGTTAAAAAATTCACCGGTGCTTCTTTTTTTGAAGCAACCCCCGCATGTCCGAGTACATCAAAAAGAACATCCCTGACAAGATCATATCTATATTTAAAACCTGGAAGTTCGCGACAATGAACAATATGCTCCCCAAAAGCATCTAAGCAGGATTTGTGGCAGACAGGACAAGCCTCATCTGGTGGGAATAGAGGAATCATGAGGCAGTACTTGATAATACTATGATATTCAATGGGTGACATATGCATTCCAAGTCCCTCAATAGGAATGGCAAGAAGAAAATCTTGAGCATGTTCAGCTTGTAAACATCGGAAAATTGCTTTTTGTCTAGCAGTCATGTTAAACTCAACTTCCATTTCTTTTACTATTTTGCTAAAAAAGGAACTCGCCAAAGCATTATGGGCTTTAGGGTGGACATTATCCTTACTAGCAAAATATGTAAGATCAAGATGGGAGTGCGACACGTAGGCCTTCCAAAGCATTAAGAAAATCAAAATCCATGCCATGTATCCCGCTGTCTCGTAGCATGTGATCTTGAAGCATCCAGGATTGAGCTCTGAAGGCCACAAAAGCATATGAAGAAGCTTCAATAGCCGAGTAAAGACCTAAACCACCGAGTCTGATGGGTAGCGACGCCACTCTCCACTGAAGGTCACCAAAGAAAGGACCTCCACGAACCACAATATCCTCAATAGCTCCGCGTAACCCTTTGTCAAACCAAGTAGCGGCTCGTTCCATATAGGCAGGTTGGCATGTCCGTAAGACGAACATAAGCTTGGCAGTACCCATACAAGATTGTAATAGAAGTAGCTCACTTTGTGGATCATCCAACTGAGGAAGTAAATGCATTAAGTCAACAGCATGGTAGCTCTCGTCATAGCCAAATCTTCAATAAAGTCTTTATCCCTACTCACAGCTCCTTCAAGCAACTTTACACCTAACATCGGCCTCCCAATATCTAAGGGAAACAACCCTTTACGGGTCTTCTGACCATCACATGAGGGCCAGAAAAGCTCTGTTTTTTTATATTTAGAATAAGCCCCATCTCTGGACCCGTGCATTGAATAATGTCAAGTGTCTTGGCCACCTCTAAAGTGTCCCCAATGATTGTCTCATCATCAAGATACCAAGCATGGAGTAGGAGTTTACAATTGTCTATGATCTTATGAATAAGTGGGTGCAATGCCAGAGAAAAAAGAAGGGGGCCTAAAGGGTCACCTTGCTGCACTCCTATTGATGACCGCAAATAATGGTCTCCAACATATAATCTGGCGGCTTGAGCATAAATAAATTCCACCCATGAAGAAATAGAGGGGCATCTCCTCCTAACTTCACCAAGCATCAGAGATCTATCTATCAAGTTGAAAGCATTAGAAAATTCCACCGTAAGCATAGAGAGAGATCCGTCCCCGTGAAGTTTGCTCAAAAGACGGTTGGTGCTGTGTAAGATGGTTTCTGCTCCTCCAGATACACCAACTCCAAATTGAAAGTCGTTGAGATATTTAGACGTCTCCTTGCCGACCCCTGTCATAGCTACTTGGGATACAAGGCGCCTCTAGATAGTGCCTACAACAATAGGGCGTATGCCTTTGTCCGATTTGAGCAGTGGAGTAAGGGGTGCAGAGGCTACAAACTCAGCTAGACTTAAGGGGCATCTCCCACTAAGCCACAAATTAACTACCAAGGAAATAGCATGCAAGAGATCATTAGCAACCGCTGATCCCTCCCCACAGAGGGCATCTAAAATATGTTGATTTCTCAGACCATCTCTTCCACAAGATGTCCCTTTAGGAAAGGATTTGATAGCTCGTAAAATAACATCTACATCAACTGTAAGAGGAGTCTCTGAAATCAAGATATCTGGTATGGCAGGAGGCGGCTTATAAGGATGTTTAGTCTCTAAGGCCTTGAAGGTGTCTTCATTAAGAGGCGCCACTCATGAAGAGCATAAAATCTTTATGGTTGTAATAAAGTTTCCATCTGACACTTTGCGAAGACACTGTCTGATGTTAGAGCTTTGATACTTATTCTCCTCCAAAGGATTATTCTGACTAAGATTTGAAATTCCTGAACCATCCCCTTTCAAAAAATCACCCACCCAATTGGTGAAGCCATCCGTACTACCCCACTTAGTAAGTGAGCTCAAAATAGATTTTTGTTGTAAGGACCTTCTATTACCAGATCTTTTATCCCTCCTGTTCATGGGTCTGAAAATCAGTAGGGTGCAGCGAGTAAGAAGCAGCAATCTCACCTAAGCTATTAAGGACCCTGGTCCAGCGATAACTTGATGTAGAGCTGCTTTCAAAGCATGAGATAAAGCAAGACGACAACTTGGAGGAATGCTCTTAACGGTGGTGACCGGATGCTTGAAGATATAATCAAGGAGCGTAGCATCAATAGTCACCCCATCATTGACACCCATGTACAACAGGTGCAACATGTAGGATGGGTTTCAGGATGCCGATAATGTGTCCTTGGACCACCCCCGCATCATATGTGGCACGAACAAGACCATCGTCATGATGGCAGGCACGCCACATAGCTTGTATCTTCATGCACCTTCCGCACAACCATTGATCCAGGTCCCTCAAAGTCCCTTCTACGGCAAGAAATAGATCAAGATCAACTGTGATTGCGTCCCGCAAAACAGAAGCCCGATCATTATTGGAAATATGCACGCTCTTAATATGAGAGATTAAACACGTAATCCCTTTGCTCCCTTCCATTCCATCCGGGCAACAATGGAAGTTCCAAAAAAGGACAAGTCACTCCACCTGGACGATGGGATGCACATGAATTATCTATATAGCAAGACCGCGATAACCCATGATGAGACAACTTCGAAGACGGCGAGGTCGGAGAAGAGATGACGAGTATATTGGAAGCAGGACCTGAGGCCCAAACGTGAGAGCGAGAGCTGGCTGCGACGCTGGTAGGAGCGCTGCTGCGCAACGTTGGACTATTGGTAGGGATTAGAACGCTGCCAGGGCTAGTAGGGATCGAGGCTGAGGCTGGGGGCGGGCGGGTCGACGTCAGGGTGCTGGTGGCGGGTCGGGGGTGCTGGGCGGGACGGGTCGGGGTTGGTGGCGTTGGGGTGGGGTGGGTGGAGGTGGGGGGCGCTGGGGGTTGGTGGAGGTGGGGGCGGATCGGGGTTGGGCGTGGGACGGGGGCTGAATTTTTGAAAGAACAAGTCAACAGATAAGTTCCACAACGAAAATTGAGTTTTTCATCAGATATCTTTTCATTCAACCACTAACACAAGCGGGGGCTGAATTTTTAATTGAGGAAAGGGAGCCTACTTTGTGAAGTAGATAACCTTACCTACTTCACATCCATTTTTCACAATTTTATTTTTTTGAAAAGTGCCACCGTGGATTTTCTTAATTATATCTTTCTAGTATGTCATTAAAATTTTGTCAGAAACAGAGACTCTTACGGCCTCCATCCAGAACATTTAAAATACAACAAATCTGTGACCGTTAAAAAATGACTGTTTGGATGGAGGCCGTAGGAGTCTCTGTTTATGACGAGATTTGTATGACATATTAGAAGATTATAATTATGAAAATCTACGGTAGCATTTAAAAAAAAAAATAAATTTGCAAAAAAATAGATGTGAAGTAGGTAAAGCTACGCTCTCTTTCCTCTTTTTAATTATCTCGTCAAAGTAAAAAACCTTTTATTTTAAACTTTCCTTCCCCAAAACCCTACCACCGCACCCTTCTACCACCTTCTTCCTTCCCTGTCCTCCCCTTTCTAATCCCCGCCAAACAGCCATTCCTCCCCACCTCGCCACCCCCACCACCACCGCCCGCGGCCTCAACTCGGGAGGGAGATGGCGAAACGCGCGCACTCGACGGGTTTCGACATCAACAGGCTCAAGTCCACCTCCATCAACGGCGTCCGAGTCTACTCCATTGCGCGCCACCGCTCCCTCCCCCCGTGGCTCTCTCCCCAGAAGCTCAAGGCCCTCCGCAAAGACAAAGGTAGGCTCTATCCCAACCATCAAGCATCTGCGGCACGTAATCGATAATATCCAATGTGTATTCTCCAGGCGAATCCTCTCGGGGTTTCCTAAATTAAAAGCTACCATGTACTATCTTTGTTACTTATGTTGCAAGCATGCACTTCGTATGCACGAGTATGCACGAGTGAAGAATTGGGAGATTTGGGAAAATGATTCGACGTCTCCGCAGCTGTCCCTCTTGTACGATGTTGCAAATGGTGTCAAGTGAATAGCCTCACTGAACAATCTCGCGTGAACTTTGTTGACCGATTGATCTCGTTTCGCCGGGACATTAGAAGTTCATGACATATTGATATAATTACGTTTTACCTATTTGTAATGCAAGGTGATTTTCTATGCCATTTCAAAAAGAAATGTATGACTCACATCCCGCGGTTCTTTCTTTAAAAGAATCCAAACCAAAATATGTTTGGTTTTGGATATTTTAAGTTGTGGGATCACGTGCCGTGTCCTCCAGGTGTTAAGTTTGTTGCTTGTTGATGGGTATTTACGGCCAAACAATCTCTTGACGACTCTATGGAAAGATCGAAGGTCAGGGTCATGCTTCACTCAGATTTATGGAGTGGACTACTTTGACATTTTTTCTCCAGTGACTAGGTTGGGATCACTTTGCACTATCCACTCATTTGTTGTCAATAAGAATTGTCACATTTTCCCGCTCGATGTGGAGAATTTCTTGCTATATGTCATCGTCGAAGAGGTCTAATTAATGCAACTACAAGGTCGTTCTGTCGAGGGGGAGCGTGTGTGCTTACTTTGTAAGGTTATTTATGGTCCAAAGCATGGTCTACAAGCATGGTTTGACATGCTTACTATTGAAATCAACTCTCTTGTCTTCCACATGACAACATCTGATTACTTCATGTTCATTAGACGATAGTCTACTGACACTATGATACCGGCAATTTATGTTGATGATATGGTGGTTACTGGTGATTATGAAGCGTGGATTCTAGAGATCATGGCCTTCCTTCAGAAGGTGTTTGTCACCAAGGACCTTGGTCAGCTCAGATACTTCCTTGGCATTGAGGTGATACACACTGTAGAGGGACGACTTCTATCTTAATAGAAGCATTGCCTTTAGATTCTTACAGAGGTTAGCATACTTAGACACAAACCATCTGGCATCCAAGCGGAGTTGCATAGACATGCTACTTCTATAGATCATTATTTTGAGTATATTCACAATATAGAAGTCTAGTGGAAAAATTGCTCTTTCTTACTGTTACTAGGCCACATGTATCGTGTACTTTGAGCAGAGCTAATCAACATATGAAGAGAACTCCCTATAGTAATTGGCAGGATGTTCTCTTTATACTTTGATATATGAAGGAATCTCCAAGAAAAGATCTCGCTGACATCACTATCTATTTAGATGATGATTATTTCAGTTCTCTCGAGGACATGCAATCTACCACATGTTATGCTATGTTTATTAGTGTCAACTTTGTTGCATGGTTGAGCAAGAAGCATATAGTGGTCTCTAGATCGAGTGCATGGGATAAATACATGGCGACGATGGCTCAAGCTACTTGCGAGATTACTTAACTAGTCCCCTTTCTACAGGAGTTCGGACTTCACGCTTCTACTCCCGTGTCTCTGTACCATGGCAACAAGTCTACTACATATAATGCCGCCAACCCTATATTTTGCGAGCGAATTACGCACATTGGAGCTGATTGTCATTTCAGTTGTTATGTAGTACGACTGTACGAGGGAAAATCACTACTCCTCATCTCTCCGCAGATCTTTAGCTTGTAGATAGATTCACGAAAGCTCTGTTGAATAAATGCATCTCTTGGCTAATTTTCAAGTTGGGCATGATCGATAGATATGCTCCAACTTGTGGGGGAGTTTTAGAGATTATTTGATTTTGTTCATTTCTTTATGTATTTATTGAGTCATGTAATCCCTTTGGGCTTGAGAAAGGTACGAGAGTAGTAGCATGGACTCCAAGTTCCTGTAGACTGTAGACCAACTAGGTAATCTCACAAGTGGCTTGAGCCATCTCGCTGTATTTTGCTTCTGCACTCAATCTTGAGACCACCGTTTGTTTCTTGTTCCTCTTTGTAACAAGATTGCCACCAACTAGCATGGCATAGCTTGTCGTAGAGCGTACGTCCTTAGGAGATTTAGCACAATCCACATCTGCATAGGCGGCCTTCTGTGGTGCGTTATCAACCTACCCTGAGTACGGAAATGGGATCTTTGCAAGAAAGAACGTCTACCAAAGCATCAATATTTCTATTGGCCCCGTAGAAGAGGCATTTCTCTGGAGATTCCTTCAGATATTGAAGGATCATAAGAACATCCTACCAATGATTCTTAAGTGGCCTCTCCATGTGCTGGCTAGCTGTGCTCATGACATATGATATATCTGACCCAATGACAGTGAGATTGAGCAGTTTCCCCATTATGCTCTCAAACTCAGGTTGCATGTATCCCCGTGTAAGAATTGTTGGAACCTTTGCACTTAACCCATGTGCTTATGTAGAGCCCGTGGTTACTGCCTACTGGTTAGTTACCTCAACAAGATTGGTAAATTCATGTTAGACTAAATATTACAGTTTGTCTTTGGTCATCAGCTCCTCCCTCTTACTTTTCCGTTGTTTATCGGCACCTCATCGTTACTCTTCTTTTTTTCAATGTTACCCTCATTCATTAATCTGTCTCTGGGAACCTGCTGGAGTGACAAAATAAATGCTATAGACGGATTTTTTCTTTGGCATTTTAGGTTAGAATATTGTGTCCTTTTCGTATCGAAGAATAAAATCATCTGGCTTTTATTAACCCTTTCATGAAAAAAGGCATCCTTTCGGACCTCTGAATCTTTCTTGACCGCTGTTCATTTTTTTTTTTGAATAACCTAGATTTCCTCTTCTGGTGTTTGTATGTTCTTAGCTGACATAGATTATTTTTGATAGATTATAGAGAAAGATTGGATTTGATACAAGATTTGTGGTTTGAGACTGCAACCACTAAAATTAAGGCCACTTCCGATGGAGAGTATATCATTGCATCAGGCAAGTATCTGAACTTACCATTTAATTACAAGTCTGGCTTGTTTTTACTTTTCGCATATGTCAACGATTTTTGCCTTGTGCGTTTGTTTAGATTTTATTTGTAAAAATAAAAGGGTAAGTTTGATCAAGTTGGAGTTAATTTCTTTCTTCTATAGGCATTAATGGGAAGATGCTAAAACCCTCCTTTGGTTTATGCAATACTTTTACGTTGTAGCTAATAAGCTTTATGCGTTATCCTAGAAAATGTCAGTAATTTTATACTATTTTGGCTCTTGCATTTGTAAGGTAATGGAATCAAGTACATCCAAATGTGGTCCAACACCATATATCGGTAGTTGCATAGTCCGTGCTTCCGTTTTGGTTTTCGACTTTTTCAACGTGTATTTTGCGGATTGAATTGGGAGACTTGTTACATAATAGCATGGAAGGAAGTTGTACATCTTGAATGCCGATGGACTTTTGATGAAAACAAAGAAAATGGCCATGGAGTGAAGTGCTAAGGGGAAGTTGGAAGGAATATAGGATACCTGGGTATAGTTATTGTGGGGTTTCCACAAGTGTTCTCCATGAAGGGGTGGGGTTGGTGGTCACTTGATGGTTAGGGAGGAATGAACTGATGGTTGTTGGTAGAGGTTTATGGTGTTTTAAGTCTGGATTGCAAAAAAGGGGCAAACTTGGAGGGTGCTGAGTCACCGTGGTGTTTATTCCGGGAGTTGATGTGGTGATATTAGCTCTAGTGACAAGGGTTGTATATGATGCAATGATGGGCTGGAGGGGGCCAATCGAAGCAGGTAATTGTAGTGTTGGGTATTGTTGAGTGTATGTATATGCCCACAGTTTTGTTGATGGAAGAGGATGCACTCTTATGGTGGTTGATGGATAGGGACTTAGGGAGTGCTAATTTGGTAGTCATGATTGCTCATGCTTGTGATGGTGGGCATGTGGGTTGGACGAAAGCTTGCATGGCATGGGGCTTGTGCAGGGGCAGAGCCATGAAATTTTTATAGATGGGACCGATCTTTGGTCCATTCGAATATATATATATATATATAATGGACAAGCCTTCTCCATCTAAGAATATATATATATATATATCGATAATTTAAGTCCTAAAATCTGAAGATCATGGATAGTGGTTTCTTTTTTTATGGACAAGGAATGAAGGTTTTCAATTCAATAATTTGTAAAAGGGAGGGGGATATAAATTAACTAATAATCTCACTTTTTTTATTTTAGGAGGGGATTGAGAATTTTTTATATAAGAATTGTAGAGAAGGTATATGATATATATTAAAAATTAACATAATAACTACTCTCATTTTTGTTATTACTTGTGGGGTGGGTTGGGCTTGCCCCCCATCAGTGCCCCCTTTTCCTCCTCCCCTGGGCTTGTGGGTAAAGAATGATGATTATGGATTCGGTATGCAAGATGAAAGGAGGTGGTTGATGTTGTTAAGTGCACCTAAAGCGGTCGTCTAGTTGTCAAGGTAAAGGTAAAACGATGCTTGAGTGCTTTGCCTTGCCTTAGGGAACATGTTTTGCCTTAGGCACTGCTCAGGTGAGCGCATGAATTAAGGTGCCATTCGTTCAAGGTGAGCGCATGAAGCGAACATGGAGCTTTTCATCCACCTTTTGTGTTTTTGATTGTTTCTAAAATTCAAAGTTAGACATATATTAGTTCCAAGTATGGTTAATACACATACACATGCAACACTAAAAAACATGTGCAAAATTATACACGCCTACAATGCACACATATGCAAATTAGTTTTAAGTTCTACATACACATACACATACACATATCTAAGTAAATACTAATTCTAAGTATTATACTTACATGCATAATACACAAATACACATACATATACACGTATTTATATGTAGGGTAAAATGGGGCTGCCCCCAGGGGGTAGCTAACTTAGCTACCCCCGCCCCATTTTCTCCATATTTTAATTTTTTTTGAAAATTTCTTCCATGAATATTCATCACTATATCCCTATATTGTGTCATTAAAATTTCGTGTGAAACAGAGACTCCTACATCCTCCATCCAGACAGTCATTTTTTTTAACGGTAACATGATTTTTTAAATCGACCCCGTTTGGATGGAGGTCGTAGGAGTCTCTGTTTCGCATGAAATTTGAATGACATAATATAGGGATTTAATAATGAATTTACACGGTTTTAGATTTCAAAAAAAAAAATAAAAAAAATTGTGAAAAAAGGGGTGGGGGGAGCTAAGTTAGCTCCCCCTAGGGGGCATACACATTTTACCCTTATATGTATGTCTATACAAGCACATGCAAGCTTGTAAAAATCGGATGACTAGGTCGATTACTAAGCCCGATTAGTCAACTCTTCTATGCTATCAACTTGGTTAGGCCTATCAATCGATTTTTACATAGAGTTTTTTTGGGACCTAACTTGTATAACCCTTAACCGAATACCAATCCAATTACACATCCATTTTCAAATGGGGCTTACTATCGGACAATAAGCCCACTCCCGACTTTTACCTTTCACAAAACCCCCCGAAATGCTCATCCCCAATTGCAAAGCACATCTCCTGTCGCCTGGACCTCCTCCGATCGCCACCTGCACATCTGTCGTTCAGAACCTGCTCTTTCGACGCGTTGTCGACCCTCTCCATGCATTAGGAGACCTCACTCCTCTTTGCAGGTCCTTTCTAGCTCATGCCTAACACGATTAAGGTTTTTTTTTGCATTTGGAATTTATTTGCCTTTCATATGTTTATTTACATGCTTATGCAATCAACTATGCTACAATTGCTACATTTGATTATGTTGTGCGTGTAGCTTGGTATTCAGTGTTGGTAGTAGCTAGGTTAGGGTTTTTTATGTCACATATTTTTTGCTGTTAATTTTCCGTTGACTATCATTTTATGCTATGTTGAATAGTTTTTATTCATGCTACGTGTAGCTTATGAAATATGTTGTGTTGCACATTTAGTTTATGTTGTGTATTTAGTTTCTGTATCATGTTGTATATGTAGCTAGTTCTCGTGATGGTATGGCATGGTGGCACGGGTGGACATTAGATGGTTCTGCATAGGGCTAATCTATTTTTATATGATATTCATCTATTCTTAATGCTATTTTATATGAATTTTAATATTTCCAATAGATGTAGTATTCTTCTTATGTTTTTATGAATGCATTATATTATTAAAATTACCTAAATCTATGCAAATACAACAACAATAAAGCCTTTTCCCACATTTGTAAATATTGATCTATATATTTAAATCAATTAAAAAAATTCAAAATTGACTAATGTGCAACTAAGTCCGATTAGTCTAACGATTCCTAATTAGTTGTTAATCAGTGACACGATCGATCGATTACTGACCATCGACTTCTGCAACCTTGTACAAATGCATATATGAGGGATTTTTCCGACGAGCTCTAATGCTCGTTAGGATTGTAATGAGAACCCTCTTTTTTAGAAGTAATTACAATCTTTTTTAGCAAAACATTTATTGATTTACAAATGTTACAAGTATTCATCCTATAAATAAAATGTCATCTAAAAAAATACACCTTAATTTATACAAATGTATCATTTGTAAAAACAGAAAAGACATCTGTGATACAAATAATTACACAATCATTTTGTATATTTAAGGATTTCTTTTTGGGAGAATGATCGCTACGTTATAACGTTTGCAAATCATAATTGCTTGTAAAATTAAGGGTATTCAATACAATCTTAATGAGCCTAGAGTTTATTGGAGAATCCGCTATATATGCTTATGTATACATGTATACATCTAAACAATTTTCGATGCAAAATGTATGCACATGTACACAAAATAGATATATGTGTACAAATATATATATATGGACACACACACACATACATGTATTATTCCTAAGGCCTACATGCATACATTCGTTGCACATACATTTGCATGCATATATTGGTTTATGTACTATAATTACATACATTTTATCCCCACACATATGGTACATATACATACACTAGTACACACATATATATCGGTATATGTACACACATCTATCCTTGTGCATATACACACACACTTATAGATATGTACATATACACCTACTTATACACTCATATATATACATGCATATATATACTTATATAGATATATACATATATATTAGAATCAGATTGATCTTTGATTGTGATTTAAGTGCATGTTTATGTATACACACATGTTGATATCATACGCATACATACTTTCCATCTTATAGATATGGGTATGATTACAATCGTCAAAACTATCAAGGTAGCCAATAATTTGATGGTACTAATATATACTTCCAACCCATAGGTACACCTATTTTTAGTGGTGGTGGTTATTGTGTGACATCTACTCAGGAATACCTCCTCCTGAATGAGCATCCCCACCACAAAGATCGTCTTTGATTCTACCATCATCATCATGAGGTTCTCAAGCTTCGTCACATTTCATTGTACCATCGTCATACTGACTTCAACTCTAGTTGTGCTGCTGCTTATCCTCACATTGGGATTTTTCCAGATGCAAGGGAATATGAATATATGTAGTACGTGATGGATCACTAAGCTATGTGCTCCTAATTCGTATATGTATGACACATGGGAATCATTATGAGTACATATCATCATTAACGTGACATGAATGATGATAAGGAAATGGAGGTTATATGGATATGCCGCGAGACTCCTTGATCAATCGTCACGTTAAACTGTTAATATAATTTTACTTTGTTATTAATTTAAGTGCACACATATCCTTGTTTTCAAAATGCGTGGTTATTTATTCGTCGAATGGTTGCCACCTATCAGTATTCGAAGTATCGACATCGATATGGTATCAGTCAACCAACCCGAAAAAGTATATATTGAGAATATATTGGATATATCGACATTACCTATACAACAACAACAAAGCCTTTTCCTACAATTAAGTAGGGTTAGCTATATGGATTCTTCACCTCCATTCGGATCTATCATGGATCAATCCCGGGCTTATATCCACAAAACTAAGATCCCTTCGTATGGTCTCTTTCCAACAGTTCTTGGGCCGTCCTCGCCCTCTCTTAGTCGGCTCAACATCCCAACACTCGCATCTCCTAACTGTTGCATCAACTGATCTTCTTTGCAAATGACCATACCATCTTAAGTGGTTTTCTCGCATCTTATCCTCGATCAGAGCTACACCCTCTTTCTTTCTGACTGATCATTCCGAATCCGATCTTTATATGTGTGTCCACACATCTACCTTAGCATTTTCATTTCAGCTACAACCATTCTTTGCACATGTCTATGATTCACATGCCAACATTCAGATCCATAGAGCATATCAGTTCTCACGGATGCTTTGTAAAACTTTCCTTTAATTTTTAAAGGAACTTTCTTATTACAAAGGACTGCAGAGGCTCCTCTCCACTTGAGCCAGCCTGTATTTATTCTATTTGTAACATCTCCATCAATTTCCCCATCATGTTGCGAAATTGATCCCAGATATCTAAAAGATTTTCTGTTCTGAATGTTATCATCACCAATCTTCACCTCGATTCCTTCACCATTGCTTCCATCAAAGGTGCACTCCATATATTCCGTCTTAGCCCTACTTATACGAAATCCTTTAGTCTCCAACTCATGTCTGCAGACCTCAAGCTTCTCATTTACTCTATCTCTAGTCTTGTGAATCAACACAATGTCATCAGCAAATAACATACACCAAGGTAACTCATCCTGAATGTGACTTGTCAACTCGTCCATAATCAAAGTAAAAAGAAATGGACTTAAAGTTGAACCTTGATGTAAACCAATGTTGATGTCAAAATAGCCGGTCTTCCCAGATGGGGTCCTTACACAAGATAAAGCCTTATCATACATGTCCTTTACGAGGTTAATGTATAGGACATGTACTTGTATCTTCTCCAAAACTCTCCACAATATCTCTCGTGGGACAGAATTAAAAGCCTTCTTGAAATTAATAAAGATCATATGGAGGTTCTTCCTTTTTGCTCTATAATCTCCATTGTTCTCCTCAACAAATGGATGGCTTCAATAGTTGAGCGACTTGACATGAATTCGAGTTGGTTTTCTTTTACGTTGGAAATTTGCCTCAACCTTCTTTCGATCACACGTTCTCAAATTTTCATAGTGTGACTCATCAGCTTGATACCTCTATAATTTGAACAATTTTAAACGTCTCCTCTATTCTTATAAAGAGGCACCTCGAAACTCCTCCTCCGATCTTCAGGCATTTTCTTGCTTTGTCAAATAACATTGAATAGATTAGTAAGCCAAGTCAAACCGCGCTCACCTAAAACTCTCCTTACTTCTACGGGGATGTCATCCGATCCTACACCTTTCCCAGGTCTCATAACCTTCAACGCCTCCTCTACTTCCTTCCTTTCTATCCGTCTATAGCTTGTACGATTCAAGTAACTTTTGCTACTAGCTAAATCACCCAAAGCGATCTCTCTATTTCCTTTCCCATTGAAAATTTATGGAAGTACTACTCCTATCTAGTCTCTATATCCTTCTGAGTAACAAGCACGTGACCTTCCTCGTCCTTAATGCATCTCACTTAAGAAATGTCTTTGGTCATTCTTTCTTTTTCTTTGGCCAACTTGAATATATCCTTCTGGTCGCGCCGTGCATCTTCGACCCCCTTTGCGGTTGAAGGGAAAGGACACACTGAACTTCTTGTACGCAAGTGCCTCAGGGCACGTCCCACATTGTCTTACTTGGCGTATCTGCTTTCCATGGAGCCATCAACTTCTGATGGCGATGACCTTTTTCACGAGGCAATTGTACGAGGATACGAGGGTGGTATGCAATTTCAGGAAAAAATGTTGTTTAATCAAGATCATCTCGTGGGATGTCAAGGGTATGGTGTGACTCAACGAGGGGGGGGGGGGTGAATCACCTGCTCTCAGAATGTGAAGGGTTCAAGTTCCTCCATTGCTCTCTCTCTCGATCGGCCATACAATGATCCTTTGGTTGTCTAAGTAGGAAAGTCTCCGTTGTTCTTACTTTGGATTTGAGAAGTCTTAGCTCCTGGAGGATGCTTTTCGGGAGATTGTGGTTGTGGTTGTCATTTGATGATTAGGGGTCGGCTACATGCTGCCCCTTCTCCAAGCTCGAGGCACTTTGGATGAGACTTAGTGCGCTTAAGAAGGCAAACAGTGAGAGTCGCCTTGCCCGTTGTAGCTCAATGCAGAATGCGATTGTTGACCTTAGACAGAAGGAAGGACACTCACAAGCTGTCTCACCTCAAGCTGCTTATGAGAGATGTGAACCAACATATCATTTTGGAGGACATGGAACAGGAAATGGAATGCCGCCAGAGGTCTAGACAAACGTGGATCAAGGAGGGATGTGAATAATAGATTCTTTCATGCATTGGTGATCGAGAGGCGTTGTGGCAATTTCATCCACAACATTGCTGTGGAGGGAGACCTCCGGTAGGGGGATCATGGGTTCAACAGGGCGATCGTTCTGTACTTTCATCGTATGACCCGTAGGATGTTCGCTTGGGGCTGTAGATGGCTTGGGCACGTATCTTCCAACCTCTCGCCCAATCAACATGCTGTGTTGGTTAGATACATTTCTTTGGATGAGATTCAGATGATGGTGTTTCAAGCCCGGGTAAATGAGGAGGGTTGCGTTATGTAGCTGACAACTAGCGTAAAATAGTCAGAGACAACTTCCTAAATAGTACTTTTTTTTCTAAAAAAAACACTATGTAAGAAGCTGCCTCATGACATTCGGATCTTTTCAACATGGATTTAAGCAAACATACAGATTTCGCTGGGGCGTTCCCTACTTGCGACGCGTTGCATCGCTCGAATGCAATGAAAAGTGGATATAAGCCCGAGATTGACCCAAGATAGATCTGAATGGAGGCGAAGAATACATGTAACTGACCCTACTTAATTGTGGGAAAAGGCTTTGTTGTTGTTGTAGATTCAGACGACGATTTTGGAGCTGAATGCGGAGGGGCATTGGGCCCTAACGGATTCCTGATCATGTTCTTCTAGGAGTTCTGAGACGTTGTCCTCGGGGATTTGATGATGGTGATGAGAGAGTTTACCACATCTAACCACAGTTTTAATACGATCAATAAGGCATTGCTTTTTCTCTTGCCCAAGAAGAAGTGGGCATAGAGAATCAAGAATTTCCATCCCATCGCCTTGTCCAATGTGGTGTATTATTGTTGTCAAGGTACCGTCCAACTATTTGAGTATGGTTTTTGAGAGCCTGGTTGCATCGGTGCAGACAACATTCATACCTAACCGTTTGATGATGGATACTATTGTGATGGCGTCTGATATGGTTGGTTACTGGAAAATAAGGGAGGTGAAGGGATTGTTGTGGAAGGTGGATTTCTCAAAGGTGTACGATTGCATTGATTGACAATTCCTTTGGTCGATGTCGGCCAAGCATGGATTCTTGCATATTTGGATTTCTTGGACGAAGAAATGCATAACTATCTCATCCTTCTTGGTTTTGATAAATGTACAATCGGACGGTGGCTTCTTCCAATTGCAGAGAGTCGTTCGTCGGGGGTGGCCCCTGACACCACTACCTTTTGTTCTTGCGATGGATGTGCTCGCCACTATGACTACACATATGGTTCAAAGGGGCAGGACCATGGGTTTTTCTAGTTGTGATATCTCCATCCCTCGTCTGCAGTATGCAGATGATACCATCTTTTCCATTGAGGGGCGATGTGGAGGTTAGGGCTATGAATACCATGTTGGACGTCTTTGGGGAGCTCTCTGGGTTGGTGGTGAATAGAGAGACCCTTTAGGCTCATCAAGGCAGAGATTGCGGAGTACACAGGGTCATCGACACCCTACGTGGGGCTTTACCTCTGGCTTACCTTGGTCTTCCCCTTGTGGCAGGTTAACATAGACGAATTGGGCTCCGGTGACCAAGAAGCTTGATCGCAAGTTGGCAGGTTGGAAGGCCTCGTGTTATTCTCGTGGGGGAAGACTTGTGTTGCTGAAGGCAGTTCTTTGCCATACCCATCTTCTTTATCTCCGCCAGGAATCTGCACGTTGGTATTTGTAAGCAAATGGAGACTTGCATGCGTCGCTTCTAGGGAACGAATAACGAGCAATCAAGAGGAATGCATTTGGTGGATTGGGTGGTCGTCACCTCACCACATGATCAAGGGGACTTGGGGCTCTTAGATTGGATGAGATGAATAAGGCTCTTTTTCTTAAATGGGTGGCTCGCTTGTGGGGTAAGGGGGAGGACCTCCCATGCAGGTTCATTAGAGACATATATAGCATTCAAACGTCGCTGCTAGTGACAGATTCCTCCCCTCCCCTCCCTTTAGCCTTTTGGAAAGGGATCTGCATGGTTGCTAGTGAGAATCCTCTACAGATGCATCATGTTCTGGGTGTCGTGGATTACTTTTTGTTATGGAAGGATAACTGGTTTGGTGGCGGCCTGTTGCAGGAGAGATTCTCTCTCTAGTACTCGTTGGTAGAGAACTGCGAACTGCCTATCAGGGAGGCCTGGGTTGACGACATGGTTTCAGATCTCGTGAAATATTGACAAATTTTGCTGAAATTTCGGTTTTGACATGGGACCGAGATTTGGAGCAAAATGCCGATATGTGGCCCTTCTTCACAAATGTTGCTCGATTTGGGCGAAATTTACCTAATTTTCGACGAAATTTTGTCGAATTTTTGTTTCGACATGGTGTCGATACGATATCCAATATCGATATTTAAAACCTTAGTTGACGAGCAATGGATGCTTTGCTTCTCATCTCCTCTTTCGAAGCAACATTTTGACGAGTTCATGTGAAGACCACGATCATTGGGTTTGATGAGACGGTAAAGGCTCTCTCATCCAGCTTGACGTTTGTCCATGCATCTTGGAGCGCGACTGCAATCTGATTTGTATATTAATGGTCTCTCTCAAGTTGAAGATTTTCCTTTGGCTGCACAAGCGAGGGCGGGTATTGACCAGGGTCGGGAGATCCGTACTGGTGCATTGGATGACACCACCTTATGCTTGTGTGGTAGGGGCAACGAGGACTTGGACCGCATCTTCTACTCTTGCACCTGCATCCGGGATGTTTGGGCCACCACGAATATTCTTTTGGTATGCGCTGGTGGCCAACTAGTTCAAGCCCAGGGAGGAGCTTCTGCGCCCTACTTCCACATTTGGGTGATTAGGATGTCGCACAACGGTGTTATTTTTCAGTCAAATATGTTCTATATTGGCAATGTTGAGAATATATTTATAGGGCAGACACCTACGGAGTGTTTCCCTTCTTTTGTATAAAAAATCTCCTAGCTGGTTATTGTGTATCTGATATCATGCTGCGCGATCTAATGCAAATTAATGTGCTGAATACACACTGTCTTGTCTATAAGGTTATTTTTGCATGTTACTTAAGAACTATACTGATTACAATTCATCAGAATATCACCGTTTTTAGTTTGAGATTATCAATTGTATATGGATATATTATGATATATCATCGATATCTCTTTCCAAACCTAAAGATACGCTATCAATATTGATATATCAAGCCTCGCTTTGGATAATCTACATACCTTGTTCGTATTATCGCGAAGATCGTTGATGTTTTGGAGGGTATTTGTGCACATGTAACTTATTGTCTCGTTCTTAGCGGGACATCTGGGAATGGGGATGTTTTATTATATTAATTGGATGGCTAGTTCGGAAAGGGGTGCTGGCTGAGATTTTCCCTAGGTTTGTTGCAATTGCAGGGTACATGCAATTGATGGTGGGAGTCCAGTGTTAAGATGGAATTTGGTTGCCTAGGTTTGTCATGATACTATTAGATGAAAGGATCTCAGAGCTCACGTCGTTAGTCTTGCGGCTAGAGGGTGTGGAATGGAATGGTCACGACTTATGAGCGTGATGCATATGAGTAGCTGGGAGCAAGACCTTAAATTTCAGACCCGTTTTGCCAAAGTCCGGAAAGAGAAATTTTGGAGAATTTTGCGGAAACCGTCAAAAGTCATATATGGACTCTAAACTTGATTTTTCCAAAGATCAAAGTTTTTATTATCCCTAAATCAATAATAGGATAGAAATACTCCCTTATTTGTAAAATTGAGGTGTGAATATAAGTTTTGAAGTAGTATTATCGTCATTTTCCCCACATATGTTGATATATAATAAAAACATGCTGCGTAGAGTCAGAATTGGTTTCTGATCTGGAAGCGAAAGTCATGATAATCACTTCTTATACAAGAATGGGATGGTATTTTTAATAACTACAAAACGAAATATATATGTCAGGAATCAAGCTCTTCAACTCTAAAACTTGAATTTAACTCTTTTAGCTTGTTTCTAATTGATTTATTCGAGATTTGTACTTAAAATTGCAGAACTAACTGGAACTTCTTCAAACAATATAAAGCTATTTAAGAACTCAACACATCAGTAGGGAAATGGATGAAAATTCATTGACATAGGCATGCATTTTGATGGAAGCAAAATGTAGATTTCCTTTTTTTTGACATTTCGGTTAAATTACTTGCTATTTCGATGACATTTCGCTCAGATTTCGTTAAAAATCACTTGCAATTTCGATGAAAATTCGCTCGCATTCGCTGAAATCTTGGAAAAGACATAGAATAATGTTTCGATTTCTGTGTCCTTGAGAAATGGAACTTTCGGGGAAATTTGACAGAATTTTGTTGAAATTTGAGGCCATGGATGGGAGACGACTTTGTTGTTTTCAATCATATGAGTGGTTAGAGCCCATTCGATAGAGGGATAATGAAGGATAAGTGATAAAGGGGGTTGATCCCTCATTTCTGTTCGGTTGGAGGGATGTGGTTTAAAGGGATAAGGGGGGATCTTTTTTTGACTAAGAAAGACGGGGGTGCCCTCCCAAGGTGGGAGTCACCACACCAACACATTCATTAATAAGCAAGAAGATACATCAGTTGGATATCCAGAATTTGTGCATCGGTTTAAAGGGATAAGGGGGGATAACTGGTAGTTATTTACTACTCTCTGTTCGGTTGGAGAGTATTGGATCGTGGATAGATGCTAGATAAAGATGTTTGATTCGAAAACATATTTTTATTTTTATGACCGGAGGGGCCGATGATGGGGGTATGGGGGGCCAAACCATATCCTCGTCTTGACTCGTCGACGGAGCATTGACCTGTCTCTCGAGGGAGAACAAATTTGAGGGATAATGACCTTAGCCCTTTCCCTATCCCTCAAACGAAATCTGATTTTATCTTGGATTGCAGTCTATTGTGGAAGGCCAATGCACGCTGTTGTGATGGAAGAAGATGGTTAGAATGTTGCACATGGTCAAGTGTGGGAAGAATTTTTTTCAATATTTATTTGTTTTCAGTAACGGGGAGGAAGATGTGGATCACCTATATTCAGACGCTTGAGGGCAACCATGTTTTGCAGGGATTTCTGTGGAGAGATGTGAGGGAGCATACACCTTTTGTGCATGCTTCTGATCCGGAGGGATGGGAGGTGTGATTGGCGAGGTGCATAGGAGGTGTCAGGTTTGGATATGGCAACTTGTGGTCCTTTGGGCTATTTGTAACTAAAGAAATACAGTTATCTTCAAAGGTGAATGTATTATGTTGAGAATGTGGTGCATAGTGCAAAAACACCATATGCATAATGTGTGTTCTTGAGTCTTTGAGAGGTTCTAAAAGGGCTGTATCTTCTTTTTGTTGAATAAAATGTGGATGTCATCCCAAGCTTGATGACTATCATTTGGCTTCTAAAAATAGTTGTAAATGACATGTACCTAGATTTTTTCTAAATGTATATGATGTTAGGATTCTACTTGCAATTTACCTTTTAATAACATGGCAAATATAATACGTAATTCACTTCTGGTATGTTTCTGGGTTAACTTTAAGTTAATGCGTTGTTGCATGACATGCACTTATTTGAGAGTATTCGGTGACTATTCTGGTATTTTAAACTTCCAATTTTTTCTGCAGCCCACGTTATATTTGAAGTTGATGATGCTTTTCAAAGGCCATGAATGTTTTTTCTTTTTCAACATATAGGCATCTATCCTCCACAAGTGAAAGTATATACTGTGAGGGAACTTGCAATGAAGTTTGAAAGGCATCTTGTGTCGGAAATAGTTAACTTTCAGGTATGCAACGTTAAAAGTCTTAAGTACTTTGTTTCACAACTTCGGGCAGACAATTAGAATGCACATATTATACAGTTTTGGATTCCATGATGGTGTATCTCTTCCTACAGTTTTATAAAGTTTATTTTACTCTCATCTGCTTCTAAGACATGCAAGTACAGTAATCCTTATTTATTTCATATTTACACTGTGACCTCAACAGAATTTTACATTTATACTTTCAACCTTGTCCTTGAAATCGTTTGGTCAACCTGTTTATAACAATGTTCTTATTTATTTCGTATTTACACTGTGACCTCCACAGATTTACGTTTATACTTTCAACCTTGTCCATGAAATCATTTGGTCAACCTGTTTATAACAATGTCGAAGGACTGAGAAGTAATAAAATTTCACTAATTGACCCTATATTAGGCTGGTGAAATTTGTTTTCTAAAACTGCTGGAGGGGGCTAAGATGTAAAAAGTAACTTGTTTGCGAAGGTCAAGATGTGAATACAAGTCTATAGGGGTTAAAGTGTAAATGGACAAGCTTATAGGAGCATATATGTAAAATTATATTTATTTTTATTCTTATTGCAAAGTGAAGATGACGATTTTTTTGCTGCTCAAGATAGATTCTTGATGATGACTACTCAAAGCTTGCATTTCTTTGCGCCGATAGATCTGTCTGCTTGCATGCAAAGTATGGAAGCCACTATAGCTTACGTATACCAAGGTAAACATGCATCTGGAGTTTTTTGGACCCTTTTATATCTATTTTTTCTTTCTAATGGCCGGATGACCAATCATAAGATGTCAGTTGCAAATAGCTAATAAGAAGCTCACTCCTAATAGTTCTCTGTAGAGACGTTCCTATAACAATTAGCAAATAACAAGGGTCGTAACTTGCTTATGATTATGTGTGAAACCAATGTTCCAGAAACATGGTTATTAGCTGCCAACTTGATTTTCACTTTCTTGACAACACACTTTCTAGTGCTATGGCTGTGATGTTTAGCTGCCTCTGAGTATGGATTTCTCATGGTTACTGTGTTGGATGGATGACATGTGATACTACTTAGCTATTTTGAGGGTAATTTTCATACTAGTGAATGCTGCCTGGCTGAGTTGCTGGGAAAGGGATGACCCCAAAAAGATTGAAACAGCCATCAACCATCTGGCTAGAACCTGGGTTTTTTTGGATCATGATGAAAAGTATCTCATGCTTTGTCTTCTTAGAATGTTCAATTTACATGCTGGCTCACTCAGTTCTCTGGATAGATATCTAAAATATCATTCGTATTGCTGTATTTTCTGTTGTTACTTGGAAATTGGTTAGTAATATCACTGAACAAGCTGGGTACAGAGAGATTTTGGTGGTGCCATATTCTACCTTGCTGACATTGAATCTGATTGATAATCTATGTTCCCCTCCCAGTGGTGCTTGAAATGCTCCTTTCTTTTGTCGGATATCTAAGGTGGTGTGGTGTTTATAAAAGAAAAAAATATAATGCAGGGCTGGGGTGGGTGCGCATGTCAGATGCTCACCAATACCATCGCTCTGAGCTTGTGCTAAAAGAAGGTTGAATAATCTTGGTTTTCTTTTCAAAAGTGCAGACGTCGCCTCTCCTCTATTTTGTGATGTGGAGATTCAAATGACAGTGAAAGGACACAGTCATTGCTATTCCTGTATTTTGGTTGATTCTGTAATTGACCCGAAGTCTCCTAATATAAGGGACCATAGGTTAACCCTTATTATTATAAAAGTTTATTCCTATTTCTACATGATAGTAAAGCACCGATTCCCTAGACCATGGTTCTGGAACCCTTTTTGAACTTGTAACCATACCTCATCCCACCACCCAATGCCACTATGGACCCTTCCTCATCGGGTGTGTTACCTCTGCCACTCGAGTCGCTGCGCCACCTTTTTCTCTTCGAGACAACCATCACCCTCCACTGGATGTTTTTGGTCTAAAGGATCACAATCATGCAACCTACTGATGGTGTTGCAGAAGTCCGTATTCGGTATTAGTCGGAGGGATCACTGAATAGAGAATAATGAGTATTCTGGCGATTATTCGGAATTATTCGATCGTGTATTTTTAATTTTTTTAAATATAATATTTAATTATAATACATTTATTCTTATATAGTTATACATATATGACCATCAATTAACATGAGTCCACGATTCATATAAGTACCAATTAACGAGATGCATATATGAATATTTGACATTTCTAGTAGTATTGTTATAATTGGTAAGCCGTCAGTATAAAAAAATAAACATAAAATAACATAAATCCAATAGTCGACCAATAGTCGGCCGAATAGTTGGCCAGTCGACCGAATATTCAGACCGACTATTCGGTCCGACCGATTATTGGTCGGATATTTTTTGTTCAGTTGTGGACCCCTCGCACCACATAGTTGGATCGACTATTCGGTATAGTCGGTTGACTATTGCAACACTACCTACCTCTCACTCCTCAGAGTGTTTGATGAATATGCGATTTGTCTACGTTATTCTAAAGTTTTGGCCTTAATTCATGAGAAAAAATACATCAAAAACATGCAAAATAATAAAATAATAAAATTAACGATGCTAACAAAAGTAGGCTAAATGTTATATAATTAAATGTAAAAGTGTCCAGGAAATGGCCTCAAAAATGTTCAAGAAATAAAATGAAACAAAACCCCCAAATAAGGAATTAATTCTTGTATGCCATCTATATATTGTAAAATATTTTCTGGATTTTAATAAATTCATGTTAACTCAAATTGAGTTGAAGCCAACTTCATTGCGCACATATCACTAACATTAATTTAAAAGTAAAAATTCTAACCTACATATAATGCAAATAGCCTCGAACTCTAGTTTAAGAAGATCGAGAATTAAAAGTTGATTTTATTCTTCATACAACCTCTATTAAACCCCGCCCACCTTTGAATTAATGTAATATTGATTATCGACAAAAAAGTAGCGAAGCCTTCTCCCACTATAAGTAGGGTCGATAGATCAATTTTTACGCTGGCTATCGATTACCTAATGCAACCTCCACAAGGGGGATTTGAACCCTGGTCTTTTGGGTGGTAGGCACACTGCACTACCACTAGATCATTTAAGTGCATACAAAATTGATTATTTACAAAACACGACCAGATTCTAAGGAATTGGAAATTCCTACTTGCAACTTGGGTTTTTTGTACCGCATAGCATATTGTACTATTGTATACACTTTAGCCATATAGGCATTTTAAAATATTTAATTTATTTCCTTTTAATTTCTTTTCTTTTTAACAACTACTACTACAAGTCTACACGAATAGAGCACTTCCTCATATTAAGTAGGGTCAGCTACATGGATTTTTTGCCCCCATCAACATCTATTTTGGGTCATTCTCGGGCTTAGAACCAACTAATTAAGATCCCTTCAGATAGTCTTCATCCAACATTTCTTGGGCCTTCCTCGCTCTCTCTTAGTATCCTAAACCTCGCATCTTCTCTCGAACTTAATTAAATAATTAAGTCCCTTCGGATAGTCTCTTTCCAACATTCTTTGGGCCTTCCTTGCTCTCTTTTTGTTGGCTCAATTATCCCAAATCTCGCATCTAGGTAGTATATTAAAAGACCTCTTTTGCAAATGGTTCAACCACTTTAAGCAATTCTCTCTCATCATATCGTCAATTGGAGCTACACCAACTTTCATTCTGATCACGTCATTACGAATATGATCTTTTCGTGTATAACCACACATCCACCAACCACCATAGCATTTTCATTTCTGCTACCGTCATTCTGTGCACATTTCTATGGTTCACAGGCCAACATTCATATCCATCGAGGATATCAGGTCTCACGACTACTTTCTAATACTTTTCCTTGAATTTGAAAGGAATTTTCTTATCACATAATAACAATAAAGGTTCTTTCCCACTATAGCTAACCTCCATTATTTTATGAGTAACATTTCCATCGATTACCCCATTCTGTTGCAAATAAATCCCAAATATCCAGAGGAAGATCTTTCTTCTGAATGTTATCTTCACCAATCTTCACCTCAATTTTTTGCCAATATAAGATTTTTATATACATGTTCAATAAGCATGATCGGATGATTGTGTTCCATGTATTTAAAAGGAATCATCTCTATCTTTTCTCTCATTATACACCTCGATATCTAAAGAAATTGATTTTTTATATGTCAATCAATACAAACACATAAAGAAGTATTATTTAAGTCGTAACAATTGCATGGTGTTAATATCTCATTGTGATAAATTAATTTTGCAATAAATTATCGCATAATGTCACTAGTTTATGACACAAAATTTAGGTTTTTTTGACAAACTAACTTATCCTACTAACCATCTCAACTTTTTACTTGAAAATAAAACAAACCTCCATGATAGATAACATTCCAGAACTTCAACATTATTGCTTTTTATAAGCAAATAAATGCATATGGCATCAATGGTTCCGCTACAATCACATGTTTGCCTAACCGATAATTTCAATTACTTGGAGACAAATATGGCATGCGTTGGGGACATAATAGAAGAACCCACCCCTAACGTTTATCGTCATGCTATGTTTATCAAGGTGGTTTATACTAATCTTGGTTAAAAAATGTCGTAGGGATATAATGGAAGAAAGCATCTCAAATATATTAGAGATAATGATGCTATACTTGTGATGGCAACGATGGATTAGGATGCTGGAGGGGAGGCGTCGTATAGGCATTTTGCTCGCAGTAGCAGCTTTAGCTACGGTTTCTGATACTCCAACCATTTCATAAAGTATTCGATCAGGTTTAACGACTACCCAATATTCGAGGGATCCCTTAACGAAACCCATACATGTTTCTGATGGTCTTAGTGTAACGGGTTTGTCGAGAATATGCATCCCATATTTTCCATGCATATTGTGTCATTGCTCTTCACCCAATTTCTCTTTTTCTAGAAACACCAGCTTCCGAGCAAATCTCACCACCGCCGACCGCCCGCCCCGCTCGTGCCCCCAAACATCCGCCACAAAGCTCTTGAAGTTGTCCTCCAGAAGCCAACACTTTTCGTATCTAAAGAACCCAGGATAAGAGGACGACACACCGAGTCCCACAAGATAGGGGTGTGATCCGAGTGGGAGCGCGGGCAGGTTGAAACAAGAGCAAGAGGGAAAGCCGTCATAAGGACCTCAGAAGCCAGAAATCTGTCAATGCAAGACCTCGACGCCGAATTTCTCCACGTGTATAAAACGTCAGCCGCACGTAGGTCCTCCAGAGCCAGGGAGTCGATAAGTTGCGAGAAATCCGCCGAGCCCGGGTCCGTACCCCCCCTCGAACGGGGTCTATCAGAAGCGCGCAAAGTTACATTAAAATCCCCCAATGAGCCAAGGAAGACCCGCGACCTGGGGGCTAACCCCAATAAGCTCCTCCCATAATTCTCTCCTCTTAATATAACAGCACGGTCCGTAAGCACAGGAGAGCGCGATAGCAGAAGAGTCTTCCAGCCTTGTGAGAATCACGGTAATAGAATGGCTCCCCCCTGAAGGCCGAGTTGAAGGAGAAGGTCGCTGATCTCCACGCAACGAGGAGACCACCCGCTGTGCCCTCCGCATCCAGAGCATGAAACTCATCCAGGCTCCCTGCACCAAACGATCACCATAAAGCTTCCCCCATCTCCCGAAGCTTGGTTTCCTGCAGCAACACCACATCGCAACCCCATTCCAAGAACCTTGCACCCAACGCCCTCCGCTTGTCAGCATCTCCCAGCCCCCGCACATTCCAGGATAGTGCCTTCATAGGGAACTGTCTAAGCACCCACCTGACCGAACCACGCCAGCAGCCTCCGCCACCGCCTCCTTCAGAGTGAAGCAGGTCTGAGTCACCCCCGCCCGCGAACGCGACCTGTTCCTCCTCCTGTACCTCTTTGCTGATCTTCTTCCAGACTCCCCCTCCATCTCCGCAGCCACCGGAGCCTCCACAGGATCCTCGGGGAGACAAGGCGAGGGGAGAGGCCATGGCGAAGAGGAAGGAGGCTCCTGCCGAAGGCCCGCGTCCCCTTCCCCATGCGGTTTAGAAGAGTGAGACCCACGTAAGGAAGGCCCCCCCAGTCGGCCCCACAATCATCTACCCAGGAGCGGTCGCGAGATGGGACGCCGCATCAAGCACAAACGGATCTAGCTCCATAAACCGCTCCACAGATCCGCCCCAGTGTCCAAGAGATGGCCCCGCCATAAGACGGGTGACCCGAATATCCGAGGTGAAGGTCTGTAAAGATATCCCGGACCCACCTTTCCAGAAGCAGAAATCTCCTTCGATCCCTGTGCCGCTTCCCGCCACGTCACCAGAGAAACCGCCAGGAGAAGTATTCATGCAACGGTCCCACGATAAGGGATTGAGGGGATGTACAGAGGAATCGAAAGGGCACACAAAAGCATCATGATGGGACGAGCCTCCCGAAGCGTCGCCATGCAGGGATCCATGCGCCTCGAAAATCGACATGACGTCCTTTCCGGGGCCTGAAGCCGAAGGCACGACCCCACCAATCACCACCGGAGGCGGCGGAGGGGCCACCACCGACATCTCCAGCCGACAACAGAAGCGGCCGATCTTCAAGCTCTCAAAGAAGACCCGACCCACCGCCTCATCCAAGAAGGACTTGCTACACTCCATGAGCACCCTCGTCGTGAAGGGGTCTGAGCCCGGGGACAACCCATCATCGGTGATCGCCAGAATCTCACCCTACCTCCGCAACGGACGTCTGAGGTAGTAGACCAACCTAGAAAGGAAGGGAATACCACGAATCTCAGCAACGCAGACCTCGACGTCAACACATGCCCCGTCCGCAAAGCGCAGGTCCCTCCAAGCGATCCCTCCCACCACACCGGCACGAATCTGCCTGAGACGATGCTCGTTCGACTGCCCCATTACACAACACCTCCTTGGACCTAAAGCGACGACGCCCCCCGAGAAGCGATTACCCAGGACCTCACAGAGGAGTTTATGCACGTCTGCAAAGTGCACGCATTCATCCACGAAACAGCCGATGATCGCCCTTCCTCCCTCCGACCTCTGACAAGTCTCTTTCCGAACAACCAAAGCATCACAACCGGAACCTTTTGCCGACACTTGCCCTACCATTCGAGCCGAAGACGTTTCGCCCGCCGAGTAGTTGCATGCACCACCCGCCACCACCTGAGCAAACGTGCGTCCATCACCGCCATGCACGGCCACCCTTGCATGGAGGATCCTCGGTTGGAACGCCGACCCCCCTAATGTAAACCGACTCCTTGAGCCCGCGAACGAGAGCCACAATCGAGCATCTTGTGGCCCAAGCCTCCACAAGCAAAGCAACGCGGCCTAGCAACACAAACCGCCGCCAAATGCCCCCTCACCCCGCAGCGCAAACACTTCCTCCATGGCTTCCGGTGGGAGACATGCGTCCACCGCCCCCCCAGTAGAGTATCCTCCCCCTCCGCAGCCACGAACTGCGGACTGACGCCACGACCGCCTCGTCCCCCCTCCGCCACAGGAACTTCGTTGCTTCCCCCTCCGACCTCCACGAACCCTTCACCACCTCTCCCCTCCTCGCACGAGAGGAAGACCTGCCCCCTGTTCGATAAGCCATGCGTATCTCCCCTTCTGCGCCAACGCCACACACCTCCCTCCGACGCACCACCCCTCGCTCGAAACGCCATCAAGATACTCAGTTCCGCCCAAGATACTCAGTTCCGCCCAAGTTTTAATGAAAAGGGGCGAGCACCTTGACGTGTCTCCCTCGAAGTTTTAGACTTCAAAAAAAACTTCTCTTTGTCTAGTTGTGATCCAAGCGGGTTCAAGTGCCTGAAGAGCATATCTTCTGAAAGAAATATGATTGCATGGTCCGTGCGATGGCGGGCGGTGCAGGTGGTTGGTGAAGGGCGGAGGGGCACTACATGTGGAGAAGGACGTTTGAGCGGAGGTTCGTGGCGGGGAAGGGCGTTGGCAGTGATGGTCAGGGTGGAGAAGGGTGCTGAAGGGGAGGCATCCCGGGTGGTCGGCGAAGAGCGGAGGGGCACTGCATGCAGAGATGGGCGTTGGAGGGGAGGTAAGCATTGGCAGTGTCTGTCTGTGGCGGAGAAGGGCGCTGGAGGGGAGGCGTCCGAGGTGGTTGGCAAAGGGCGGAGGGGAGGCACGCTCAAAGGACATGCCTGTCGAAAATCAGACCTTTTACATCAATAAGAGCCCGCTCTTAACTTTTCGGGGGGATTGTGGCAGTTCACCTTCTGTGCCTTGAGTTGAAGGGGAGGCAGCTTGATTTCCTTGGGGATCTTTAGTTATGATGACACTAGGGCTCCTCCGTCTCATATTCTCGAGATGACTACCCTGTTGGAACCGGATCCCACTTCTCAGATCCGGGCATTTGAAGTCTTCATCGTGTACCAGTTTGTAGCTCTATACTGATTCGCACTGGTTCGTCTCTCTTGTCGGGTTCTTGATTTAGCGGAGCCTCCTACTGAAGGCCCTTTGCCCTCGAGTCTTCCTGTGGTTAATCGTGCTACCGAGGAGAATGGTGTCATCGTGAGTCTCGAGGCTGCCGAGTCGGGTTGCCGCCCTAGCGATCTGGTGCTTCTGCATGATGCTTATCTCTTGGCCCCTGTTGTCTAGTTGGAAGGCCCCTAGAGCTCGAAGGTTGATCGTTTACCTTCGCTGGTTGGATTGGAGAGGAGAGACAGGTTGATCAAACGAGCATATCTTCTGAAATTATTTGTAATGACCGAAGGGCACCGATGCTCTTGAAACTCGGTGAGGCTCTTGATTGGAGCTTGAACCTCATTCACGTGGTAATGTCATTGGAGAATGCGGTTAGTAACCTTCTCAGACAACCTTCGTTTTCTCCAAGGGGAGCTGCTGCTGCCTATTCACTCTCCAACTCGTTACTATTAGAATTCGAACTCGGCAAAAGACACAAGCGATATAAACCTCGAAAAAATTAAATTAATGGAAGAGGAGAAGATCAGATGGTATCAAAGAGTGAGGCAAGAGTGGTACTGGTAGCTAGAGTGGTGCGGTTTGCGGGTTTACGGGCCACAAACAATTATCCCAATGAAGGTTCCGAGGTTGAATATTAGGGGTTTGGGTGACCTAGAGAAGTGGCAGCTACTTGGTGCCTGCTTTTCAGAGTGGTGTTGTGATATCGTCCTTCTATAAGAAATGAAGCTTGCTTCTTGTCCGTAGTTGCTATGGAATTCTATGGGAGCAAACCCCATCTCTGGTTATCGAACCCTGGATGCAATTTGTTGTATGGAATGAGCTGCTTTTTTATGTGCATTCTGAGATCAAAGGCGGACATGTTTTCACAGTTCTTTTGGAGAATAGTTTGTTAAGCACTTTGCTGGCGGTATCTTGAGTCTACGGTCCTTGCTCTCATTCCCTAAGGCATGAACTCTTGACCGACATCTGCGAGCCCCGCATTGCATTCTTGGGGCTGACCTAGCTCTTGGGTTGTGGTTACAATGTCTCCCTTATCTCTTCGGACCACCCTCGTTCTCATGGGTGTCAAGACCCTGATTCTATATTGTTTGCTGATCTGATTGACGATCTAGAGCTTGAGGTGATTGGTGGCTCTGACACGAAGTATACTTGGAGGAGGGATCCCGCTCTCGTATTGATCGTTTCCTGACCTCACATGAGCTTCTGTATGTTTTTCCCATATCCTTCTGTACTTCCAGGATGCATACGAGATCGGACCTCACTCCATTTATTTACGACACCGGAGAAGATTCAGTTCATCGGGGCTTCTTCAGATTTGAGCGGGCGTGGGTCCAGGAAGACGCTTTCATAGAGCGAGTCTACAATATTTGGTCCTCGATCACTGTCTCGGGTTCAACCGCATCTCGTTTGGTCCAGAAGCTTACTATTCTTCGTAAGCATCTTTATTCTTTCAAGAAGGAGACTGGAGAAGCGAGATTGGCGAATTGCAAGGCGACGTTGGCTGAAGTTCGTAGAATTGATGATTTGGAGGATGCTAGAGAGCTCGTGTCTAAAGAACTAGCCACAAGGGTAGCATCACAGAAGATTGTTGCAGTGTTGCAGAGGAGGATAAGAAGCGGCTTATAAAATGGAAGCATCAATCTAGACAGTGTTGGCTCAGGGAGGATGATGCAAGCACTACATTTTCCACCACGCGGCAATTGGAAGATGCTGATACAATCTGATATACTCAGTAATGATGAATGGTATTTGGGTGGAAGGCAATCGTGAAATGGTAACATATAATTTCCATGATTTCTCGAGAAGGCAACATGGCGGACAATGGATGTGGATTGGTTTGGGGGCGACCAACGTGTCAGAGGAGCGTGCCTCTCACCTAATACAAAGTTTCACAGTTGAGGAAATGAAAAGTGCGATGTGGAACTTGAATTCAGATGGTGCACCTGGCCCAGATGGTTTCCTTGTCTTATTTTTTCAAGAATTTTGACCATTGTTGGATAATGAGGTTTTTAGGTCATTGCTGAATTTGCTCCAGAAATGTTGGCTTTGGTATGCTAAACTAAGCGCTTTTTTTGTTACCTTAGAATTAGGATCCAGAGAGTGTGGAGGATCCAGAGATTGAATTTATCTCATCATTACAAAGGTCTTAGCCAGGATTATGGATCATATCATCTCTTCGTTGCAGTCAGCCTTCATTCCGAATAAACAAATTATGAATAGTCGTGCCATGGCTACTAAAATCTTTGCAGATTGGAAGCACAGACGTGTGAAGGGTGTTCTGTGAAAAGTGGACTTCTCGAAAGCTTATGATACTATGGACTGGAGATTCCTTTGTGTAACTCTGTAGAAACAAGGTTTCCCTGACCTTTGGATCTCCTGGATAAAGCGTTGTGTCACTACGACCTCTTTCTCGGTGCTGGTCAACGACCATCCTGAGGGCGATTTCTTCCAACCGCAACGTGGGTTTCATCAGAGATGTCCACTTGCGCCTATGTTGTTTGTTATTGCAGCCGATGTTCTCTCATGTATGGTGGATTGGGTTGTTAGTAGCGGCCTCACGGTAGGCTACCCCAATGGTGATATTTCTATTTCTCTGTTACAATATGCTGATGACACCATCTTTTTTTTATCGAGGATGGCAAGGAGGAAGCTTGTAGAATGGCTGCAACTTTGGAGAGTTACAGTGAGATGTCGGGGTTGGTTCTCAATCTCGGGAAGTCCACAACCATTCCCTTTGGCCACTCTGATGAAGCTTGTAGAGAACTTGCAGTGGAGCTGGGCATTACCCGTGGTACTCTCCCGATCCGCTGCCTTGGCTTCCCTATGCGGAAAAATCAAGATCTCAGACTGGCTTCCAATAATTGAGTAAATGGGGAAAAATTGTCGAGTTGGAAAGCTGCTATTCTATCCAGATGTGGCAGGCTGGTACTCATTAAAGCGGCTCTCTATGATATTCCAGTATTCTTTATGTCGGCTCGCCTTCAGCTCGTGGGAATCAGGGGCAGACTAGAAAAGATTATGCATAGGTTTCTTTGGGGCAGATCCGTGCAGGAGGATTCTGGTATTCATTTGGTGGATTGGGAGACTTTCACATACTTAGTCAACTTTTGTTATTTTTACGGATCCTATTTTTAGTAAAGGGCCTTTTGCATGTTTCTTTGTATTAATATATGCAAGATCCTGACCTACTTCAACGGTCTAACGGTAGAGTGTTCCTAGAGAAGGCTTTGCTAAATTTGCTATATTTATAACGTAAGCAAGGTCCTGTCTAGATACGACCTGGTTGCCCGAGGTTCTAAACTAGGGTCACCAAATTCCAACCCCAAAAATCCTTTTAGCCATTCAACAATGAGTACAATTGGACACGTGATATTTTACTATTTTCTTATACTTTGGACATAATTGGACTTTATAAGCAATTCATGACACACACACACACATAAGAGCGAGGACTTCCTGTTAAAAAAGAGAGTATGGAATTATTTTGTTGAAAATATTCATATACCCTGCCAAGGTTTCATTGGTAAACGCCATTGTCACTTTCTTATCGTATTAAAAATGCAAAATTCACAAGTTGATACCTATTGGGAAGTTCACTGGTCTTATTAGTTGGCCACGTATGGTATGGTTCCTGTAGAACTTGTTTAGCTGTGTTACAAATTATTAATATGAGCAGAGTAGCCTAACAAAGATTATTATATATAAAATAAGGTGATGCAAGCACGGATGGCTTATATGATGTAGTAAATAAATGGACCCTATATTGCAAGTTTATGATCTCAGCATGTGTTCCATCATCAAGAGTTTTAGGCTTAAGAGACTTTTTGATTTAATTATATAGCAACGGTTTCTAAACCCTTCAAAAGTGTGTGAATTTTAGGTCATATGCAAAGCACGTGAAGGACTTAAAACCTCCATCGTCTTACATAGCTCAGTCAACGTCTCGATCGAACGCCAGACTGCCTGGGTTAGTCGAGGCACATGCCTCACATAGTACGCCTTTAGGCTAAAACAAACCTCCTCACCTCAAGGCACATCTTTTCAAACCATTTTGTTAGTCACTAATCGAGTTGGTAAACTAACAGCGAAAAGGTTCCGGATTCTTTTAGCATAGTTTCATTTTGTTGAGGTAAATGCTGTGCAAAATTAATCCGGAAGGGACTGGATAAAAAGAAGTGAAGCCATATTAGTTAAGCATCATACTCTTCTTTTGCATCAAAACATAAAATATTTGGGCAGTTATGTTTTCCTATTAAATCGTCTACAACTTAAATAGTATGACATGTACGCAACTTTAACCTTTCAGTATGAGAAGAACACAACCATACTTGTAAAGTCTGGTTTGTTCATTTATATGTGATAGTGATGCACTTCTATACAATTTTAATGTGCTCAACAGGATGGGGAGGGATCTCACATATGATTGCTGGTCGTGTGATTTGATTTGTGCTGCTTCTTCTCCAGATATCTACAGAATCAATTTAGAGAAGGTTATCTTAGATAGGTTTTCAATTGTTTTTATTTTTAACTACATCTCAATTAATGATAAGTTGATTTTACAACTTTGTAATTTTTATGCTCGGGTTTGTGGAGTATTCAGCAAGATGGGTTTTTTTTAATAAATCTTCTATTTCTATTTTTGTGCAAGTCACCACTATATGTAGTCAACCATCATAATGTACCCAAAAAAGAAAACAGTTTTTTGAGTATATAGACAAGCTCCTTCGCTGTGTATGTGTTTCCCTCCTGAGCGTAGCATGCCCCTCTATCTGCTTTTGCTTCCCCAACTTGTGCATATATCACGGTATTTGAACAAGTGGGTTCTGGCCACTTTCTAGGTGTTTCATTTGGATTAAACAGTCGTTTCGTGCTTATACTTTCAAGGTGATATTCTGTCATTCATGCTTCAACTGTGATTTATTTCGAACAAGTTGTAGCATTAATTGCAAATTGTTTTGTTAGACTTGTTTGATATGCCCATTACTTGTCCTTTGCTCTATTTCCTTGTACTTTGAGCTGAAATTTTTATTCTCCCGTTCTCAAATTACAGGGATGCTTTCTACCCTCCTTCAGCACCCAATCACCTGCTATGAATGTCGTTTCTCGCAGGTTGCTCCTGCAGCATTTAGAATTGATTTGGCTTGTATTGCTAAGTGATATTTTCTGCTTGTTTCTCAGGAATTTTAGCTGATAATTACTGCTACTTTGCCTCTGAATGATGCAGTTTGGTCCATGGACTTCTTGGTGGCGGTGGTGAAGATGGGGCCGTGGAGTGTTTTGACTTTAGAACAAAATCTTCAATTGCTAGAATTAATGCTGTTGGCGATGGTGGTGATTACGGTCAGGTGCTGTATTGTAATAGCAAACATGGTTAGCTTGAACAAAACTGACTTTTAGAACAACATATACTTTCTGTGCAGGAAGTTACTGCATTGAGATTTGACGAAGATGGTGGCTACCTCATGGCTGTTGGAACTAGTGTTGGTAAGGTATATGGTCTCTCCCTAATCTTTTGGCTTTGATTTTAAATGTGCTACACATACTTTATTCTCCGCGACCCTTTGGGACGAAAATGGATACGGATATATTCGAATTTTCGCTTACTGTATTCGAAAAATTACCAGATACAATATGGATGTGGATTGCAAAAAATTTTCGGATACGGATATGTGGTAATGGTTTGAATATCCGGATCTAGATCCAGATATCCGAATACAATATTTAATATTATTTTATATATTAGTTAATATAATATAAGTCACAACCTCGTGTTATTATATTAGTATTATACATATTACATACGATATGTTAATGATATTAATACACTCTCTTTTGTTTGGGGATGGGAATGAACAAAAGTTACGAAACCTTGTCCCCCTTTTTGCTTCCGGTGAAGAATGCAAGTCACCTTGGCGCTCCCTTTTGTCATGATGCAACTTATTTTTCATTGACATTTTTTTAAAATCTTTATGAACTTCGATAGAAATTCAATTCGTATTAGTATGTAGTCTTATTGGATCCATATTCGGATTCCATGCTTGTTTGATCTATATTTGGATTTCACTCTTTATTCGATTCATATTTGGATTAGCTTTTTATTCGATCTGCATCCAAGTCCGCTCTTTATTCAATTCGTATTCGGATTCGGTAAATATCCGATTTGGATTCATATCTATATTTTTAAGGATATGGTTTCCTTAATGCATATCCAAATCATATCCGTATCTGTATTCGTAACGACCCATCCGTTTCTGTCTCTAAGAAATTTATCCCTCATATTACATAATTTATTTTTGTGATTGTGGAAGAAAAATTATCGTAACTATCAGTGATGCTGTACTTATTTTCTTCTTTTTTGTTGATGCATTTTTTGACATTTCTCTTGTTGCTTTGTTCAGGCTTCCTGAATTGCTTTTTTACATCATTTGTTCATGTTTGGCCTTCTTTTTTTAAGTGTTTTTCGTTTATCATTCCTTTTGTGGTGGAAACCAGATGCAATCTCAATTTCTGAATTTTATATAAAAATTAAGTATATTTATTCTTGGAATTAAATTGACAATCCCGCTGCCCGAACTAACTCATCAGGAGATGAGTTTTACAAACATGAGATCAATCTGAAATTTTGAAATTATTATTAAACTATTATCGTTGAAATCCAATGGATAATTTCACTCTTTTATGGTTAGTCTAAATTTTTTACCCACCCGAATGTTATATGAACGAATGATTTTCTTTAGTTTTAATTCATTATGTTAGGACAATTAGCTTAGAGTATGTTATATTCTACGCTTTTGGGTAATAGCTTGTTTACCAATTTATGGGCTAATTTGGTTCGTGAAAAAGAGCAGTTCAGATTGAAAATATAATTTTGGTATTCAGACTCCATCAACCCTCATTGGTTCACTTCTCTCCTGATCATATTTGCACTTCGATTCCAAATTGAATGCGGCTTGACGCGTTTCCCACCCAACTCATGCATCTCCATGTTTCCTTGTCCGAATCCATGCTACACACATGTTCTCTCTTTCTTTTTCTTATCTTCTGTTTCTTCCTTATCACCATGTATCTTATTGCATTAAGTGGTATCATATCTAACTTTCGGGTTGGTCTTACATCTCGACAATTTACTATGGAGGATTTGAGTGTGACCAGACAACAGTCACCATGCTTATCTGCACGTTCCACACTTGTTTTCCCTTTGTAACTCGGCCAATTCATGTGCATCTTATCCCCTCCACAACCATCAAATAAGTCCACCATCAAACTTTTTGTAACGGAAGCAAGCTCACTGAGTCCTGTTTTTCAAGCGAAGAACCATGCAATCTAGTTTTTTTGTTGTAACTGTTAAATTTAAAGGTCAATAAATAATTTCGCACATTTAGGTTTAGTTGTATAAGTTTTTAGATAGGTTTAGGTTGTTGAATGAATAATTTCATTTTTTTCCGTTTATTCTTTATTTTATCGGAATAATTAGTTTACAATTTAATTTATTTTGGAGCTTTAGGACAACTAATTTATATGCTATATTTGGTCAATGAAAAAACATTTCATATTGGAAAGATAAATTTGGGAGTTGAGCTTCACTATTCCTACTTGGTTGCCGTTTCCTTTTCGCGTCTCTTCTAAAATCCCATGATGACATGTCATGTTCCCCTTCCAACTCGCGCATCTCCGTTCTTCCCTACAAAATCCCTTGCCAGATGTGTTTTTTTGTCTTTCCCAACCACTCCTCTTCCCTCTATAACCACATTCATCTGATAGCATCTAATCATCTATAATTTTGATGTGCTTATGAAGAACTTTCTGATGGCCCTTTTAAATGTTTTTCCGGGTCCTTGGCTAAGTCTGTTAATGTTTATAGAGTTTCCTGAGATTTTTGGGTCTGTGCATGTGAATATGGGTGCAATTGTGTTCATGCGAACATGCATGTGTTGTATGTGGGCATGCGAGCAAATATGCGTGAATACTCCAAAATGCACATGGCTCATTTGAATCAATGTAAGTGCACATTACTTGGAAACTTATGTGAGTGATCTATCCAATATAAAAAATTAGAATTTCACTATTCTAGTTGGGTATCAGATTTGTTTTAAATTGAACGTATTCATGTTGAGATAACTTGGATTTGTTGAGAACATTGACACATACAACAACAAAGTCTTTTCCCACAATTAAGTAGGGTCGGCTACATGGATTCTTCGCCTCCATTCAGATCTGTATTGGGTCAGTCTCGGGCTTATATCCATAAAACTAAGATCCCTTCATATAGTTTTTTTCCAACACTTCTTGGGCCGTCCTCGCACTCTCTTTACCGGCTTTACATCCCAACACTCACATCTCCTAATTAGTATATCAGCTGATCTTCTTTGCAAATGACCAAACCATCTTAAGCGGTTTTCTTGCATCTTATCCTCGATCGGAGCTACACCAACTTTTTTTCTGATTGCATCATTCCGAATCCGATCCTTATGTGTGTGCACCCACATCCACCTTAGCATTTTCATTTCTGTTACAACCATTCTCCGCACATGTCTATGGTTCACAGGCCAATGTTAAGATTCACGGAGCATTACAGGTCTCACAACTGCTTTGTAAAACTTTCCTTTAATTTTTAAAGGAATTTTCTTATCACAGAGAACAACAGAGGCTCCTCTCCACTTTAGCCAATCTGTATATATTCTATTAGTAACATCTACATCAATTTCCCATCGTGTTGCAAAATAGATCCCAGATATCTAAAAGAATCTTTCTTCCGAATGTTACCATCACCAATCTTCACCTCGATTCCTTCACCATTGCTCTCATCAAAGGTGCACTCCATATATTCCGTCTTAGTCCTACTTATACGAAATCCTTTACTTTCCAACTCATGTCTGCAAGCCTCAAGCTTCTCATTTACTCCATCTCTAGTCTCGTCAGTCAACACAATATCATCAACAAATAACATGCACCAAGGTAACTCATCTTGAATGTGACGTGTCAACTCGTCCATAATCAAAGTAAAAAGAAATGGACTCAAAACTGAACCTTGATGTAAACCAATGTTGATGTCAAAATAGCCAGTCTTCCTAGACGGGATCCTTACACAAGATAAAGCCCTATCATACATGCCCTTTATGAGGTTAATGTATAGGACAAGTACTCGTCTCTTCTCCAAAACTCTGCACATCATCTCTCGTGGGGCAGAATCATAAGCCTTCTCCAAATCAATAAAGATCATATGGAGGTTCTTTCTTTTAGCTCTATAAATCTCCATTGTTCTCCTCAACAAATGGATGACTTCAATAGTTGAGCGACCTGCATGAATCCGAATTGATTTTCTTTTACGTTAGAAACTTGCCTCAACCTTCTTTTGATCACACGTTCCCAAATTTTCATAGTGTGACTCATCAGCTTGACACCTCTGTAATTAGAACAATTTTAAATGTCTCCTTTATTCTTATAAAGAGGCACCACGATACTCCTCCTCCAATCTTCAGGCATTTTCTTGCTTTGTCAAATAACATTGAATAGATTCGTAAGCCAAGTCAAACCGTGCCCACCTAGAACTCTCCATACTTCTACATAGATATCATCCGGTCTTACACCTTTCCCAGGTCTCATATCCTTCAAAGCCTCCTCTACTCCCTTTCTAAAATATTATAATTGAATAATAATTGAAGGCATGGTTATTTTTTAGATTTAATCGAGTGAGTTAAGAATACAAAGTTCTTATCATACAAAAAGAATGATTAAGAATACATAGTTATTTTTTCCCTAATTGTAGATATTTTTATGTCACATATATTTTGTTGTAAAGTAATTAAGTTGTGACCATGACGACCATCTAATCAATTAGATATGTTTTGTATTCTTATGCATAGTTATACATTGATATATGCATAATTTTATATTCTTGTGCATAATTTTATAACCAAGTCGAACCATAGAAATTCGGTATGTTTTCATTTTGTTTTAGCGATTTTTACTCTCCTCTGTGTAATTTCGTAGTTACATTTTTATCGTTACATAATTTGTATTTAGTATGGACACCCAACCTTTGTATAGTTACCAACTATTAGCATTGTATGCCTTTGTATTATCTTTAGTCAATTCCTATCCGCTAATGTTAACGAGATTTAATAATTGTATGACATTTTTGTCATTTGAATTTTGAAAATCCATCTAATTCATATATGATGCGCCCTCCTTTCTATTCTGGTCATTTATGCCATCCTCCATCAGCCACCCCCCGCCCCGTGCCACCACCCTCCACATCATGTCGCATGAGGTCAACCTTCGACCTCCATCCTCTTCGCTCCCCTATCACGGTGAACCATTTTTGCCACCCTTTTCTTTGTGATAAAAAACCACGAACTCGAACATATCAAAGCTCGGCCTTTCGATGCCATGTTGTCCTCCGTCAAACACCACCTCTTCTGATGTTGAGTCCACTATCCCTATCCCTTCAACATCGATCTCCTCCTCCCTGATTCTATCAAGCGTCATCGCTCCTTATGGTCTAAGATCCATGGGGAGCTAGCTTGGGTGAAGACACAACCCTCTATCGACAATTTCTTGCCAGTCTAAACAATCTATTGTTCTACTCCGTTGCGAGGATAAGGACAAAGAAAGGTAGCATCAACGGTGCTACTACAACCAAGGAAAAGACGCGCACGATTTTACCAAGGGGAGTGGTGGTCGACGATGCCTATTAGCTATGCAGGGGCTTGTTTATCGAGATCAGGTGATGCTACACAAAATTAGGAATTAAGGCTTGTTAAAAATAAAGAATGCGGACGCTTTTTTAGAAAAATAGAAGGAAACATTTAAGAACACGAGATTTTAATGCGGAGCCTTACTCCCTAAGGAGCGGGATGGAACTACAGGAGAATGCTTCGAAGGGCCATATGTTGCATTGCACTTTCTCATCTGATACAGGAGGTTCGAGGCTTCTTATATAACCTCCACAGTCTCTCCAAGTCCCACCACTGGTAGATGTGAGACTAAACTCTTGGAAGTGGTAAATGGATCATGGAGTGATCCATTTACGCATCTACAATATAAGTGACACATAACACAACATACTTCAACACTCCCTCTCAAGCTGGAGCATGCAATGCTCAGCTCGGACAAACAGAAAGGAAACTCAAACTCACACTACAAGACACTACAAACAATTTGAACTCAACGCAAGCACAAGATCCAGTTACCCTATCCATGTGTTTAGTCCTACATCTACCAGTGATGGGACTTGGAGGCTCTGTAGAGGCTATATAAGGAGCCTCAGCCCTCCTGTATCCAAAGAGAAAAAGGAATGCAATATCTGCCCCTTTGAGGGCTTCTCCCGTGGTTTCATCCCGCTCCTTAGGGAATAGAGTTTCACGTAAATTCTTGTTCTTCCATATTTCATCTTTCTATTCTTATGCTCTGTTTATCATTTTCGCTTCCGCTTCCTATTTTTCTAACATGGTATCAGAGCAGGTTTGTTTCTCAAGGATTTTCGCGTTGTTTATTTGTTCGAGTCTCGATGTGTTGTTCTTGGAGTTTCTTAAAGTTCGGAAGCTTTATTCAAAAGATTGTTCTTCTTATTGGAGCAAGTTCTGCATTTCAGAGTTAGGGTTGCAATGGCGCTCCTCTCGATCATCCTGGCAGTGTTCAATGCATCCTCGCGACTCTTCGTAGTCACAAACTCTCATGCGGCAAGAACAGGAGGTAGGAACCTCCGCACGATGTTCTCGGCTCTCCCACTGTGCGCTGCCCCTTCCCTTTCATCCCGACAACCAGGCGGAGACCTAGCTGCTCCCAGGAATTCAACTAGCGGTGCTCGAATCCTCTCTAGATCTGCTCCTTGCGGCGTTGACATCAACTCCTTGCTCAGATCGCAACTGGCCCTCCACATGTCACACCTTCAGATCTATAACTCCATGCTGCACCTTCAGATCGCGGCGACCCTCTTCAAATCCAGGCCGCATCACGCTCGCATCAAGTTCTCCTCAATCATTGATGAAGAGCCAACCCAAGAGCCACTGCCCCAGAACTCGAAGCGGCGCTGCCTCGGTCTCCTCGTGCATCGGCGCCACCACATCTCCACACGACTACCCCAGAGCCCGTCTTCTCCTTGTCTTCTCTTTTGCTCCCGTCTTCTCGAAGTTGACTCGAAGTCGACCATTATCGTTGCTCCTTCTCCAGATCTCGGCGATGGTGGCTAGAGCAGACGATTCCCCTACGCCTGCAATCCCCATCTTGCTCCGCTCCATCCTCCAGATCGCCTCCAGGGTGAGAAAGTTGAATGCAGGTGGCGGTAATGCACCTCGAGCGGCGACAACGTTCGAAGAGGGATTCCCGTAGTGGAAACCCTAGGGTTCTAAGACCCGTTTTTATAAAAATGCTTTTATTGCAAAGCCCAAGGGGACAGGTAAAAAAAGGGGAGAAAGGTAGATAAAAAAATTGCGAGTTTTTTTTTAAAATCTGATTAAAAAAGGAAAAAAGAGAGGCGCGCGCAAGAAAAAGCTGTACACTAGAATTTTCGAAAAAAGACAAAAAGCCGAAAAAATGCAATTTTTTTATAAAAATGTGTCGGCTTTAAAAAATTAAGAAAAGACGTGAGAAATTTTGTGAGAATATTCATGTTTTCCCTCATTTTTATTGTCTTCTCTCATCATAGTCGTTATCATGTATTCCAACTAGTGTAGGAGAAAGGGGAGTATATGTAGAGTCACAAGTCTATTGCAGATTCAGATGTAAGATTTCAGACCAACCAAATTTGCAGACTCTACAGTTGGCGGATATTTAGAGTCGACGTCAGATGTTTCCGAGTCTCCAGTTTCAGACACGCACATGTATGCGGTCTTTTCTGATGAGCACATGTTTGCCATCTTTTGTCGTGGTCTCCATCATTTTTCTTATTTTGTCGGCCAGAGTTTTCATGTGAGCCATAGGGACTCCAGAGTAGAGGACCATTCCCTATGCCATGTGGGCAAGGGATTTCATGTGGTGTCATAGGGACTCCGAAGTAGGGTTCCATTCTTTGTGCCAGATGGGAGAGACCTAGTTCTCCAACGATAAGACTTTTCAGACTTCATTCTCCAGTGACCGTGGATTCCAACAAGGATTGCACCTCTACGTTCTTTTTCAGTTTTGGCCTTTTCAGAGATGGAGCAGTTGTCCACATGTTGTGGCGGGCCACAATACTCCGACGAGTAGACTCCTTTCAGTTGCAGTGACTCTGACAGGCGCAGTTCAGAGCACATGATCTCTGTCGAGGAGATTCAATTGACTCACACTCCAACCCGTTCGTCCTCCTCACCCCCACGACATGAGAAGCAACGTCCTCGACAGCAGCCGACAATTGTGCGTGTTGACTTGATATTGTCTGTAGTGTCATGTATTGTGAGTTGAGTTTCTTTCTGTTTGTCCAAGCTGAGCATTGCATGCTCCAGCTTGAGGGGGAGTGTTGGAGTATTTGGTTGTACGCAGGTTGACTTGTAGATGGGTAAATGGATTCCTTCAGGATCCATTTACCCCATCAATGTGTTTAATCCCACATCTACTAGTGGTGGGACTTGTTGGCTCTGTGGAGGCTATATAAGGAGCCCCATACCTCCTGTATCCAATGAGAAAAAGGAATGCAATATCCGCCCCTTTGAGGGCTTCTCCTTTGGTTTCATCCCGGTCCTTATGGAGTAGGGTTCCACGGAAATTCTTGTTCTTCCATGTTTCATCTTTCTATTCTTATTCTCTGTTTATCATTTTCGCTTCCGCTTCCTATTTTTCTCACAGAGTCCACGGTCGCTGGAGAATGGAGTATGAAAAGTCTCCTCATCGGAGAACTAGATCTCCCCATACTAGCTCAGAAATGGATCTCTACTATGGAGTCTCTATGATACCACATGAAAACCCTAGCCCATCTGACATAGGGAGTGAGATCTGTACTCTGGAGTCCCTATGGAACACATGAAATTCTGAGACCAAAAAAGAAAAGATGAGGACCAAATAAAAAAGACCGCACGCATGCATATCTGAAAATGGGTCTCTTTATGGAAAGCTCGGAGAAAATGGATCACTCAAATATGGAGTGCCACGAACTTGGACTCTGAACCAATCCACAGAGTCTGAAAGTGAACTGTAGTGTCTAGAAATCCTGGTCTGGAGAATATGAATCTGGAACAGACCTGTGACTCTACACAATACGCCCCCTTTCTCCTAGACTGGTCGGAAAACAATGACATCGACCAAGTTGGGATAAGACATGAAAATGTGGGAAAACATGAACCACATAAGCCGTCGCAATTTCCCATTTTTGGCTTTTCTTTTCGATTTTTTACGGCTATTTCTCCCCCCTTTTTAAGTCTTCTCTCGTTTTTTTAGCGTACATTTTTTTTGTATGCACTTCTTTCCTTTTCTTTTTTTACGAAATCTCTTGGCCAGAGTGGGCCTAAATATGTAGCAACCCAATTGGGCTTCTCTCTTTCTACCTCAATTTTTCCTTTTTCTCTTTTTTTTTGAAAACTCGCAGCCCAAAGAACCGAACCGGGCCTACAATTTTTTAATACAACACCGCCTTTTTAGGGTTCCACGATGACAACCCAACTCACTCCCGATGGAACCCCTGCGTTGCCGTTGATGGAATAGGGTTCCATCGTGGAACCCATTACTGTCGTTAGAGGGAGCATCGGCATCACCGTCGCTTCTGGAGAGGTGGCCGGTGCCTCCCTTGCAAGAGGAGGCTATGGGCACGCTGGGCGATGGGGCAGAACTCCGCCTGGAGGCGGCAAAGGGACCCTTGAGAAGAAGCATCGCCGCTTGGAGAACGAGGTTTAGGGTCGCCGCTGTTGTCGGGAGAAGGTGCGACTTTGGTTGTGGATGCGACTGCATGGGCCGCTGCTGCTTGGAGGGCTCCACACCCTGGATCTTGCTGCCCGCCGCCTTGGAGTATATGTTGGAGTGATCGGGCACCGTCGCCTGCTGGGATAGGTGCTACCAAGAGTGTGAGTAAGGAGGTGGGGCTCGTCGTAGATGGTGCAAGGGGGGCCACCTGTTGCCTCCGCTCGCTGCAGCTGGAATTGGGAAGGCGACATGATCGTGTCGCTGCCTGGGATGTGTCGCCTGCGCGTACCTATGAAGAGCACCACAACGCAATTGCCTGGAGATGCGGTGGTGCGACGCGCACAACCTTTGGGCTCCGTCTAAAGACATTGAAGATCTTCTGCCTGGAGATAAATTTGGAAGTAGATGCACCGATCTCTTTTTTTTGTAAGAACTGTGGCTGGGTTGGAGAGCACCATCAAACTGGAGTTTTTGCCGCTTGCATCTTGCGCCGCCTGCGTGTGCTTGGAGATCGAGGAAGGAGGGAGGCTCTGCTTTGGAGTTTTGCTTGTTGGAGCGATGCATCTTGGAGAGGAGATACCTTTTCTGGAATCGAGCATGGTCAGGAGCATGCTTTGGAATCGAGCATCATCAGGTTGAACAAAAAAAGGACTGATGGTTCCTACATGACCCTAGAACTTTTTCCAACAGATGAACAAATCTCCTACATAAACATAAATTTTAAGAACAAAATACCAAAAATCGAATCTCGAAAAAAAATTGACTCATCGAGAATTGAACCCGCTCTGATACCATGCTAGAATAGAAAGAATACAGAAGTTTGATCCGAGAAATGGAATAAAACATTAAAGAACACGTGATTTTAACATGAACCCTGCTCCTTAAGTAGCAGAATGTAACCACGGGAGAAGGCCTCAAAGGGCCATATGGTGCATTGGATTTTCTCATCTGATACATGAAGTCCGGGGCTTGTTATATAACCTCCACAGACTCTTCAAGTTCCATTACTGGTAGATGTGGGACTAAACTCGTGGATGTGATAAATGGATCCTGGAGTTATACATTTTACCCATCTACAATATAAGCGGCACATAACACATCATACTCCAACATTGCTAAATTGTGGATCTTACCAATTTAGGCTTTTTATCCCTTTGATTTGAGTCCAATTAAAATGAGGTTCGGGTTAGTTGGTAATATGTTTAATTTGTATGTTACCTTTTCCAATTTTATTTATAACGAGATCACATGTGATCTCTAGTTTTTTGGTTGTTTATTAAATTAGGAGAATAATCAGGGGTTGTTAGTATTTTACTTTTGTCCCTTCCATTTTTCCTTTCATTTTCATTTTTATGTAAAATGGTTACGTGTTAAGAGTTGAAGTTATATTAAAAAATGGAGTTCATCCTCTCCCCCTTTCTCTTCTCCCTCTTAGTAACCTCTGCATTTCTTTCCCAAAACCTCACCCAACAAGTGTGTTTCTACCGCTCACTCTCCTCTTCTCTATTTTTCAATCGTGACAATTTTCCTGTGTATCAATTAGTATCAGCGCATGGCCTACATATCATTTTCATGATTCGATGATCCTTCCAAGCATTCACGCAAGCACAAAGCTGGAGAAGCCTGTTCTACGGGTCATCCACATTGAATGAGGTTGAAGAATCCCTTGTAATGCTACATCAGATTTGCTCAGACGTGGTTATGTCATTGTGAGATCCATGGTTACAACAATCTCTTAATTAACTTGAAAGCAATGCTCCTTAGGTTGTTGTACTGGATGTTTTGAAACTCCGCACCTCACGTGAAGCCTTGTCGTCATATTACTACTATTACTACTGTCGATGTCTTCAACTTCAACGCTCATGTTTCCTCCAACACCACCACCACCTACACCCCCGGCATCACCGTCACCAATCACCACCTTCCCTGTGGAAAGCCACCATCACCATCCAATTGGAGCTAACTCCTCCACCTATGGACGAGTTCGCTGTCGAACCTCCACCAACTCTTCCCACCTCGACAACATCGACCACTTTCTCCCACTTGCGTTAGCTGCATAACCACCATCTTCGCCTCTTACACCACACCACCATCCAACTCCTCGATTGCCACCCCTACCCATACACCTGTACACCCCTCGCCGTTAAACCCCACCATCGATAACCCCTTTGCATCCTGACTCCTTAATGGAATCACCGTTCCATCGACAAGGGTTGCCATTGCTACCCCTTATTGAGGATCAATATTCGATTCTTGAGGATCCTACACCTAAGTTCAGTTGAGTCCCTACCTCGCAACTACCCCCATCACACACGTGGTCCATGAACACCCCTTCCAGTGTCACTATCAGCGCAAGGCTGCAAGCTCCATCACCACCTCATGTTCTTCCCTTTCCATGCTCGCCACTACCCCTCGTCCTCGTCGAGATTCAACTGTTAGAGAACCTGTTGCCGCCCTCTCAGAGATCAACAACACCACCTGCAGGTTTAGAGCTGCCAAACATTAGCAGGATTTTTGGGATTATCTCCATACAATTGGTTTTCCCCAAGAGAAGATAATAACAACATTGCATGTGATCTCTAGTGAGTTAATCGATCGAGTCAAGTTAGGAGGATAGGGGTGTGCTAAGATTTTACTTTTAGTCCACCATTCTATATAAAGGGCCTATGGGTCTGTGTATTAGGAATTCAAGTTATATTAAAAGTGGAGTTGCTCCACATCCTCTTTCCCCTTCTCTTTTCCCCCAAAACCTCATGCAATGTGTGTTTCTGCCTCTCTCTCCTCCTCTATTTTACTACCATGGAAATTTTTCATTTGCATCATCATATTCCTCTATTGTGACGGGATGCCATGAAGGGAAGGGGTTGTTTGGGATTTGGGATGCATGAGGAGACATGAGTTTGATATGGAGGATAATGGGGCATTGAGCAACTTGAGCTCCTGTTCGAATTGGGGCATGACCCGCTGATGGTACGCATTGTCTCGTCGCAAACATCTATCTCTGCTCTCCTTTGTGCAAGTACTGTCGCTAACCTTCGCCAGAGCTTGTTACCTGCTACAAATCGAGCTTGAAGTAAGGAATGGGGTTTCATAAATGAGGAGGGCGGGGGAGTTGGGAAGGGGGATTTGAGGAAGTGGAGTTGCTAGGAAGGGAGGGGATGGTGGCAATCGGTAGGGGGGGATGAATAATATAGTAAAAAAATATTGATCATTGTTGGTGGATTTTATATGGTTAGATTAAATCAAGGGAGTACCCACTTAAATTGTCTGGTGGTAGTGCAATATGCCTATCACCCAAAAGAACAGGGTTCGAATCCTTCCTTATGGGGGTTCCGTTTGGTAGTCGACAACCAACGTAAAAAATAGTTGAAATTTTTAACATGGATTTGAGCAAGAATAAAAAAGCCGACCCTACTTATAGTGGGAGAAGGCTTCGCCATTTAGATTAACTCAAGGGACTAATTGAGTAAAGTGAGAGCGGGGGTTAGGGTGTAAGACAAATATTGTCCAATGATGTGGGTGTAAAACAAGGGTTATATTATACCCTGCATTTATACAGGGTTACAAGGGTAAAATCTCCTTTAGTTTATTCTTTAGGTTTTTGACATGTGCAACTTCACTCTAATGATATATTTAACCTTTTGCTGTCTTCATGGTCTTTCAGACTGCATTTTTTGGAAAAGTTCACATTAATTTCTTTAATATTATTGGGGGATGATATAAAAAAATGTACCAAGCCTTCTCCCACTATAAATAGGGTCGGCTACATGGATTCTTGTTCAAATCCATGTTGAAAGATTCAACTATTTTTACGCTGGCCGTCGACTACCTAACTCAACCCCTACAAGAGTGAGATTTGATCCCTGGTCTTTTGTGTGATAGACACACTGTACTGCCACTAGACCATTAAGTGGGTACTATTAGGGGATAATATACTATGCAAAAATTGATAGTGTCAAAATTTTGCTTCGATTTCCGATTTTGGTTATAGTCACTGGATATTACCATTAATCATGCGTTTACGCTGCAGGTAATGATCTATGATCTGCGTTCTTCCAGTCCTCTTCAAATTAAGGATCATATGTAAGTGTGCTTCATCTTCGTTCAAAGTATTCGAGTTCCTTTTCTTTCAAATATGGTTTATGTTTTGATTGCACTGAGTTTTGCAGGTATGGTAGTCCTATCATTGATATCAAATGGCTTCAGACTCCTAATTCTTTGAGGTCAAAGTTGGTCAGTTCTGACAAACATGTTGTCCGAATATGGCATCCTGACACTGTAAGAAAATTTTTCCCGAAGATTTGACTCAAACAACATTATGATTAGTAGGGCAAATATTCGATTTTTTAGAAGTACCAATAATGGAACCGTTGTGATTATTTTTCTTTGTTTTGTTGCAAAGTTACTGATTTCAGTCAGGTTTTTATAAACTGCAGTAGTCACATTTGTGTGTATATATATGCAAGTTTGATATGCTCAGAGGCCAGTTAACTAGGGCTGTAATGGTCTGAACTAACAAAGAGGTTTCCGATCAATTTGGTTTATTTTGTACATGAGCTCAGGTTCAGCTTTCTTCTAACAGAAGTTCAATTGTAAGTACGGAATATCAGTTTGCAGAATGCAACCAATTTAGTGGAGTTTCACAACACAAAGAAAGAAATGGAGAAGGCAATAAGTGAAGTGAAATGAAAGTTTGAGATCTGATACCTGTGTAGCTTAAATCCATAGGAGGAAGAGATATATTACAACTAGGTAAGGGAAGTGTTTCGGGAAAAAATGATCTTACCCAAATCAAGAAAGGGATTGGAAAGGTGCCAAGCAAGTGAGGAAATTAAAGTTTGGTGGATTATTTTCTTTCGAGACATCTTAGTGGAAGTGAGGGGGCTCAAAGAGCTGGAGAAGAGAAGAGTGGATTGCGTTATTTGTTGAATCTGTGGCGTGTATGTGGTTCTATTACGAGAGACCAAGATTGCGTATGATGGGAACATCTATGGTTGTCGCTTGGCATTTCTTCACTGCTGGAGTTTAGAGTTACAGATGTTATAGGAAGTGTGTATTGGGGGGGAGGGGCGGGCTGCTTTTGTCTCTTGGATTACCAATGTCTTCTCAATAGCAACCGAGGATATATGAATATCTGTTTTGATTGTTGTTTTGAGATGGAAATATGAGCCTTCTTGATTGTGTCTTGTATTTACGACCCAACGGAATTTGGGTTGTGCCCGAAGCTGTGGTCCGGGCTTCATTTAGTTAAAGAACATTTCCATTGGCTCATTGGATTTGGGGTGGGGGATTTCAATGTTTCTCTCCTATCCTCGGATCAACCAGAACTACGAGGTTGGAATGACTCTGGTTTGGTGGACTTTGTGGATCTGGTTGGAGACCTACATGTGGAGGTTCTTAATGCTTCAGACACCTGTTTCACTTGGAGGTGCTCAGGGTCTTGGTCCATATTGGATCGTTTTTTAGTGTCTGCTAAACTTTTGGAGGCTTTTCCGTTGGCCACTGTTACCTCTTCCCCAAATCTCGATTAGGTGACACTCTCGTTATCTCGGATTTCATGGAGGGGTTGCACCTAGAATGTTTGGATTTGAAAGATTTTAGTTGTTGGAGGAATTCAAATATTTGCTTATGAAACAATGGAATTTGTGGTAACTGTGGTTTATGAGTGATCAACTACAGTTCATTTGTTTCAAAGGTCCATGGCTTTACGGAAGAGTTTATGTGAGCACAAGAAGAATTTGCGAATATATTTAGATTACCATCAAATGAAGAGATTCTTGTGACCTATCAAGTGAAGAGATTGCAGAGACTACCAACTTTCGTAAGATTCCAGAGAAGGATAAGAAGAATGCGACAAAATGGAGACAAATATCCAGACAAATGGATAAAAGAGGGTGAGCCAAATTCCGGATTTCCCCATACGATGGCTATTGGCAGGAGATGATCGAGTCTATTCCGTTCGATTTTGGTGAATGATATCCAAGTTGAGGGGGATTGTCAAATCGATCAGGGGATTGTATACTATTTCTGCGGGTTCTATCGACGTTTGCCTTGCAGGTAATGAAGGTGGTTGGGTACGATGGCTTTCTTAATATTAGACAATCTAAAATCTCGCTTGATGTAGAGGTCCGAACGTGAAGATGTTAGAGTGGCAGTGCTTGCATAGAATGCTGATGGAGCTCCTGTGCCTAATGGCTTCTTAATTTTTTCCTGGGAATTGTGGGATGTGGTGAGTGACGATCTGGTGGCTTGGATGGACAAGATTTCCCGTGGTAATGCATGCTTTGACATAATTAATAGAGCCCTCTCTTATTTGTATTGTCGAAGAAGGGGGCGTCATAACAAATGGAGGATTTTCGACCCTTAGCATTGTCAAATGCTGTTTACTTGGTGTTGTCCAAGGTCCTAGCTAATAGATTTTTGTGTCGTCCTCTTTCACCCCAGGTAGAGAAATTGTTATTTTTTGAGTCAAAACTGGGGGAACTTGCTATGATGTCCGCCCCAAATATATTAGAAGAGGAAGAGGGTCAATGTTTTCCTTTGGTGCCTAAGGAGGGATTGCATTTGTGACAAGGTTAGGCGCATAAAAATCTTTGGTGTCCAAGATGTAATTTGCGGTAGGTGTCATGCCCAACGGGAGAATGCGAAGCATATTTTTTTTAAAAGTCAGGGCTCGTCCAAGGTTTGTCAAGATTTCGGCCTCTCTTGGCTGAGGTGGGGGGATGCTTCATCTTTTTGGCAGTCCATCAGGAGTGTAGGGCTGGGTTCGACAGCGGATGTCTCTATAGCTTTCGTTGGGCTGTGGGCTATCTGGCAGGGGAGAAATGACAACATTTTTAGTAACCAAGTGTTCTACTCGGAAAATGCATCTATTCATCGTAAAGGCCTCTACAACTTTTGGGCCTCTCGCTAATGTAACAACACTTTGGTTTTAATATAATTCTGTGGCGGTAGCTCCTATCTTGGGAGTATACTTGTGGTTGTTTTCAAAAAAAAGAAGAGGAAGAGTTACAAGATGACTTATAGAAGCCAAGACTCGAGAAGAGTCCTAGTATGAAAACTACATTTTCATAATAAAAATGCTGAGATGAAAAGAGTGCACCATTTCTCGCTAGCCAAGTTGTCCAAGTCGATGTGATTGACATAAGTTCATCTCTTGAGTGCTGCTTTGCCCAAATAAAGAGCTCCAAAACAAATCCAAACTTCGGAAATTCATCCATTATGTGCGAAATTCCACCCAAATCGGTGAGGTCTTCTCACAACGAAAGAAAAGATGCTCTACTATTTCAATATGTATCTCACAAAGGGTTAACTATATGATACATGCAAAATGTCTCGCACATCAATCCCTTGTTATAATGCGCTTTTGTCCAAGTAGCCACATAAAAAGTCGATTCTACTTGGCAGTTTTAACTCATAGGATAAGTTGCAATCACACACCAAAGCATTTGTCCTCGATGGTGGCGGTGTAGTTATAGCTCTGTAGGCTCGTTTTATCGAGAATGTGTTATCTGTTCATACCCAATGATCCTACCCATCAAAAGGTCTTATCTATTTATCTTAGGGATTCCAAAAGGAGAAGGAAATCCTTTAATCGTTGGTCAGGAAAATCCTTCAAGAATGAAGGTATCCAGTTCTATTGACACAATAATCCACAACCCTTGCGTCATAGTTAGTGGCTGAAGCAAAACAATAAGGGAACCAGGATGGAATTGGGCCATCACCCGTCCAATTATTGGTTCAGAAAGAAAAAGAGTTACCATCACCAATCACTGAGCAAAATAGTTTCCGGAAGCGAGGCAATGCATAGCTGATGCCTTTCCAAAAGGCTGATGAATAAAAGCTTGGTTGCTGGGGTATATTGCAATGCCCTGATGTTATATATGTTGCGAATGAGTCTGCAGCAAATGCCTTCACTTCTGTCTCATATCCTACTAACCCATTTTAGTAGAAGCGCTTCATTTATGGTTTCCAATCGTGTGATCCCAAGGCCTCCGACCACCTTTGACAAAGTTACAGTCTCCCAATCGGTCAGATGAACCCCATATCCATCCTGACATGAATTGCCGGAAAAAAAATCTTCGCATGATCATCTCCAACCAATGCTTAATACCAACATGAAGAAGTCGAAGCGACATAAAAAACATGAATAGTCGAAAAAATGGCCTTTACAAACACATGTTGACTACCGTGGTTTAAAATAAGGCAACTAATCAATCATCTTAAGTCTTCCAATGGTTAGTGGAAGACCTAGGTAGCGGATCGGAACTCAGAAGGGAACCACATTCTGTACCCAACTCCTTTTTTCAGGCTTGTACATCTATATCCATAGTCGGCCATATCGCTATATATCAACGATATATCGTCGATGTATCGGTATCGGTCAAGAGGGAATATTGATATCAGGATATATATCTATTTACCGGGTATCGTTGATATATTGATGATATATCACCGATATGAGGAATCTTCCAACGTGGAATTCCACCGATATTGGCCGCCTCATATTGGTCCAAATCACACATTTCAATCCTTTCTTCCTCCGAGCCCTTCTCCAAAGGTCTTCCTTCCTTCCTTCCTTGTGGTATCATCTAGATCTACTCTGATTTCTTTGTTGAAATTATGAAATATGTTAGGGCTTTTGTTCGTCGTTGTTAGGTAATGCATATTCTTATTTTTGGTAAGATTTGAAGTATTTAGTGAGATACTTGGGGAACTAATTTGGGATTTTTGAGTTATGTTGGGAAATCTTGCCAATTCTATGTTACCCTCCACCCGTGCACCACCAACGATCATTGTCCTGATTGCGTTCGTCCTACACCTTCCGCTAGCAATCCTGTGCAAGAAAGCGGTGTTCGCGTTTCCCTCCGCGAGCCATCTGTGCCTGGAACGCTGCCTCCATTCGGTGACCGTCTTTCTGTCCTCATCAACGATCCTCCTCTGCGCCACTGCCCTCTGAAGCAACTCGCCTTCCGATAGAGGCCGACCATCCTCCAAGCCGTCAAGCTGGCCGACCTCACCCTCAGCCTCCTTCCTGAGCGTACGACGGGCTTCCCTCGAGACATGCTTGAACTCGCAAAGCCTCGCCCACATGGACTCAAGCTTCCGAACAAACCGAAACACCATCGAGCCCGCAAACCTGCACCGAAGTCCAGTGCGACACCACCAGTTCTCGAAAGGACTCCTCGAGTAGCCAAGCCTTCTTGTAGCGGAAAAAGCCATGCGGAGGCGAGGCCTCACCATACTCCCAAAGGATGGGCGTGTGGTCAGACTAGGAACGAGGCCTGGCAGCAATGAAGGAGAGAGGGAAGATCTCCAAAAACCTCGCCGACGCCAGAAAGCGATCCAGACGAGACCTGGAACCAGAGTTCCGCCAAGTATACTTCACGTCCGTAGCATCAATAACCTCCAATTCCAACGAATCAACCACCTCCACAAAAATGTTAGATCCGGGGTCCTGCTCGCCCCTGCAACCTCGGCCGTCCGAAGAAAGTAGCGTAACATTAAAGTTTCCCCCACCAGCCAGTGAACGTCCGGGAAGGATTCCCTGGCGGCCTTCAGGTCTGACCAAAGCTGATTTGGCGAAGATGCAATACCGGGACCATACACACAAGAAAGCACAAACATCACTCCCGAACGCAGGCACTCCGGCATAACTGTGAGTAAATGAGACCCCTTCGACTCAACGCGCAAAGAGGAAGACGACCCCCTCCAGGCCACTAGCAAACCGCCCGCCGAACCAACCGCCTCCAGCATGTAGAATTCCGAGATCGGACCTGCCCCAAAGGACCGCAAGACCGAGCCCGCGAGCGAGCCTGGCTTAGTCTCCTGCAGGAAGATAACATCACAACCCCATTCAAGGAACCTCGACCCCACAACCCTCCGCTTCTTCGGGTCACCCAGACCCCTGACGTTCCAAGATAGAATCTTCATTGACACCCACTTCGGATCCCACCCTCCAAACTCACCACCCCCGTCGCTTTCGCTACCATGAACTTTAACTCAAAGACCAGCGCATGCCCCGAAGCAGCAAACCTGGATCGCTGCTTCCTCCGGTACCTCTTCCCCGACTTCTTATCCGTCATTCCCTCACCCAGTAGGACCGCCGAAGAGCACCCAACTCCCACAGCTGCAGAATCCCCAACAAAGGCAACCTCCGCACCTGCCCTAGCAACAAGCCTGCCCCCTTCTTCTGCAAGCTCTTCGCAGCCAACCCCCGCCACCAAGACTCCCTCAACACCTCCCTCACTCCTAACACCCGTCGCCGGATCGGAGCAGACGGATTGGTGCCCCCAAACGACCCCTCGCGGAGGCTGAAAGCATGGAGCCTCAGAAATAGCAACCGACCACAAGTCACTCGAGATGGGCTCCCCCTGGATCCGCGTGAGAGAGAAGTCGATCCACTGAACCTGGAAAAAGAGACCCGAGAGATCAGATCCTGGGTGTCTCGTGAAGCCAACACCAAATCCGCCCCTAGGATCCGAAATGGCGGTTCTAGACCCGACGACCCCCAAGAAGTGGGAGAGCCAGAGCTTCAGACGCGCCCAACAGAGGAACCTCAAACGTCGCCTCAGGAGCGCACAAGGCGCGCGGGAACGACACCAGAAATGAAAGGCACGGGGAACGAGGAGTCGCCGAGGACGACCCCTCCCCGCACGGAAGAGAGATCGTCGCCATCGTGCCGTGCCCCGCCCGACGGCGGAGGAGGAGCAAAAAGCCGCAGCCTGAAGGAGAATCGCCCCACCGCGAGGACCGCCTCCAACTCCGAGCCAATACCAAGAGAACACTCCAGCAGGACCAGCGTGACTTCCGGGTCGGAACCCGGCGCACTACCATCAGCCACGACCCGCACCACCGATCCCACATGCTTCAGAGCCGGGCCCAAAGCCCCAGCCGTATGGGAGAGGAAGGGCACCCCACGGACATGCAACAAACGAACGATCGGTTGATCGACATGGCCATCAGCGAATCTTGGGAGCCTCCAGACGATAGCCCCGCCCGGCCTGGAGGTCAGCAGTGCCCTCCTCTGCGGAATCGTCAGCCCACGAACACAGACTCGACCAACACCCAGCCAAACCACGTCCCCTCCGAACCCACCGCCGATGCAACGAGAGATTTCAGTCTCCACCGACAGTTTCGATGGCAAACCGCCAGCACACCCGGCCAACACACCGATCAAGATGCCACTGATACCACCCTTCGCTCCGCCGGGTAGATCACAACCCTTCGAAAAGGCTTCCTCCTCCCCCTGAACGTCTACCTAGGCACTCGAGCCTCCCGCGTCACCCACGCCTCTAGGCGACCCATCGCCCCTCGCTGCAGCACAATGAATCCGGCGATGACCGAGAGAACCGCAAGAGAAACACCGCGGTGGAAGAGGACAGACAGAAGCGAGGTGAGCCCTCCACCGGCATCGGAAGCACTTCCTCCCTGGCTTTCGATGAGTCACCAACTTCCAATCTTCTCCGCCATCACCACCTTCACGACCAGGCGAAATCTCCACACGAGAGGGCACCTGCGAGCTGCACTCTCCCCCCTTCGCCTCTCTCACCACTTCCGCCCGGCAGACCTCTCTCCATGCCCGCGCTCCCCTTTTCCCCGCTCTCCCCTTCGTACTCATGTTAGCTTCTTGTTACATCATAAACTTGTCTCCTTTGGTATGTTTAAGCTTAGAAAAGTTGTTCCGAATGAAACCCGCCGCTACCATATTTTATCATAATAACTACCTCTAAGGCCCCCCACCCCCCTACTGGACTGAACAACAACCAGAATACATTTCACGTTAAAATATTTCTTTCAAGTCGATGCAATTCTATCAGAGATCTTTCATCAAATTCAGGATGCGATTATGGTGGCAGCACAATGTCATTCAATGTTGATTGCTTATCACATGAATATTCTCTTAGCAGAAAACTAAATTTGTTACTGAATACACTTCATCAAGTGTTGAGTCATATGGCATGCATATACTGGCTGAGGTGGTCATGGGAGAATCATACACCGCCTCTTCTTTCTGTATGTCCTTCGTTCATTGCTGTTACTGCTCAGCAGAAAGCCCCTAGTTACTGAAGTTACCGTCTGGCAGTTTCTGCAACCTGTTAATTCCTTAAGTCTCGTGTCTCATGTGACCTAATGGTGTACATTCAGTTGTATATTAAGGTTGGCCAGACTAAATCTCAAAAGACTCCCAAGAGTTCTCTGTCAGTGCTTGTGCTTTTATCGGTTGTTTTATTGCCCATTTTCATATTATTTTCACATTGTTCAAGTAGAAATATCCTTTTGAACTTAACATGCGTTTTGCAGGGAGAAAATTTCACCAGTATTGAACCAAGTGCGGACACGATTAATGATGTATGCACGTTTCCTGGTAGTGGTCTCATTCTGTTAGCTCAAGATTGCAGCCGAATTGCTCCTTATTTCATACCAGCTTTGGGGCCTGCACCCAAGTGGTGCTCTCACCTTGATAGCATTACGGTTGGTTAAGAGTGTCGAAGATTACTTTCATCAAATGGACGGGTCTCATTATGACCAATTTTGGTCTATTTTTTTCTTGACAGGAAGAGTTGGAAGAGCAGATGGAAACAACTGTATTTGACAATGTCAAATTTTTGACTAGTGAAGATCTTGAAAGGTTGAATTTGACTAATTTAATAGGAACTCCATATCTGAAGTCAGCCATGCATGGGCACTTTATTGATTATAAATTATATCGCAAGGTTTGTCTTTTATTCTGCATTTATTTTTTCAACTCTTCTTCCTTCTCCATTTGAAAAGAAAGAAGCATTGTCGTTTTATGCGGACATGGTTTCAATTGTGTTATATGTCATCTTATGTCGTGAACCCGGAGTTCTCTTCCCTCTGTTTGGATAGACAGTTGTAGTCTAGCATATGTAACCAAAAAACATCAGGTGTAATATTTCTTTACGGGGATTATTTGATCTAGGAAAGTTCCTAGGGTTGCCAGTTTGTCATTATTTCATGTATGTAGGATCAATGTCTATCTTTCTTGTCTAGATGCTACATGTGCCATACGCACCAGTCCCATCATATACCACCATGCATCTTCCGTTGCACATAACTTCATGTTGTCTCTTATGATGTGCACCGTCTTTCACTGTGATATAAGTGAATCAATGATGAATACTTTTTTCTTTTTTTGAAACGATGCCATCTCCTTTGACAACACATACACTTGTTTCATGTGTGGTGCATGGTTATATGAAGCCCTTGATCTTCTTGTATTCCACAATTCGTAGCTAATTAATCCCTTTGACACTATTTTGTTCAGAATTGCCGTCATAATTACTAGCGCATAACAACCAATAGCATGTCGACTGGTGGGGTTTCACAATTGTACCAATCCATCTTAGTCTTCAATCGCAACTTTGTTTTGGACTTGTCATTTCGGCTTTGATAGACAAGCGAGTAGGCAAAATCTGGTTTTGAGAAGGTTGTTTTGAATGTTATGTTCGCAACTTTGTTTTTGACTTGTCATTTCGGCTTTGATAGACAAGCGAGTAGGCAAAATCTGGTTTTGAGAAGGTTGTTTTGAATGTTATGTTCCAAATAGCTTATTTTGTGACTATTATCAAAACTCTTGTTTATGATATTCTTCATTCCAATATCGTTAAATGTTCATTCCCTGCTGTTGCTGCTATTTTGACTTGTTTATTTTTTCCCGATCTAGGCACTTACACTCACGGATCCATTTGCATATGAAGCTTACATAGAAAAGGAAAAGAAAAGAAAACTAGAGGCTGAAAGGGCATCTCGTATCACGGTTTGTCTTATCGCTTATTTTGTCCTTGAAGCATCATCTGTTTATGCATGTGCGGGTGTGTACATGTTGGTCTGGTGCTAGTGTGTTGGGTGTGTGAGCTCTTGTGCTGGCCTGGGCCGGTGTGTGTGCTTGGTGCATATATAGTTGGATTTGGACGTTTTGTTATTGTTTGCTAGATTCTTGTGCGTTTGCAGTTCGAATCTTAAGTGAGAAGTTTAAGCACCAAAGGAAAATTTTCCTTGTATAATGCACACTACTTACTATTGCAGATTAAAAAGAAACGAACGGCAGTAAATAGTCTGCTCGCTTCTCGCCTTTTAGAAAATGAAGAAGGCGAACCTGAAATTCCGAAGGAAGAGACTACTGCAAAGAAGAAGAAGAAAAATAAAGGTGTAGGCAGTGATCTATTAAAGGATGAACGGTTCGCTGCATTATTTGAAAACAAGGTATGATCAATATCACTTTGTAAACCATGTAATCCGTTCTTATTTATATTCTGTGCTCCGAGTACATACATAATGAGCACACTGCTGCGGTGGTGTCTGGTGACTAAATTGGGTGACAGTTTAAATCTCAAGGCAAAGCAGTATTACCCTAAGAGAGATTATTGGTGAATTATGGTACTTTAAACTTAAAGAGCGCGCCTTTTGTTCCTTCCAGCTTGCGTTGGTTATCATTAACATGTTTGTCCTTTGAACAGGACTTTGAGGTTGATGAGAACTCTCTTGAGTATCTTTCTCTTCATCCGCAAACCTCAAAGAGACAGGCTTCTTTGGTTGAGGAACACTTTGAACCGGTCATGGAGGAAGGAGAGGGAGATTTTAGTGATTCTGATGCCTCAACGGCTTCTGAGTTAGACAATGAAGATGGCAAGGGAAGGAGTAAATCACAAAACAAAGGCAGAGTTCCAAAGTAAGAATTTCAAAACTCATGCATCTTGATAATCTATATTGTAAGGTTCAGTGTTGAGTAATAAATGATTGAAAAATTGGAAGAAATATGTCAGCACCCTTTGGAGAAGCTTCTGTTGGTTAGCCGATAGAATGATATTCTTCCTTTAATCGCCCTACAGTAATCATAATGGAGGTTTTGGAGCATAACTTCCAGGATCAATTAATCTTTTCTATCTGAAGCCAATACCTAACTTCAGATTCCATCCCATTTTGGAATAAAAAATGTCCTCTAGTTAATTTATTCAACTGCACTATTGTATCAGGATATTGCCAACAGTTTTAAGAACTTATTGTTTCCAGGCTTTATGAAGTGAAGGATGAGCGCCATGCAGAAGCATTCTACAAAAGTGTATCTTTGGCCGACGAAGACATCCTCCCTCTTGAAGAGAGGGTTGCGGCCGTGCGGGAACAGAAACGAACTGGACTTCCAAGTAATGTAAAGCTTGGACCAGGTGGCTCTCGTGAGATCTCCTTCATCTCCAGAAGCTCGAAGAAGTACGAGGAAGACGAGGACGATTATCGTGGCAAAAAGCGGAGGAATGTGCAATCATTAGGCCTAAAACCCGATAGGTTTGACTTTCATGGTAGAGGTCGTGGACGTGGTGGTCGGGGAGGAGGACGTCGCGGAAAGGGACGTCGTGGAAGAGGATGAAGATGAATAACCGCTCAGTCCTACATCCCATTATTTAAGATGAGGGACCACATCTTTTTTAGGTCCTTGAATTGTCGCATCGGTTTTTAGCCTAGGTTCGGCTTTAATGAGCTCTAATATGCAACGTCAAGCGGTTGAAAGTGTATTCCATTGGTTGATTAAGTTATAATATGACGATGTAAATTTTGACAAATTAATCCAATTATGGTGATTGCATCCTTGGATGTTCTTTTCATCACTCTATCTTTGTCACCATTTATATATGTTTTATCATTTATGATTATGTCCATATGGGAAAATCTGTACAGGAGAATTTTGGAAAGCATTCATGGTGAATGGGTTCAGAAGGTTAGAGCTCTTGTTGGGATTTATGGTACCCAAGTAACATCACATATTAGGTAGTAATATGTTTGACACGTCTGCCTGAAATCTCTGAACTGCTGTTGTTCTTTCATGAGTGTAAATATTAGATATGGATTTGGTTATTTGTACTCCTACAAAACATTGTAATTACATATGAGCTTACTTCTTTTTTCATATTTACACTCACCTAGAGTTGTAAATTAATATGGATGTGTTTGTGTATGATCCTTACATTGGTATCCTATTAAAATGAATATGAAATTGCGCGCACATACACATCCTCTTCAAATTAAACGGGTCCTGTTGATTGTTATCAAGGAAATCCCATCACAAGAGCCATTTGATTTATAGATATAACTATCCATCCATCTTACTTATTCAAAATGGTATTTTGATCATCTTTTTCCGCATTACTTATCAATTATATTTAATATCTGAAAATATGATTTTTATCTTGACTAATATTGACATTTTTAGATAATATCTAATTAATATCTGATTTCTTTTCAATTGATATATTTTGAGACAATTTGTTTCTAAAATCCAGAATTTTTTTGTAAAATTGGTAGTTTCTCTTGTAAATTTTGTATGATTTTCACAAAAAGAAAATCTGATTTATAATGTACCAATTATTTTTGTGCCCGGCTATCATCTTTGACAATATTATGTGGTTGTCAAAATCTGTTGCCTCTTTGTAAAGATTTGATTGGTTTGTTGCAGATTAAAATGCATACTAGTAGTATATAACTTTATAATTATGTTTCTATAGTCTAGTCCATATAACATGCATATTTTTATGAGTAACATGTAAAAATAAAAAATATTAATTTTAAAAATAACTAATTATTCTTTGAAGGTTATGAGACATGGGAAGGGTGCAGGACATGATGACATTTCTGTAAGTGTATGGAGAGTTTTTGATGAGCGTGATTTGACTTGGTTTACAAATTATTCAATGTTATTTGACGAAGTAAGAAAATGCCTAAAGGTTGGAGGAAAAGCATCGTGGTGCCTCTTTATAAGAACAAAGGAGACATTCAAAATTGTTCAAATTACATATGCATCAAGTTGGTGAGTCACTATGAAAATTTGTGAGCGTGTGATCGAAATAATGTTAAGGCAAGTTTTCAAAGTAAAAGAAAATCAATTCGGATTCGTGTCAGGTCGCTCAACTATTTAAGCCATCCACTTGTTTAGGAGAACAATGGAGATTTGTAGAGCTAAAAAGAAGAATTTCCATATGATTTTTATTGATTTGAAAAATGCTTATGATTTTGTCACACGGGATATATTATGGAGAGTTCTAGAGAAGAGACAAATACATGTCCTTTATATTTACATCGTAAAAGATATGTATGATAGGGCTTCATCTTGTGTAAGGATACATTCTCGAAAGACTGATTATTTTGATAACATTGGTCTGCATCAAGTTTCTGCTTTGTGTCCATTCCTTTTTACTTTAATTAGGGGACGAGTTGACAAGTCACATTCAAGATAAGATACCTTGGTGTATGTTATTCGCTGACAATATTGCGTTGATTGATGAGATTAGAGATGGAGTAAATGGGAAGCTTGAGGCTGGAGACATGCATTGGAGACCTAGGGCTAAGACTGAATATATGTAATGTTCTTTTTGATGGAAGCAACGATGAAGGAATCGA